>OW026519.1:11808989-12408989 GCA_932274085.1 Protocalliphora azurea
ATTTCATGACATTTATTGGTATGTGTTATAACACATATGTGCAAGTACTCACACAAATAGAAAGTTGGAAAAAAAATTAAATAATGTCAATATAAAGATTTTCTTTTCATTTTTTTTTCTTACTCATCTGTATTGCCCTAAGCAAAAATGTTATTATTGTAAATATTGTTGTTGTATTTTATATTGAGATACTAAATAAAGTCACATGTAGTGTATAATTCTTGTAGAATCAAAGATAAAATTTACTGGGTCATACAACAAATAATAGACCAAATACTTATAAGATTTTCTCTATACATATGTAAATACTAACATGTGAGTAGATAATATTTTAAAGTCTTTTAAAATTTAATACAAAAATAACTTGCCTTGTTTGATAGTGCAACATTGAAGTAAAATTCAGTATTTTTATTTAAATTTTTGAAAAAGTTACTAATTTTAGCTTAATTTAATCTAATTTTTTTATTTACCCCTAGCTACTACTAAAGGTTTTGATTTGTATTGTTATCTCCTAAATTAATTTATTTTATTTATTTCTTATTACACATTTTACGTTTCTTTTTTGGATTTACACCTTATCCGTTAAGATTTATTAGCCCATGTGTTAATGAATTTTGTTATAAAAATGTCAACCGTCATATTTGAGTAAAAAAAAGGAAACATTTCCATTTATAAATTATAATTTCATAAGCTATTCTCCCTTTTTTTTTTAATCTAATAACAGTTTTATCCAATTATTATTATTTTTTGTTTAGTTGACGTCATTAGGCTTTATTTATATTGATAAGAAGGAAATCTGGTTGAAATATGACAAAGTAAAGCAACTTTATTACAGACATTCTTTAGGAAAAGAAAGGTGAAATAACAAGTTAAATCAGGAAAATTTGAAAATACTAGAAAGATCACATTAGAAGTAATTGTATAGGGATGAGATACAACGCGTTATATTGCAGAAAAATTGCTTTCCTAATTTCTTTAGAGATATATAATATATTTGTGGTTTTACTTAAAAATGAGAGTTTTTGGTCTAATTTTAGCTTAATTTAATCTAGAATCTGAAGCAGACTAAGAACTAAACTATGGAATGGACTATGACATATACTTTAAACTATAAACTAGATTAGAAACTAGACAGGTAACAAAACTATTAACTAGACTGTGAAAAAGACTATGAGCTAGGCAACTAAACTATGAAGTAGGCTACGCACTATACTGTAAACTAGACTATGAATTGGAACATACAATGGACTATAAATTGAACTAGTATATCAATTAGACTATGTACTTTAATACAAACCCGTCTATAAACTAGGCTATGAACTGAACTATGAACTATACTATGAACTAAACTGTGAATTGATTTTGGACTAGACTATGAAGTACACTATGAACTAAACTATGAATTGTACTATGAACTAGACTATGAACAGGACTATGAATTATACTGTGAATTAGACTGTGAACTACACTGTAAAAATGAAATAAAATATAAACTGGACTTCGAGCTAGATTATTAAATCTACTATGAACTGGAGTATGAACTAGACCATGTACTACTGGAGTTTGAACTAGACTATGAAATAAAATATAAACTGAACTAAGAACTACATTATGAACTCGACTATGAAGTGGACTGTGAACTATACTATGAAATAGACTGTAAAACGGATTGTTAACTAAACTTAACTATGCATTATACTGTGAAATAAACTGTGAACTAGACCATAAACTAGACTATCTACTTGCCTATGAACTAGACTATGAACTAGACTATGAACTAAACTATGAACTAGGCTATAAAATAGTTTAGATAATTTGCAGAATTTTCTTGATAATGTTCATTTTATTTTATTTTATATTATTTGTTATTAATCGAAAGTATAATCTCTTTAATTTTAGAAAAATCTTATGAAAATGTTTAAGTGGTATTGAAAAATCACTGTTAATACCGATAATGCCAATTGGGGGTGTAAACATTATCTTTTATTTCGTAGTTTTTTTTTTGTGGGTGTAGTTTTTATTAAATAAGAAAAGTTCTTTGCATGTATTTGTAATCTAGACTCGCATTTTAAGAAATAATTGAATTGAGTTTATTTTTAGTTTATACTCACTACTAAATAAAAAATAAGTTATGAATAAATAAAAAGGTCAAAGCCCAATATATATGAACATATTTTTTTTATTTTTATTATTATTTTTCTTAAGCTAAAATTAAATATTTTTAATCTGTAATCACAACTCCTTAATAAAAGGATAAAATTCCTTTAACTTATTAACATTCTTTAATTATTATTATTTTTATCAAATTTTATTAAATTACTTTTAAAATAGTTGCCACTTTTTCAATTAAACTAGAATCTAAACACCAAAAAAATTAAAATTAAAAGCTTGAATACTATTTTTTTAATAAAATTATAACTATCTTTTTGTCATTTTTATTTCTATAAGAGTAAAAATACTTATGTGTTTAAAAATACTTTGAGGCTGTTAAACTTGCGTAGTTATTGCTGCTGATAATTTATATAAATTAATTATACAATTGTATAAATAAAATAATAATAATAAAAAAAAAGATAATGAATATAATAAAATAATCTAACTACTGACTTTGATTATACGATCATTTATAAGTATCTTCCTTTTCATTCACAGCGTTTTAAAAAGATTTTCATTTTGTAAGGTGACGAAAACGGTTTTATCTGTCTGTGTCTCTGACTGTGTCTATATGTTTGTCTGTCGATCTGTGGCATTTTCATTTGTATTTGATGTAATAAAAAAATGAAAAAAATTTATAACGTTCTTAAGATTTATTTCTTTTGTTTTCTTTTGTGAAAAGAATCTGTGATTTCTGTCTATCTAGATTTTGTGTGTGTTGCAAATTAGAAAGAATTTCAGTTACTTGCGGCCGATCGTTGGTTCATGACATGAACTTGTAAAGTGCGGAAGATCTTGAGTGTAAAAAGTTACAAAAAGTGTTGTGAACGTTTTTCGTTTTGTAACCGTTGACGGTTTTGGTGAATGTGATTTAAAGCGAATGAAATTTTTAAGACGTCCTGTAAAACTCCTTGAAGTAAATTTGTGGTTTTGTGATAAGAAAGTAAATGATGTGATTAAAATGAAAAAGAGATGAATTAAAAAATAATAATAAAAATTTGTTTTAAAATTTCTACTAAAATTAAAAAAAAATTAAAATATTTTATAACTAAAACTTTTTAAAAATTAAAATAAAATATTTAAAAAATATATATATTTTTAAGGTTTTGTATTTTAACTTGAATTGATTTAATGCAATTCATTTCTAATAAAAGTAATTTAAAATTAATTTGGAATATCGAAAAACTATAAATTATAAAAATCTTAAATGTTTAATTTATTTTTTTAGATTAGATTATTAATATAGATTAATAAAATATTTTTGAAAATTTATCCTTAAATTTCTTTATTTAATATTTTTCCAAATAAATTTTTTTAATTAATATTTTCGAAAATTAATTAAGCAAATATATATATATATATATATATGACAACAAAAAATTCTAATTCATTGAAATTCTTATTAGAATGTATTTTCGAAACGTCAGATTTTTTCAATTTTTGCAATTTTCTTAAATCTTAAATTCGAACATGGCAAAAATTTATAAAATTAATATTTTTCTACAATTTTTTAAGTTCATTATGTATTTTCTATACATTTAAATATTATTTTTATTAATTTCGAAAACTAAAAACTTTTTTCGAATTTATCTTATATGAAAAAATTCTTTCTATAAAATACTCTTGAAATTTACGACTATTTTACAATGTTCGAAAATTCGTACAACCTTGAAATAAGTTAAAATAATTTTTACATATTACATATATTTTCGTAGTTCTAATAATTTTTTACGAATTTTTCGAATATAACAAAATTTTATAATATTAATAGTAATAATAAAAGTTCTTTTTATAATGTATTTTCGAAACTTTAAAATTATTTTTAGCAATGTTTTAAAATGTTAATAAAATTAAAGTATTCAAATACAATTAAAAATTTGAATCAAATCAAAATATTCGAAAACAGTAAATAATTATTTTTTAATTTTTCGAAATTTTTTTATTTTTTTTTAAATTCCAGAATTAAAAAATAAAGTATGATTTTTTCGAACATTAAACATCCAAAATTTTATTTAATTTTATATTCTGCTTGAATTTTAAGATTATTTCCAGCAACGATAGAAAATTTCATAAAATTTTAATAAAAGCAATTAGAAATTTTCGGAAGCTGTTTTCGGTTTCTCTAAATCAATGAACCTACATATATTGCAGTTCTAGTTAAGTTGTACGTTAGTTTTAGTTCATTTGAGGTTCAGTTTTATTTCAGTTATAGTTTAGTTTTAGTTCACTTCTAGTTCAATTCTAGTTAAGTTCTAGTTCAGTTCGGCCTTAGTTTTAGTTTAGCCTCCATTCAGTTACAGGTCAGTTCTATTCTGTTTTGGTTCAGTTCTAGTTAAGTTCTACTTCGATTGTATTCAGTTCAGTTCAAGAAAGGAACATTTTTTATTTCTTCTTTTTTACAAAAAGAAAAAGTGATAACCCACATGAATAATAACCTGACCCAGTTTTAGTTTAGTTCTAGTTCAGTTCTAGTTCAGTTCTAGTTCAGTTATAGTTAAGTTCTAGTTTAGTTCTAGTTCAGTTATAGTTAAGTTCTAGTTCAGTTCCAGTTCAGTTCTACTTCAGTTCTAGTTCAGTTCTAGTTCAGTTCTAGTTAAGTTCTAGTTAAGTTCTAGTTCAGTTATAGTTCAGTTCTTGTTCAGTTCTAGTTCAGTTCTAGTTCAGTTCTAGTTCAATTCTAGTTCAGTTCTAGTTCAGTTCTAGTTCAGCTCTAGTTAAGTTCTAGTTCAGTTCTAGTTCAGTTCTAGTTAAGTTCTAGTTCAGTTCTTATTCAGTTCTTGTTTAGTTTTAGTTTAGTTTAGTTTAGTTTAGTTATAGGTTAGTTCTATTCAGCTTTTGTCCAGTCCTAGTTAAGTTGTACTTCAGTTGTTTTAGTTCATTTCTAGGAAGGAAAATTTTTTATTTCTTCTTTTTTACAAAAAAGAAAAAAGAAAAAAGTGTTAGTGAGTTGATTTTGAAAAGAAACGCCCAATTTTGATAAGAATTTTTTTGATGATGCATTAATTGAATTACTCACGTTCTCGTTCAGTAGCATCACAACACTGATGCCAAAAAATACTTTTCAATTTTAAAGCCATTGCACTTTTTTTTGTGTTTATATTTATTTTACTTATAATCTAGTCTATAGACTCACCTATAGTCTAGCCTATAGTCACATCTAAAGTCAAGTTAATAGTGTAGTATAGTCTAATCTATATTCTTTTAGTGCTCAAAGAAAGGCAACATTTTTTTTAAGCTGCCCTATGTTGTACTTCTTAATTAATGCAAAAATAATTTATTCTCCAATTTTATTTATTTTTTCTAATTTACATAAAATTTTACGTTTCGCTTTATTTAACTTGTATTTCAATTAATTTTCTTAAATTACATAGCTAAGCAGAGAAAAAATAAGTTTAAATAGAAATCTATATTGTCCATTAATATAATAAAATTCCAAATTAAATTAGTTCAAGTGGAATAGAATTAAGTTGGGCTATAAAGGCTCTAATATATTTAATACAAAATAAAAGCAAAAGACTAGGGTAAAAATTTGTTTTCAATAAAAATCGATTAAAGATCTTAATAAAAAAGAAAAGCCGAAAATAGAATTAATATTATTAAAAATAAAAGTAAAAACAGTTTTAATGCGAATTAAATCAACAATAACGATAAAGTGAAGAAAAAAATCTCAACATTCCAAAACCAAACGAAATTAAAAAAATTTAATTAAGTGAAAGTCAAAGGGGGAGACAAGAATAAAACCTTTCCAAAGGAAAAAACATTTACCAACATTGATGTCAACAGACTCAGCAGGAGGTAGAATAATACAAACTAACAATATCTAAAAAAAAAAAACGACTTAAGCAACCGAAATCAAGAGCAATACTCTCAACACCACAGTTAAGCCCACTTTATTCAATAAAAGGAAAATGAGCAGTGCAACAACTGCTAGCAATATATTAAATAACAGTCCTACAATAGAGAAACTAGTAACTACAACTATGTCAACCGTTAAGGAAACTATGAAAACCTTAATTACCACCACAGCAACAGAAGCAACAAACGCTGCTACGGCTGCAGCAACATCATTATCTTCAACGGCTTCTACTACAACCACTTCAACTGCATCCCCCTCTCATCGCCATGAGGATGGTGGGAAAAACCTTAATGTTTCCGATTTAAGCACATCTTTACAACATTTTGGTGTGATAGACTATTGTGTATTCGTTTTGATGTTAATTGTTTGTGCCGGCATTGGTTTCTATTTTGGTTTTATTGAAAAGAAGAAAAAGAAACAACCAAATGTTGAACTTCGTCGTGGTTCAGAGGCATTAGATTACTTGGTGGGTGGTCGTAAGATGAAAGTGTTTCCAGTATCACTGTCTTTGGTAGCCAGGTAAGCATGCAATTTTTTTTCGTTTTCCTTTATTTTATTTTTGTTTTGTTTGCCCATAGATATTTATTGGTATTATTTGGTATCTATTTGTCTTGCAAAAGTTTATTTTTTTTGAATGTTACTTTATTTGTATCTTTTGTTTAGTTTAGAATTAACTGTTAACAGAAAACTATGTTACGTGTTTAATGTTTAATCTCCCTTAAAGGCATAATATATGTAAATAAAATGATTTTCTTGGAAACAAATTACTAATGGGACAAAATTCTCCGAAAATCAAAATAGTTTTAAAGAACATAACATAGAATACAACTAGAAGTTTATGTGAGAGACAAAAACCTAATTCAGTTGTCAAAAACATAATACGTTAGACAACAAAATACATGTAGTCACATATATTTTGCTTTTGTGTTTTGAAAAAAAAAACTAGTAAATTTTTTGAACTGCCTCTCACCTAGACTTCTAGTTGTATTCTATGCTACATAACTATAATATTAATAACTAAAACTATTTTTTTTTTTTAAATTGGTCCAGTGTTTTAAATGTTATAAGCAAAAGTAACCACTATACACGGTTTTAGACCTGATCAACCAAAAGTGGTTTCTGAGTTTATTTAAAAATGGCTTTAGTTTTCGAAATATTTTAAAACTAATAATTTGTAATATATTTGAAAATTAATGTCTATAATACCCAAAAAATGTGATAAATCGGAAATTAACCATCAACAGTGTAGTATCTTTTATTTAAATATTGCAGTACAAAAAGTTAAGAAAATATATTTTTGAAAATGCAACCTTTGATATATTTTGGGAAATATTTTATAATTTTTTTTTAAAGTAGTGTAAGAGGAAATTTTACATCCCGGAAAAAAACTGACTACGTAGTTTTATTATGAGCTCTAGTTTAATGTCTATATCAATTTTTTAATTTGTGAGAAAATTTTTGGGAAATTGTTCGGTTTTTTTTAAATTATTATTAATTAGGTACTAAGTTGTTTTCAGAAATTTTCACGGGATTTGTTACAAAATTCTGTATGGTCCCGATAAAAAATTATATTCATCTGAACTAGAAACTTGAAAAAGTGTATAAATATTTAGGTAGTTTCCAATGTTTTTACGTGTTTTATTTTCAAAAAAGTTGGTCATATTTTTTGTTTTTAAATTCAAAATTTGTATTTTGTAGTTCAGGTCTATAATATTTTTTTTGTAAAGTTTCCGAAAAAAATTAATGTGAATGCATTTAAAGTAAAACTTGATCTAAGGACTTTCTACAATTTGCTTTCTAATTTTCCAATTTTTAAGAAAAAGTTATTGGAAAAAATTGCACTGGGCACAATATTGGTTCAAGTGTAAAAATATTTAAGATTTTTGTAAAAGGAATCACGCAATTCCCAAAAAATCGGTGAAGATCCCATTTTTTAATTTTGTCCATAAGATCCACATTTTTTGTAAGTCCGGTAAAACACGCTTTTAAACTCTTAAGTACAAATGAGAGTTTCTTAAACTGAATTCTGTTTGTAGCTTTGGGATTTTAGAACATATAGGCTAAAGTTAAAATTTTTATTCAAAATAAGTTAAATTCGACAGGGTGTGTACTTAGCCCAATTGGTTGTTTGGACACGTTTTTACTTAAAAATTTTCTCTATAAAGATGTCTTTAAGAAAAGTACAAAATTATCATATGTTCTTAAAGATTATTTTATTTAATAGAAAAAGAATGTACTTTTTTTTTTTGGCAATTTTTGCAATTTTAAAATTCAAAATCGTTTATTTTTGGACTGGGTAAAGATATAGACTTCCTTATTTGATACATAATATTGTTCTTTAATTAACTATAAAAAACTAAAAAAATCGGTCGGAGATGATGGGCTATATAAGGAAAAAACTGGAGCAAAATTTTGAAAAATTGAGATAGTTGAAATTAAATGTAAATAACTCGAAAAATGTAAGAAATAGGTAGGACACGCAAGCATGCTTTTGGAATGACATATCGAGGACCTTAAAAAGATATAAAAATCTTTGAAATCAAATAACAAATTTTTCAAACGGTTAACAATTTTCTACGTACGGTACCCTACTTTGCCGCCCATAGCTGCGCTCCTTAGGAGTCTGTGGGGAGAACTTTCCAATCTCTCCTCTGCTACGCCTATGTGAAATTTTATGCAAATAGAAGTTACAGATTTATTTCAAAAATTTTTGATTCTGCCCCACTGTATAGTGCATATAAGTAATGTTAAATATGGAGATATACTTTGGCCTATGATTATTTAATTTAGAAAAGAACTCATACGCTTAGCATGAGTTTAAAATGAAAAATTAATATTTTTAAAGATTTCAAAGATTTATTCGATTATCTAAAATTTTGTTGTCGTTTACGTTCTAATCTATTTTTAGATAATTGAATTAGATCCAAAGTTGTTAAAAGGTTTCGTAAGGTTTTCATATAAAAACTATAATAAGTTGAAAAGGTGTATAAATACACCCTGTATTATTTTGGAAAGTAATCTATAATATTCCCAAAATTTTGCTTTTAAAAATATATCAATTTACAGTAATATACATATGATAATAGTTACTACTGTAAATTTATAGATGTTATTTTTTTTCTAACCTGGTTAAAGTGACTTCAATCTTTAAAAAGTTGTGTGGTAATACTGCTTTAAGCAAACTGGTTACAGATCTGAACTCAAAAAACTTGAAACTAATAGAGTGCACAATTTTAGAATCATAGGATTAATCTTATAATAATTATTGTTGCTCAAGGTTCAAAAATTTAGAAAAAGGGCTAAAAAATATTTTTATCTTTTCCCATTCTTCTACAATTTTCATTTGCGCGCTTATACTTTTTGATCTGATTTGATCTTGTATAAACTAACCGGACTTTGTGAATAAATTCTATACCTTCTTTGTTGTTGTGCACACTTTCAGCAGTTAGATACAGGGTAATAAAATTTTGATGAGAAAATTTTGTTAATTTACAAATTTTTAACGCAATGCAAATTTTGAAATAGGGATTGGTACTTGTTGTAATTATGCGTATTTTGCGCATATAGTTGGGCATATCAACATGTCGTTGATGTTCCCGAAATAGTCAACACAGTAGACTCAAAATTTAGAAAAAAAAAAAAAAATGAGAAAAAGTTTTAATAAAGTCAGTTTTTTGCGAGGCATATAAAATATCACGGACTACTGTATGAACTCAGTTCTTTCTTCTTTTACACAATAAAATCGAAGAAGCATTAAAAATAAATTTAATAAAAATATTAATGAACTTTTTGAAAATTACGAAAAACTTGCACATTTCGTTTTTTTATTTTTTATTTTTATTTATACCCTTCACCACAGGTGTAAAGGGTATATATAAGTTTGTTATTCCATTTGTAATTTTCACAATTTTTTGTCGGAGAGCAAAAAAAAAAAAAATATTTTTTGGATAAGATGTCGATAGGACGATGGCCGTCTGTCCATCCCTCCGTCCCTCCGCCCGTCGGTTGAAATGGCTTTTCTGAAGCCCAGCGATAACTGTCATATATAATATATCGAACGATAATATATATATATATATATATATATATATATATATATATATATATAATTAATAACTTAATATAAATATAAGTATATATATCTATACCGATTTTGCTGAATTTCAATAGAAAAATTCCAATCGTTCGAGACTTCGTCCTTTCACAGAAAAATCTGATTTTTTTTAAGAATTTTATGTTGAAAAAATTAACTAAGTAGATCCAGTATTAACCGTGTTATATGCCAAAATGCGTTATTAGATTTTTCGTAGCTCCTATATAAGCTATGGGCGTCATTCTTGCGTAAATCTATCAAAAATATTTTTTTTCGATTTTCGGTTTTTTGAATCAGTCAAATTGGTCAATCAATTTTTCTCCATAACCATTTTTATTAAATAAGATTTATAAAATATTAGTTCTGCACCTTCCTTAAAGATGTGCGTGCGAACTTTTGTAAAATTCCAAAGTATTAAATTTGTTATTTACTAACTTTTACAGGTGCGCTTCGCTACTAATATTTGCTTTATATGGGAACAACTACTCCCCCCTATTCACCCTATTCGAAATTTGATATGAAAATTACTTTTACATTTTTTTAAGTCTTTCACAGTGAGAAAATTTATATTTTCTTTGTATGAGGGCTACCTCTGCCTCGAAATTTGAAGGCTCTGATCATAATAGTTCCCTAGATATGCCATAATGAATATTTGCTTTATAACTAATCGGTTTATACTTTTGAGGGTTTTAAAAAATTGGGCATAAATTTGGGCGTGGCATCCCATCTACATTTAACATAACCTATAACATTCTACAGTGTACTCGTAAGTACTACTTGTGTGTCAAATTTCATATAAATAGCTTCATTAATAAGGTATAAATTTGAAAAAATTGATTTCTGTTTTTCAAGTAAGTGTAAAATGTGGGTGTGATGTGCAATCTAGATCTTATGAAGCCTATAACCACCACTTGTGGCACTGGTACTATCTGTGTGCCAAATTTGAAAATGTGTTCACCCGTTTCGACGAGATTAATAAACAAAAAAAAAAACACAAACGAATAAACAAACAAACTTTCACCTCATTTATATATCTTTATATATATATATATATATATATATATATATATATATATATATATATATATATATATATATGAATGGCACATTGCATGGACAGCACGAAATTGACCATAATCTGCATAATTAGGTGGTGTATGTAATGCTTAGGGGAACATGTAGAGGTACATCAAAAAATTTCGAAAGATAAAAATTTTGTGGACCAAAAAAAAAAAAAATTACTTGGGTCAAAAAAGGATCGTAATATTAAATAGCATTTCTTTCCAACAAACTCTATTAAAATATATTTTCGTATAATAAATGGAAAAATAACTTAGATTCGATTCGCATTTTTCACAAAATTTTTAAAAATTTCAATTATTATAAAGAAAACTTTTTTTAATTTTACTAGGAAACCCTAAAATATGCCACACTAATACAATCGAACATTGAAGATATAATAAATTTTATTTAAATAACTCAGTATGTTTTGATATTACGCGTACTTTTTTAACAGAATTATACATAAACTTCTAGTTTGTAAAAATTTAAATATGTTCAACTTAAAACCGCTATAGCTTTCGTGCCCCCTGCACGAAATGATTAACGTGAACTGATTCTACATGCATTCGAGTTTATGCTTATGCAAATGAATCAAAAAAATAAATAAAAATAATTAAATAACTTTTTTTTTTAACTCCAGATAATTTTTCTCCAGCTGATATACAACATACTAAATTTACACCCACAAATTTTCAATTATATTAAGTTTCTTTACTATATTTCAAGTTTTAACAATTACTTTTTCTTCTTTCAACACGAATACTTTTTTTTTTTTTTTTTTTTTTTTTGTAAAACTTTTTTGTCTGTCAATATGTTTTTTTTTTTCAATTATGTACTTATGCTGCAATTTGTTGTTATGAAAAATTTCAGAAAATGGCAATTTAAAACTCATTTAAAAAAGAATAAAAAATTATTTTTATTCCCATTGTGAAAATTTACAAAAACTATAATAATTCGATTTATTTTGTGGTTGGTTTTGAATTTATTTTTATTATTATCCAGAAAATTATATGGACTTTTTGATAAATGTTAATTTATAATGACAAAAGCAGTATGTTAGTTACAAAAAAAAAAAAAAAAAAAAACATAACAAACCAGACGAAAACATCACAAACCATAATAAGTCAACCATCTCGTTGAGACCAGCAAATTTGCTAGTGAGACCAGAAAAATAACGCACACAAATAATTTTATAACATAAAAAAGTGTGACAATTCGTTGAAAAAGAGGTGGTTGCTGAAGGTTGGTCAGTAGAAATAATAATATCTAACACAGGTTAACAGAAAACTAAATTGAATTATTATATGAAATATTAAAGTTTTTTTTTTTTTTTTAATTTCACTGAAATTACATCTTTTTTTATTAAACTATTTTTCTTAATAAATTTCTTTAAGGCTAGAACTTTATATTAAACATTATAAGAGTAAGCTTAATAACTTTTCTATTGAAATTTTTTTAAATTTCTTTAAAATCTTAAATAGTTTAAAAGTTATTGAGATTTAATCAACTATTATCACAATTATTATTAATCATACGCCCCACTCAACAAATTAACAAATTTCATTAAAACTAAATAAACATATCAGAAGTTAGCATTTTTTTTTTTAAAGATTTTTCACCACAAATTGTTACCCAGTGTTGTGGCTTTCAGTCTAACAATATAATAAAAATAATTATGTTGCCTTAAGGTAAAATAAATTTACCAAGTGTTAGATTTTACACAATTTTTTGTGTGTTTGTTTTGTTTTTGTTTATTTTGTTCTTTCATATAGAGCTAAATTTATTAAGTTCAATATTAGCCAGGACATTTTATTTATGTCTGTTTAAGTGTCCTGTTTTCTTTCGTTTTATAATATTTGTTCCTCTGGTTGGCTTGTGTTCCCAGAATCGGATTTCATGGTCAAGGTCAAGTTTAGTGTATTATTTCTTATAAATAATCCGCAAACATATAACAACCAGGCAAATAAAAGTCAAAACCTTTTCATGTCGTAACCAAATTGAGAGCATAATCAAACAAATAAAAAACACTTTTTTGGATAACAAAATGTAAATTGTTGTTAATATTTGTAGAATAAACAGAAAAAATAAAAAAATCAGAAGAAGAAAAATCTAAATAATGTGCAAATATTATTAATGACCTAAAGGCTAAAGAGAGTAGAAAATAAGAACAAATAAAAGTTAATCCGAAATGTACATTAATCTATAACCTCAAGAGTGCAAGTCCAAAGTTATAGTAAAACAAGTAAGAAAGATATAGTCGGTCAAGCCTGATCATATGATCACCCCACACCATTGTGTATGTCCATCAAAATTCGTGGAAGGGTCTTATATTAAATATGTGGACCAATACTTTTACCAAGTGTAAAATAAAATATACGAATACAGAATATTACGTTAATACTAACATTTATATGAATACACACATTAGGGTGGTTCCTGAAAGTGGGCTTATATGGGAGCTATGGTAAATTGTGGAGCAATCCTCATAAAATTTGTCACTGTGATTAATACTTATATAAAACTTATCTATGTCGAATATAAACTTGATATTAATATGTGTATGTGATTTATGTACGTTAAAGTGATTTTTGGAAGAGGGTTTTATATGGGAGCTGTGGTTAATTTTGAACCTATCTTCATGAAATTTGGTACAAAGATTGATACTTCTTTACACCGAATTTCATTAAAATATTGCCATATTTAAAGCATTTATGATCGTTAAACCCCTATTTCGGGACGACATTTGTATGGGATCTAGGCGAAATAATGGATCAATCATAACCAATTTCAATAAGATTCGTCCTTGTGCCATGAAAGTCCTATGTGCCAAATTTCATTGAATTATCTTCAAAATTTCGATCTGTACTTTGTGCAAAAGGTTTATATGGATAGCTATCTATCCAACCGGACGGACGGACATCGTTAGATCGACTCAGAAATTGATTCTCAGAAAGTAAAAGTCGATTGGTATACCTTAAGGTGATTTTTTCTGAGAAATCAATATATGAATAAAAACTGTTGAATTGATTGCATATACGTCCTATGGGATCAAAGTTGGCATAATTGGTTCGCAAATATTTGATTTTTAAACGAGTATAATATCTATTTGGACGATTTGTAATTACGAGTTCGATCTTACGAAGCAGGATCTCCGAATTAATTGAATCGTTTACAAAATTAATTACAAATGAAATATTTATATATTTTATCCTACTTTCAAGAGTAGGGGGATCAATAAGCTGTAATCGACTTTTATATGATGGTAAATTAATATTAGGATTTCATGGAAGATTACAAAGACAAAATAAGAGAAATTGTTTCTGAAACGATTAAATTTTCTTTATATGAACTTCGTATTGAGTATCTCACATCACGAAAGCATATTCCAGTATTGGTCTTACGAGAGATGTGAATAACTGCTTGGAAACGTAAAGATCATTAAACTCTCTTTCCCAGTACTTGAGGAAACCTACAACTCCTTTTGACTTATTAACGATTTGAGAAACATGAGAATTAAAGGAAAGTTTACAATCAAGCAATATACCCAGATCGGAAATTCTTCGACTAGTTCAAGTTAATATTCATTTATTGTGCACCAACAGAGTACTTGACGTCTTCTGTAGAATGTCATGTGTTTACACTTTCTTAAATTCATATCCATTAAATTCATCATATACCAATCGTAAAGATTGCCAAGACCTGATTGGAGTAAGGAACATTGACAGGAATAGTTAAAGCTATGGAACAGCTTTACATCATCAGCATACATTAATATTCTAGAATTCTTAATGCAAGCTGGTAAATTATTTATAAATATTAGGAATAATATGGTGTCGAGATGACTACTTTGCGGAACAGTGGATAAAACAGAAATGGTTTTCGATGTACATTCGCTAAATAATACACATTGGTAAAAATTCATTTAAGGAAAGCAGGAGAAAATCCAACTTTATCCAATTTGAACAATAGGAGACCGTGAAAACTTTACTGAAATTTTTATATATATTGTGTCTATCTCTAAACCGGAACCAAATGCAGTTATGACTGAGGTTGTGAACTCCAAAAGGTTAGTAGTATGCTTTTCTAAATTCATACTGAAATGATGAAAGATAACAAACAATTTGATGCGAAAGGATTTCAGGAACTACCTTTTCGAAAAGTTTTTGAATAACACTTAACTTAGCAATACCTCTATAATTGGAAATGTTGGATCGGCTTCCGGATTTAAACAAAGGTATAATATAAGATTTCCTCCAAACTTCAGGAAAATAACCTCTAAATAATGATACGTTGAATAGGGTTATTGGAGATATAAGACAATGTAAACATTTTATAAGAACACAGCTTGGAACACCGACAGGTCCACATTTATCAGAATATTTTAGATTAGGTATAGCTGTTATCAGGGTTGCATCAGGAATTGGATATGGATAATTGGAAAGTTGATTTAATAATTTATCAGAATAGGCGGATGATAAGAAAACAACAAACGTTTCGCAATAATCTGCATGGTTTGAGTTTTCTTTATCTACAAATTTCATCATGGACGGATACCCAGAGGCTCGATGCTTAGAATTTGCAAACTGTTAAAAATATTTTGGATTATTTTTAAAGTTTCTTATCACCTTAAAAGATAATTATTGTAACATTGGATATTTTCTGAACTGATCATGATATGGAGTATCTCATATAATCAATAGATAAACCGTACTTTTTATATTTTCTATAATGTTTGCGTTTCAAATTTTTCAAGCTATTTAGCTGAGGACCAGGAATTTTTCAGAAAATTTACTATAAAGAAAGGAAATTTTCAGAAAATTTACTATAAAGAAAGGAAATTTTCAGAAAATTTATTATAAAGAAAGGAAAATTTCAGAAAATTTACTATAAAGAAAGGAAATTTTCAGAAAATTTACTATAAAGAAAGGAAATTTTCAGAAAATTTACTATAAAGAAAGGAATTTTTCAGAAAATTTACTATAAAGAAAGGAAATTTTCAGAAAATTTACTATAAAGAAAGGAAATTTTCAGAAAATTTACTATAAAGGAAGAAATTTTTCAGAAAATTTACTATAAAGAAAGGAAATTTTCAGAAAATTTACTATAAAGAAAGGAAATTTTCAGAAAATTTATTATAAAGAAAGGAATTTTTCAGAAAATTTACTATAAAGAAAGGAAATTTTCAGAAAATTTACTATAAAGAAAGGAAATTTTCAGAAAATTTATTATAAAGAAAGGAAAATTTCAGAAAATTTACTATAAAGAAAGGAAATTTTCAGAAAATTTACTATAAAGAAAGGAAATTTTCAGAAAATTTACTATAAAGAAAGGAATTTTTCAGAAAATTTACTATAAAGAAAGGAAATTTTCAGAAAATTTACTATAAAGGAAGAAATTTTTCAGAAAATTTACTATAAAGAAAGGAAATTTTCAGAAAATTTACTATAAAGAAAGGAAATTTTCAGAAAATTTATTATAAAGAAAGGAAAATTTCAGAAAATTTACTATAAAGAGGAATTTTTCAATAGATTTACTATAAAAGGAAAATTTTGAGAAAAGAAATTTTTAAAAATAATTTCCTATATAAAAATTATTTTTATGTTCACATAAGAACTACTACATAAAATCTTCTAATTTCATTTACCTTATATTTACCTCAAAATTCTTGGATTTTTTAATCTAAATTTCAAATAACCTTTCAAATAATAAACATTAAACATTCAACCAATTTTATCACGTATTCGAAATAGCATTTGAAATAATTTCAACAAGACAAGCAAAGTTCATTTGATATTTCTCCATGGCGCCCTTTTTAGTATTTTTTCATCATTCCCTGCCAGAGAACTGTTAAAGACACGCACAGAAAAGAAATCCTTGGGCAAATACAGAAAATTTAGGCGTAGAAAAATATTATGAAAAAGAAAATATATAAAATAAAAGAAAAATAATATGCAGAAACGTTTAAAAAACAAAATGAACACCAGTAATTAGGATTCCAAACACGTTGAAAGAATATTTTTAAATGTTTTTTTTTTTATTATTTTCTTTCTTTCCTTTGTAAACCTTCAAACAATTTTTGAGATTTAAATATTTTTTTTTTGTTTTTGTTCCCTTAAGGGGTTTTAAGCTTTAAGTGTCTTCATGTTTCATTTATATTTAATGGTCACTTTAAACGGACTTAAAAAAAAAAAAAAAAAAATAAATAAATATGTAATAAAAGAATGAAAAGGAAAGAAAATTTTTGGTAAAAATTATGATTAAATGGTAGTAGAGGACATATTTTTTTAAAGCAAAAAATAATTATACTAACCTTTATTATATCAAAAATTATTTTTTATGGCGTCATGTAATATTCTAAAAACACCTAAATTAATGACTTTATTTAAATTTCTTTGAATCAATTACAGGAATTTCTATTCAAAAGAATTTATCCCGAAATCCCTTAATTATTTCTAATTTTCTTTTCGCATTTTTCATTTTATCTTTCTAGTTTTGTTTCGGGCATCTCCCTATTGGGTACCTCCACTGAGATTTATGTTTATGGTACTCAATATGCTTTTATCTTGGTAACGTTGGCACTGTCTGGTGCCATTTCGTGGTACATCTTTTTGCCCGTCTTTTGCAATTTACAATTGACATCGACATATGAGGTAAGTCAAGTAAAAAAAAAATAAAAAAACTTTTATTAACTGTAGATTTTGTTTAAAAATTTCTTGACATAAATTTATGAACTCTACGCCAAAGAGAGGGGTAATATTAAGTTTGCTATTTACAGAAAAAAAATATTATTTATAGAAACATTAAAATTTTTTTTTGCTATTTATAGTCATTAAAAAAGTTGCTATTTATATAAAAAAAATGGTATTTATAGTAATTAAAAAAATGCTATTTATAATAATATTTAAAAAAATGATGTTTATAGTAACTTTTTTAAAAATTAGCTATTTATAGTAATTAAAAAGTTACTATTTATAGTAATTTAAAAAAAATATCTATTTATAGTAATTTTTTAAAAAAAATTGCTATTTATAGTAATTCAAAAAAATTGCTATTTAAAGTAATTACAAAAGTGCTATTTATAGTAATTAGAAAATACTACTTATAGTAATTAAAAAAAATGCTATTTGTAGAGCTTTTTATACATTTGGCATTTATAGAGAAAATTTAGTATAAATAGCAAGCTTTCCAACAATTTCCTATAAATAGCAAAATTTTCAAAAATTTGCTATTTACAGTAAATATTGCTATTTAGAGTAAAATTTTGCTATGATTTGGTATTGATAGTAATATGTTAACAAAATTTTTAAAAATTTGCTATTAGAGGAAGTCTTTTTTAATTTGCTTTAAGAAAAATATTTAAAAAAATTGCGACTTTTAGCGCTATTTTTAGAGAAAAAGTAAAAATTTTTGGAAACTGAAATTAAAAAAAATCTATTAATCCCTAATTTGGTGTAGAGTAATTCTAAAGTCGTTTATAAACGATTTTGCTTTTCTTGATTTCTGTTTAATTAGCATTTAATAATTGGCTTTTGTGTACTTTGCTTTTTTTCTCTGCATATTGTACATATCTACATGCATATCAAAGATATCTATCAATCTATCTATACATTCATGGTGCATATGTATGTATTTATTGACACTCGCTTGCAAAGTCTAATTGTTTTTAAGTATATAAAGTTATATTTTATTTATTACCTAGTTTTCTTGCTTATATATTTTAATCATTTGCTTTTAATTTTTCTACAGAATGAGATTTAAAACCTTTTAAATGCTATTTGTTTTTTATTTAATATTTTTTTCTTCTTTAATTCTTGTGATTTCTTTCACCCTTAATACGTCTGTTTCTATTATCAGTTGTCGTCGATTGGTTGACTATATTACTGGTACATTGACATGAACTTGATGATGAACTTTGAGATTTTTTTTTGAAACATTATCATTATCCTACGTCATCTTGAAAATCATTATCATCATTTTAGCAAAAGTCATGCTTCATTTTCGTTATTATCATCGTCAAGTGATGTGTATTTAGTGAAGGAAATTAAAATGATTTAAATGTTTTATTTTTTAATACATATTTTTATTTTGCTTGTTATTTTTTATATGTACGAGCATTACTTCTTATATAGAGTGGTTTGTAGTGGAATAAAAAATAAAATAAATATCCCCTTGAGTAAAATAATGTTTACTTTATAATTGGTACTATATTAAAAACAAATTTATTTGTTTAAAAATATAGTATTTTAAACGGTTATAATTTTTATTTTTTTAATGATTAAAGTTGCCTTAATATGAAAAATTGTGTTGAAGTTGGCAAAGTATGGACTATAGTTTGGACTATAGTCTAGTCTATAGTCTGGTCTATAGTCTAGTCTATAGTCTGGTCTATAGTCTAGTCTATAGTCTGGTCTATAGTCTAGTCTATAGTCTGGTCTATAGTCTAGTCTATAGTCTAGTCTATAGTCTGGTCTATAGTCTAGTCTATAGTCTGGTCTATAGTCTAGTCTATAGTCTGGTCTATAGTCTAGTCTATAGTCTGGTCTATAGTCTAGTCTATAGTCTGGACTGTAGTCTAGTCTATAGTCTGGACTGTAGTCTGGACTAGAGTCTAGTCTATAGTCTGGACTAGAGTCTAGTCTATATTCTAGACTATAGTCTATAGTCTGGACTATTTTTTTTTATTTTTTATTATTAATAATTTAAATTTTAACAATATTTCAAATTTTGACAATAATATTTAACTTTTTTTATCAATAATATTTAAATTCTAAAATCTACACCCGCTAAGCCTTTGGCTTGACAGCAGGATAATGAATCTATATAATATATAAATAAAATATGTATGTTCACTGCTAACTTATGAAAAAGTTTTTTATGAGTTTTTTTCCTTTTGTACTCATTTTTTGTGTTAATAATATTTATCGGTATCTTGTTTAGTATTGTTGGTAGAGTGACGGTCAGCGTATTCCTTCCATATTCATATTTGAGATACGTTCGAGTTTGAATCTTCTTTGTGCCCGGCGTTGCGTTAAGGTTCGGTTGTTATTTTTGCGAACACTTGTTATAAACGAACTGTTTAAACAAATGGAAAGTAGTACCTGTCATGCAATTTTTTGTTGTAAATGTGTTAGTTTAATAAAAATTACAACTAATATTTTGCGCTGTTAAAAAACAATTTGAATGTTCGTTGAAAATCATAAACAAGACTACCTTCTCAGTAACTAGGCATCAGAAAAAGAGAACAATGAGAAGCCTGTGTTAAATTTATTGGAAATGTCCCAAATTTTCACTACTTCTAGATCACAAGTTCAGGATTTTATGACTTCTTTGAATTTCTTTTTTTTGGGATAAAATATTTTATAAGATATTTTATAAGATATTCACCACGCAGTGAATAAATATAGTTGCGGTGACCATAATCTAAGAGCAACATATTGGACTATATATTTACTGTAAAAATTTTCATGGTTACAAATAGTATGAAAATTATAATCATAAAACGGTCTAACTTATTATATTATGATCAGATTTTTTAATATTCTATATACAAATTTTATCATGTTATGATCCAGTTTTATTATATACTGTGATCTGATTTTCTCATATTATGATTCGATTTTATTATATTATGAATTGGATTTATTACACGCATTATATAAAAAGTGATCAAAATTTCTAATAACATGTTTCAAATGTAACTTATTATGATCAAATATTATTTTTTTATTAATTATTTGTTTGTTTTTATCATATATTGTACAAGAGAATACAAAGATAATAATTTAATAATTAATCAATATCTCATATTCTTTGAACTACACAAAAAATATAACCAAACAAATGCTCCAAACAAAATATATTCAAAAATAAATAATGTTTTTGTTTCAATTTTATCATTTAATGTTTGCACTCAATAAAAATTTTAATATGGTTGACTGCATAAATTATATGCTTTTAAATATTTTTACCACAAATAACATTTTATTATTATTAAAAATATCATTACTTCTACAACCATTAAATATTTGCAGTCTTTTCCTTGTTCTTAAACCACGTTCCATTTTTAAACCATATTAATATTATTATTCCCATGACAATAAAATGTTTCAAATAAATATAATACTTATCCTTTACACAAACTTAGTGAAAAATTCTTAACTTGTTTGTTTCTAAAAATATTTTATTTTTAATGTTTGTTTTCCAACTTAATTGTAATTCTCATTTAGTTTACGTATGTATAAATATAGAAAAGGATTGGTTATACTCGGTGTGATCCAAGCAATATAAGATATTGATTAACTACCGTTAAAGGGTTTAGTTAAAAAAAAAAACATATCTTGCATTCGAACCACATATGGTGGTGCAAATAATGAACAAATAATATATAAATGTTATTTTTATTATTATTATTATTATTATTATTACTATACCCTACACCACCATAGGTGATATTTGTAACGCACAGAAAAAGTTATCCATCATCCTCCTTAAAGTATACTAATCTACTCAGCTGGCTATCCATGGTAACTTTGCGCACAAAGTACGGGCAATTTTATAGAATAGAGTTTAAACACTCCAAAATGACTTAAAAATAAGAATATTTTAATGAAATTCGGTGCAAAGAAGTTCTATAGAAATATCAATCTTTGTACCAAATTTTATGAAGATCGGTTAACAATTGACCATAGCTCCCATATAAACCCCTTTTCCGAAAATTATTTTAACGTGCATAAATCCCACACGAATTTTAGTACCAAGTTAATGGTCGACAGAAATTAGTATTATGTAAGTAGAAATAACATTGCCAAATTTTATGAGAATCCCACTTACAGGAATCGCCATAAAGTGCATAAAATCATCTAAATCTTAGTATCAACGCTTATTATGTATTTGTATATTTTATTTTACATTTAGCAAAATTGGCCACAGGTGTAATATAAGTCCCTTACCGAATGTTTATGCTCGTACACAATGGTGTAGGGTGTCATATAGTCTTGACCAACTATATCTTTCTTTCTCGTTTTTATTTTGGCTAATGAACACTTTTCTCTATTATTTTCAATATTAAAATTACAAAAATTAAAATTTTTTATTAATACGCTCTAGTTTAATATATGATAAAATGGAATCATAATATGTCTATGTGGTATAATATAATAAGATAATATAATAACATTAAATAAAATAACATTAAAAGGTTTGTTGAATTATATGTAAAACTAGAATCATAACATGAAAACACAAACCATAAAATAGGACACAATATGACAAAATGAATTCATAATAATTATTACTTATAACCATTTCTATTTTTCGCTGTGATCATATGTTCCAATCATAATATGTTGCTCTTAGATTATGGTTACTACAACTATATTTTTTCTCTGCGTGTACTTAAACTTGTGAAAAAAAAACCAAAAATCATTCTTACACAGAAAATAGAGTTACATGACTGATTTATTAAATAATACTGAATTAGGAGAATATTTTGCAGCATTAGGTCAAAAAATAAAATTTTTCATAAAAATGGATGAAAAAACTGATAAGATAAATCCTTAGTCAAAGAATTTGATTTGATTATGTTTTTAAATAACTATTTTAATATATTAAATACTATAATGACTGTTATTTATATGTTTTACATGTATCATTGAAACTATTCGGTTAATTGAATAATTTGCCAATAATCGGTTATTAATCGATGAATTTTTAACCCAAATAATTGTATACCCTACTCAATAATCTGTACAATAGTTTAGTCTATAGTTTGGGAAGAAAATCTATATCCTCAATATCCAAATAACGTTTCGTGTTGTGTGTTAATCCCTTCTTAACAATTTTTAATTATTAAATAGTTCAGAGTTACGGCTAATTAAAAAAAAAAAAAATGTTTTAAATTACATTTTGCCGCATAAAAGTACATTTTCATAAATTTGAAGATGTATTCACTTTAAATAATCTTTAAATAATCCTAAAGCTAACAGAAGTATTTAACTTATATTAATCTACTATTTAACTCTAAAAATTTTCCTTATTAAAACAATGAAAATAATATAACTATAAATGATATAATCCATGAAAATCCATTCATACCCTCTGCTATCCTTATTCCTTTTTCTTATATGTGAACAAAAAAAAAAAAAATAAAAAAGAAAAGATTGAAGACGTTGATTTCGGTTTAAGTGCAATTTCCTCTTTAGTTTTTCCTTTTAATTTATCTTATTTTAAATAAAAGGAAAACTAACAAAGTAGGGAAAAAATATGTTTATCTATAAAAAACATGTTTGTAACAAAAAAATAATATTTTACAGTACTTTGAAATGCGTTTCGGTAAAACAATACGTTTAATGGGTTCCATACTATTCACCATTGGCACGGTGAGTATTTTTCTACAGAACATAACTAACAAAACATAGCAAAATAAGTTATTTAATTTTCTTTTCATCTCTTTTTATCTCAATTTTCTAATGAAAATTTCTCCTATTGTTGTGATTGCTGGAAATTGCACTGTGTTAATAATTCTATATACGGCGGAATGTGTGAAACGGAACGAAATGAAAACCATTCAATGGTATTTTTCCGTTTTAATGTTTTTGTAAATATGTGGGTGACTGGATGACTGGCTGTGTGTGTATGTATTATACATCCTTTTAGATTATTTGGTTGCCAATAGTGATTTATGTGCCAGCATTGGCGTTCAATCAAGGTAAAGCAAAATGAGTTTCTTTACACTTATTTTACTTTTTTTTTAAGAATTTATTTTTAATTTTTTTCTTACTTTTCTTCTGTTTAATTGCAAAATTTTTGATCATTCTATTTTATTTTTGTTCTTTCTTTTAGTAACTGGCGTCAATATTCATATTATAACACCGATAGTGTGTCTTGTGTGTATTTTCTATACATGTGTGGTAAGTAAATGCTTTTAAAACTATTTGTAGATTTTAGAATTAGAGATACTTTTTCATTTGTAATGAATTATATTTTGTTTCCGTTTTTTTCCTTTTGGGTCTATGTCTATAAGCAAAATCATATTTTTTCTTGGGCTTCAATAGAATCAAATTGTTAGGTATCTATCCTTTTCAGACAGTTTTAAGAATTTTGGAATCCATTATATGTTATAGCATATTTTGTGCTTAGCAGTATATTTTTCGTATTTACATAGCATTTTATGGCATATTTCAGCAATTTAAATGGTATATTTTTATATATATTATACTTAAGAGCATAATTTTGCATGAATTACACTAAAGGGCACAGTTTTGCATATTTTAACTTAAGAGAAAAAAATTGTAATATTTTGTACCCAATGGAATTTTTTTTTAATAATTTGCCATTAGTGAAGTTTTATTTTTACTGTTACATACGTTTTTCAAATCCTGTTCCTTAATAATTTTCATCTTATAAATTGATAGAAATTTTATAATTTTCTGATACAATGTATCAGCTTTAAATATTTTTAAGTGCAAAAAGGAAATATTGTTTGGCAATTGTTAATAAAAATCAAGTTATTTTTAGTATGAATAGTAGATAATTTGAAATTTAGCCAGAAAAAATAATAGGTATTTTAGGAGCACATCTTCCTAAGGGCATATTTTTCGATTTTAAGTGCATTTTTTATGCATATAAAACCCTTTTTTTAGAACATATTTTGGGTTGCCCTGGTAATTATATAGTGTTTTGAAATTTGAACTCTGTTAGAATTTTAGCTTTTGAAATTTGTAACTTGTTTTAGTTTATTAAAAAAACACACTTGGCTGTTTCTCCATATTAAACACATTAAAGCTCTTTTGCAATTTTTTCTGAAAAATAATTGTTTATGAAAACTATAAAAAAATCTCAATCACAAATGTTTTTTTAACATTAAGAGATTTCAAGTTTTGTTTAAAAAATTTTTGTAACTTTTAAAAATTTAGCAAAAAAAAAAAAAGTTTTTCTTAAAAAAGTTCTTACCTTTTGTTAAGTTTTTTTTTAGCAAAAAATATGATTAAATTTTTTTTATCAAGAAGTTTAAAAATATTGGCTAATTTGTAAAAAAAAAATTCTCACAAAAAAGTAGCTTTTTTAAAAAATACGTTTTTTTTATTAAGAATATCATCTTATATAGGAGGTGACGAATTATACCAATTTTTTATTTCCGAATTTATAATTATCCTTGAACCATTTGAGCGAAATTTTGCAGTCTTGCAAGCATTTTTTGTTTTTGGAAGAATGTGCCATCATTCTAAAATGATCCTTTTATGAGAAATTGGGGGAAAAATATGAAACGAAGTTACGACTGACTTAAATTTTTTTTAATTTTTGGCAATAAAATTTTCATTTTAAAAAAGCTTTCTTTGAGCGCAAAAAATGTAAAAGCTTTTTTAATATGATTTTTTCTTTTACAAACATTTTTAGTGGAAAAAATATATTCTTCCTTTAATTCAAAAAATATTTTTCATTAAAAATAGGAGCTTTTTTCCATAAAAAGAGCTTAAAGTTTTTTTTAGTAAAAATTTTATTCTTCCAAAAAATGTCCTTCTTTCGTAAAAAGCTTTTTTCATCCAAAAAAGCTTTTTTAGCCTAAAGCACTTTCCTATAAAAATTAAACATTTTTTCTTAAAAAAATTTACACTTCAACATAACTTTTCATTTAGAAAAACTATTTTATTTAAACTTTTTCATAAAATAATATATTTCATAAATATTTTTTTTATAAAATTTTACCATAAAGAAAATATTGGTTTTCTGTTGTTTTTTTTATTGATAGAGGAACGTTGTCTTTTTTTTGTATATTTCATATTTTTTTAAATTACTTAAAGATAATTGCAAGCTTTTCTAAACTTTTAAAAGAGACCAAGAAAAAGTTTCTTGTTTTTATAAAAAAAACTGGTACTCTTATTTATAAAGAGAGAGCAGTTTGAAATAATTATTTAAAATTTAAGTTTATTTTTTTACTCCATTACATCTAACGTATATATTTTTTTTTTACACATAAAGGGTGGTCTTAAAGCTGTCGTCTGGACCGATGTCATTCAGACAGTGATTATGATCGGTTCTATTATATTTGTTATTATCAAAGGTACCGTTGATATCGGTGGTTTTGGAGTAGTATGGGAACGTAATTGGAATACAGGACGTATTGAATTGCCAGAGTAAGTTTATCTAACTAAATTATGGTTTACAAAAGTAATAATTTAATTATTTTATTATTTTGTTTTTACTCAGAATGACTTTAGATCCTACAGTTCGTACTTCCATATTATCGATGTTAATTGGCACTACCATGTGGTTTACCCAGGTCAATAGCGGTAATCAGGTGATAGTGCAACGTTATCTATCAGTACCCTCTATACGAGAAGCCAAACAGGCTTGCATTATCTTTACCTTGGGTTTAATTTTGGTTCATGTTTGTACCTTCTATAATGGTCTATTGATTTTTGCAAATTATTATGATTGTGATCCTTTAACCACTCAGGTACGTAATAAGATAATTTGTAAGTGAATAGAAGAGAATTTATTTGGTTCATTTTAGTTAGCTAAAGCCAAAGATCAATTGGTACCTTTGATGGTTATGAAAACTTTAGAATTTTTACCCGGTATGTCGGGTCTATTTGTGGCCGGTGTTTTTAGTGCGGCTCTTAGTTCTCTCTCTACTGGCCTTAATTCATTGGCTGCCGTATTTTTGGAAGATTATATTAAACCTTATCGCAAGAAGGCTTTAACTGAAAATCAAACTGCTTTGATAATGCGTTTGATCGTAGTGTTGGTTGGTGTTTTAAGTGTGGCTTTGGTATTTGTGGTGGAGTACTTGGGTCATGCCGTATTGCAATTATCGGCTACTATGTCTTCAGTTACAGGTGGTCCATTGCTAAGCCTGTTCTTTATGGGTCTTTTAATGCCCTGGATCAATACTAGGGTAAATATTTTATATGCAAAAAAAGTTTTTTTTTCTTAAATATTTTTTCCCTTAATCCAGTGTGCGATTACGGGCTGTGGAATTTCCTTCATTATTATGGGTTGGATTTGTATAAGAGGCCAAATAGCCTTAGTTACGGGAGAATTGGTTTATATCGAGAAACCTGTCTCTACCGAAGGCTGCACTTATGATTTTGAACCTTTGATATCATTAGCTAACAAAACTATTGCTTCTACTATAGAAACTGGGTAGGTATTTGAGATTTTTAGTTTTTTTTTCTTTTAAAATTTGTTCTATATATCAAATATTTTCCTTCTTCTATTTTAGTACCAAAACCTTTGCCCAATATATTTACACCATGTCTTTTACCTACTACGCCGCAGTTGGTTGTGCTATTTCAATATTCTTTGGAAATTTAGCCACCTTCATCTTTGGACGCAACGATGTGTCCGTCATGAATCGTAAATTATTTGCTCCCTGTATTCGTCCTTTCATTAAGTCAAAAGAATACGAAACCGTCGAGAAAGAAGAAAAATCTGTGATTATTTTTGATTTAAAAAGTGACTTCGCAAAATCAACTAAAGATTTAAGTGATTGATTTGTTTTAAAATGTTGTTGCTTATTTTTTTTATTATTTTTTATTTTTAATTGTTATTCTATTATATTTATAGTAAAAATAAATTAGGTTTAAATATTATAAACATAAATGAAAATGTTTTATAAGTTAAGGAAATTAAAAAGGAGAATATTCTAGGATTAAATATGAAATATTGAATTGCATAATAAAATAAGGGCTCCTATTTAATATAAGATAATAAATTTGTCAAAAAAAAAAAAAAAAAAAGAAATGATAATCATTCAATTGGCAACTTTTTTTTTATTTTCTATGGGAAATTGTGTAATATGTGCAGGAAATTTGACCTCATTTGGGAGCAATTTTCAATAGAAAATTTGTTCCCAAATACAAAAATTTTTTTTAAAGAAAAATGTATTTTCAATTGAAAAAATTTACAGAAAATTATTTGCTGCTATGTTTTAGACATTTTCTTTGTAATATTACTTTCAATTGTAAAGAAATTTTACTTTAATTGGGTAAAAGTTCAACAGAATTTGTTTTTAAACAGCGACAATTAATATGAAAAATTTCTGTAGAAAACTGCACTTAGTTGTAAGAAAATTTCTGTGGAAAATTTTCCAGAACAAATTTGTCAATGGAAGGTGAATGGAATAGTGGGAAATTTTGTAAGGAAAATTTCTCTCATTTTATTATTGGAAAATATGAACTCAACTGAATGAAATTTTCAATGGAATGATAACGTTCTGGTGAATTTTCTCTTAGCTGTTTAATTTATTAAAGAAATTTTGGTAAAAAAAAACCGCTTAACTAAAATCGAAATTCAACTGAGATCAAAAATTATTTCTAAAAAAATCCAGCTTCAATTGAGAACAAATAATTCTAATCTCAAAAAAAAAAAAAAATGTAGGAAAATTTCTCACACTTGAGAAGATTTTGTCTTATTTCAGAGAAATTTTCTATGGAAAATATAGAAAAATTATTCTTATTTGAGACAAATTTTCAATAGAAAAATTTTCTCATTTGAAATAAAAAAATTGAAAAAAATTTGTCTCAAATTTTTCATAGAAACTATTTTCTCACTTAAGATAAATTTTTTTTATAAAAAATGTATCTCATTTCAGAAAAATTTTTCATAGATTTTCTCTCATTTGACATAAATTTTCCCTCATTTAAAATTAATTTTCCATAGAAAAACGTCTCTTATTTAAGACAAATTTCCTATAAAAATGTCTCTCAATTGAAATAAATTTTCCACAGAAAAATTCTCTCATTTGAGATAAATTTTCCACAGAAAAATTTCTCTAATTTAAGATAAATTTTGTATAAAAATTTTCTTTCATTTGAGTAAAGTTTAAATAGAAAAATTTCTCTCATTTAAGACAAATTTTCCACGGAAAAATTTTTTTCTTTTAAGGGAAATTTTCCATAGAAAAATTTCTTTGGTTTGAGACAATTTTTAATAGACAATTTTTTTGCATGAGACAAATCTTTCATGGAAAAAATTTCTTATTTGAGTTAAATTTTTCATAGAAAAATTTTCTCATTTGAGATAAATTTTTCATAGAAAAATTTGTCTAATTTGGGAAAAATTTTATATAGAAAAATTTCTTTATTTTGAGAATTTTCTGTACAAAGTTTCTATAGTTTCTTGCAAATTTTGTACTAACAAATTTTCTACTAGCTTTTTTTTTATTTCTCTACTGAAAAATGCCTGCGATTTAAGACACATTTTCTCATTTTAGACAAATTATTTATTTAATATATTCTCTCATTAAGAACAAGATTTCTGTTGAAAAAGTTCTCTTGAGATAAATTTTATATTGAAAATATTTTCTCATTTAACAAAAATTTTTGTTGAAAATATTTTCTCATCTTGGACAAATTTTCTACTAAAAAATTCTCCGAATTCAGATAAAGTTTCTACTGAACATTTGTTTTCACATTTTCTGTGATAAACGTTTTTTAATTTGAGAAAAAATTTTTATAGAAAGTTTCCCTCATTTGTTGCAAATTTTCTTCTAAAAAAATTCACTCATTTCTCTTTTGAAAAATTTCTGTAATTTGGGACAAATTTTTTGTTGAAAATATTCTCCCATTTGGGAAAAATTTTTCGTGAAAAAATTCTCTCATTTGACACAAATTTTCTAATGAAGAAATTCCCTTGAGACAAGTTTTCTATTGAAAATTTTTTTTTATTGTTAAAAATATCTTTTCATCTGTGACCAATTTTGTACTAATAAATCCTCCGAATTACGACGAATTTTCAATTGAAAATAGTGTCTCATTTGAGATAAATATTTTATTGAAAAAAATCACATTTTCGATACAAATTTTAATATGAAAATTTTTTTTTCATTTGAGAAAAAATTTCTCTCACGCGACTATTTTTTTTAGAAAAATTACTCTTATTTGGGTCATGAAAATTGTTTTTCAGTTGAGCCAACGAAATTTTCAAAGGTATAATTTCTCTTGAGTTAAATTTTCATGGAATGATTTCTTTCCGTTGGGATATATTTTTTACAGAAAAATTTTTCACTTTTAATTTAAAATTGTTATTGAAAATTTTGTTTCATTTGTGTTTTGTTTTTTCTATTGAGAAATTTTTTTTCATTTAAGTTAAAACTTCTATTGAAGATTTTCTCTAATTTGATATAAATTTTATATGTAAAACTTTTCTCTTATTTGAGTTGAATTTTCTGCTGAAAAATTTCTCTAATTTTTATGGACAAAATATATCTCATTTGAGTTAAATTTTTTGTGGAATATTTCTGTCATGGGCGACAATTTTTGTATTAATAAATTTATCTTAATTTAAAAAAATGTCGTATTTAAAAATCTGCTACAATTGGTGAACATTTTGTATTATGTAATTACTTTAAATTGAGACAATTTTTTTCAATTTAAATATTTTTTAGTAGTCTCCTTTAATATCTTTTTGTAAGTGTTCAATTTTAATCTATTTTTGTCCTTTTGTTGAAATTTTGTATACTGAAACTTCTTCATATATTATTAATATTTTTTACATGAATATTTTGATTAAATAAATACTTTAATCTTCTTTAAGTGCTTGCGGCAGTGCAACGTATTGGTAACAAAATTCTAAAATTCATTTGGAAATATCCAACCAAAAAAGCCTGCCATTTGCACGTATGTAATTTTAGCAAACCATATTGAATAAAATTTTATAATATTAAAATATATCATTTTTTTCTTTTTTAAATTTAAGTATTTTGAAATGCGTTTTGGCAAGTCTATACGATATTTTTGTTCCATACTATTCACCGTGGGTATGGTAAGTTTAATAAGTTAAATTTATATTTAGAGAAACAGTATAACATATTTATTTATTTTCTTAAGATTTTATATCTGCCTGTAGCAATTTATGTGCCCGCTTTGACTTTTAGTCAAGTAAGTGGTTTGGGTGTACACACCATTACCCCAGTTGTGTGTATAGTGTGCACGTTTTATACCTGTGTGGTAAGTGTAAATGGGTGGTAAGAAGAATTAAATATAAATCTTTTTAATTTTGTTTTTTAGGGAGGACTTAAGGCTGTAGTATGGACTGATGCGGTGCAAAGTTTTGTTATGTATGGTACAATTTTAACTATTTGCATTAAAGGTACTTTAGACTTGGGTGGCTTAACCCAGGTTTTGGAAAGAAATTTAGAGGGTGGCCGTCTAATATATCCAGAGTAGGTGTTTTTTATTGAATTTTGCTTTAGAGTGATATATAATTGTTTTGATAAATTTTAGCTTAACTTGGGATCCCACAGTGCGCCTTTCTATGTCCGCCATTTTTGTAGGCAGTGTTTTACATAAAATCCAATCCAATGATGTAAATCAAATGTCTATACAACGTTTTATGTCTTTGCCTGATTCAAACAAAGTCAAGCAATGTTTGATTTTGTTTACTATATTGTTAATGTTTTTGCTGTTTTGCTGCTGCTATATGGGACTATTGACCTATGCCACCTATTATGATTGTGATCCCTTGAGTACCAAGGTAATAGGGAAGCAGAGATATTAAGTAATAAAAACCAAGTTTTTAATTTAATTATATTTTTTTTTAGTTGGCTCAAGCTGATGATCAATTACCCACCATTTTGGTCATGCGCATCTTAGGTAACATACCTGGTTTGCCTGGTCTCTTTGTGGCTGGTGTTTTTAGTGCTGCCTTAAGTTCTCTATCGACAGGTTTAAATTCCATGGCCTGTGTTATATCCGAGGATTTAGTGAAACCTTTTGTTGATTTAACAGAAAAACAAAATGGTTTTTTACTAAGATTCATAGTGGCATTTTTTGGTTTAACCTGTATTGCTTTAGTTTTTATCGTAGAGAAAATGGGTACTGTTTTACAATTGGCTACCATGACGGGAGCTGTAACTATGGGTCCCATTTTGGGTTTTTATATCACCGGCATATGTATGCCCTGGATTAAGGAAAAGGTATAACAAGAAAAAACCGTACAAAAACTAAATTAATAATACAAATTTTGCTTTGTTACAGAGCTGCCTTCTGGGAGGTATTGTGTCATTTTTAGCTCTAGGCTGGATTTGTGTGAAAGCTCAAATGGGTCAAATGAGTGGAGAAATCAGACATCCCAAATTACCTATATCCGTGGAAGGCTGTACTTACGGTTATGATAATGCCACCTATTGGGAAAGGCAAAATTATACGTAAGCTTTTTCTAAATTTCCCAATAAAACTTTTCATGTAATTCTTTTCACTTTAGGCCCACCGAACGCAATATCTATCACCTCTCCTTTATGTGGTATACTGGTATGGGTGGAATTATTGGTTGTGTGGTATCCAATCTGGCCTGTTTAATTTTTGGTTGTACAAAAGCTGAAGATATTAATCCTGATCTCATTTCGCCTGTAATAAGAAAATATTTACCTAAATTATCATCTGAAAGTATTGTTATTAACGATTTAAAGGAACTAAAAGAAAAAGAACCTTTATATAAAACTGATTTAAATAATGATAAAACAGTTGTAAAAAGACACCCCTTAGATAAAGTGGAATAAAATAGATTATCTTTTTTTTTAAAAATAGAGTTTTAATTGTACTATATCTGTACATATAAATGATGGTAGTTGTTATGTAAATACATATGTATGTAATTAACAAAGTCCAAAAATATAATTTATGTTGAAGAAAAAAAAAAATTGGTTTCTAACCCATTTCAAAATTTTAAATGTTGTGAATATTTCTAGTGTTTGAAAATTCGTTACTAGAGCAACTCACAAAGGTAAACTATTTTTCAGTTTTAACTACAACATTTTGTTAAGGAAAAAAACAAATTTTGTACTCAAAAACTAACCATTTCCATAGAAAATCGTGTGTAAATAAATAAAAATTTTCTATGGAGACTCATGTGTAAATAAACACAAATTTTCTATAGAAAATCATGTGTAACATTTGTCCAAAATTTTGTTTGGTTCAATATTGTTTTTTTTTTTTACTCAATAAAATGGTACTAGAGAAACTCACAAAGGTAAACTATTTTTCAGTTTTAACTAGAACATTTTGTTAAGGAAAAAAGACAAATTTTGTACTCAAAAACCATCCATTTCCATAGAAAATCGTGTGTAAATAAATATAAATTTTCTACGGAAACTCATGTGTAAATAAACAAAAATTTTTTATAGAAAATAATGTGTAAATAAACACAAATTTTCTATAGAAAATCATGTGTAAATAAACACAAATTTTCTATAGAAAATCATGTGTAAATAAACAAAAATTTTCTATAGAAAATCATGTGTAAATAAACACAAATTTTCTATAGAAAATCATGTGTAAATAAACACAAATTTTCTATAGAAAATCATGTGTAAATAAACACAAATTTTCTATAGAAAATCATGTGTAAATAAACACAAATTTTCTATAGAAAATCATGTGTAAATAAACACAAATTTTCTATAGAAAATCATGTGTAAATAAACACAAATTTTCTATAGAAAATCATGTGTAAATAAACACAAATTTTCTATAGAAAATCATGTGTAAATAAACACAAATTTTCTATAGAAAATCATGTGTAAATAAACACAAATTTTCTATAGAAAATCATGTGTAAATAAACACAAATTTTCTATAGAAAATCATGTGTAAATAAACACAAATTTTCTATAGAAAATCATGTGTAAATAAACACAAATTTTCTATAGAAAATCATGTGTAAATAAACACAAATTTTCTATAGAAAATCATGTGTAAATAAACACAAATTTTCTATAGAAAATCATGTGTAAATAAACACAAATTTTCTATAGAAAATCATGTGTAAATAAACACAAATTTTCTATAGAAAACACAAATTTGCTATAGAAAATTGTATGTAAATAAAAACAAATTTTCTATAGAATATTGTATTTAAAAACACACAAATTTTCTGTAGAAAATTGTATGTAATAAGCCATAAATTTTTTATAGATCAATCAAAAATTTTCTATAGAAAAGTGTGTCTTAAAGACAGAAAATTTTCTATAGAAAATTATGTCTTAATAAAGATACAAAAATTTTTCTATAGAAAATTTTACCTTAATGAAGACATAAAAAATTTTCCATAGAAAATTGTGTTTTTCTATTAAAAGTTTTGTGCAAATAAACACAAATTTTCTTTAGAAAAGTATGTCTAAGTAAACATAAATTTTTTAGAGAAAAGTCTGTCTAAATATACACAAATTTTCTATGAAGATACATAATCTTCATATAGATACAAATACTTCAGTTTTTCTTAAGAGAATTTGTTGGTATGTATTAGTTAAGATTTTCTTCTTAAATAAATAATCAACATGGTGCCATTTTAGTTATTTCTCCCTTTATTATATTCATAATACTCTAGTTTCTTTGGCTGCCGATTTCTATTTATGTACTGGCTTTAACATTCAATTAAGGTAATTTTGTAATATACTCTTAATTAAACAACTAAACTTACAAATTAATTTTACTAATTATGTGATTTTAGTAACCAGCATTAATTTGTATATAATCATACCGATTGTGTGTATGGTTTGTACCATTTACACCTGCATTGTAAATAATCAGTGAAGAAGAATTTAATCAAGTGATAATTGAAATTATGATTTTTTGATGGTTTTTATTACAGGGTGGCATTAAGGGCGTCATATGGAAAGATGTGTTGCAGGGTTTTGTTATGGTGGATTCTCTGATATTTGTGGCTATTAAGGGAGCTATGGATGTGGGTGGTATGGATGAGGTATATGACAGAAATAAGGCAATAGGTAGGCTGGTGACACTTGAGTAAGTTTGTGAGCGAAGTAATTTAGAATGAGTTATTTTAAAAATTTAATGCTTTTAAAGATAGACTTTTGATCCAATTGGGTTTTTTTTTGCTGTTTTTGTGGTTGACACTTTGTTGAAACTTCAAGTTACTTTCATTTTGTAACCAGCTGTTCAGCGCTTTTTGACTTTATCAATTTGGCTGATATTAGGAAGTCGTTATATGCTTTCATCATTGGTGTGTTCTGTTTGCTAAGTGCTTGCATTTATTTGGGTCTGTTGTCCTTTGCTTCATATTATGATTGTGATCCTATATCAACAGGGGTAAAAATATTATTTTGTTTTTGCTTTTTATTTAATTTAATTTTTATTTAAATTTTATCATGCAAATTGCTATGTCTCTGATTCAGGTGGTACAGAAATTAGGTATGACCATGCAATTATCGGTTACGGTAAATTCCATATCCACTGGACCCATATTGGATGTATTTACGGTAGGCATAACTATGCCTTTTGTCAGAACATATGTTGGTTTTTATAAGGCACAATTCTTATAGAACATTTAAATTAAATTTATATTTTTATAGTGTCTTAACTGGCTGCATTACAACCGCCTTAATCATATGGTCACAAATTGATAGTGCCACAGGGGTGTTAAAATTTTCCAATAAAGCAGTTTCAGTGGAGGGTTGTAATTATGAATTCACACCTTTAAATAAGACTATGTTAAGGTATTTTATTAGAATTGTTATTTAAAGTATAATATTTACTTTAAGTTAACTTTAATTTTAGCACCTCCATGCCGGTCTACTTCGGTGGAGCATTTTATCACTTATAATCATTTTTGTGGTGTACCGGCTTAGGAGCTAGTGTCACTATTGCAGTTGCTCTTTTAGCCACACTTTCTTTGGCAGACAAGATTCCAGTGAAGTCAATCCAAAATTACACCACCCATTTTAAGAAAATACATGAAAAAATATAAGTACAGCAGTAGGGAAAATTGTACTTAGGAGGAAAAACAAAAGCTTCAGGATGAAAGAAATGAAAGTTATTTGGTGATCTGAAAACTAATTTTGCTAAATGAACAATCATTAAATAATGAAATTTTGAAAGCGTTATATAAGTCGAAATAACTGAATGAACATTTTAAAATTTCAATAAATTTAAATGAAAGATAACTTCATCAAGAGAAAAAAACCTTTTTTGAAACTTTATTAATTCATAAATATAAACATGGTATTAAATATTTTTCATAATTCATCTACACTTCGACAATTGTAATCTCATTTTTATTCTATAAAACTGCTGGAAGAGTATTTAAATTACATCGTCATCTGGAAATCATTGTACTGAAATATACTTTAGAGAACAAAAGAAATAATTTTATTCTAGAAATTCATTATCAATATGTGTTTATTTTTGGGGTATTGGAATACACGTATTGTAATTGGCGGCTTCTACATTGTGGTTCTGACTTCAAACTTGATTTAAAAAAATAACATATGTATATTGATAATTTTTATATTTTGAATATTTTTAGTATTTGGAAATGAGATTTGATCGCAGATTGTGGCTGTTTGGTTCTGTAATGTTTTTAATTGGATCGGTAAGTATAAAAGCAAAAATTAAAAAAAAAAAAAAAATGTAAGCAACAAAATTCTATAGTCGATTTTATCAAAATTGCCAATAAAAAAAGTAATCTATAAAAATCTTGAGTTAAATTGGAAATTTCTCTATAGAAAATTAAAACAATTTGAAATTATCTTAAAAAAATTAATAAACAATTTACTAAAACTTTTTATAACAAATTTAAAACAAAAAATTCTTCTCTAAAAAATAGGACTTAAATTTGGACAAAATAGTTTACAGAAAATTTGTCTAAAATTTGTCAAAAATTTTCTACAGAAAATTTCAAGCAAATTTCTCTAAAATCTTCTGCAGAAAATTTCAAGCAAATTTGTCTAAGATTTTCTATAGAAATTTTCAAACAAATTTGTCAAAAATTTTCTATAGAAAATTTCAAGCAAATTTGTCAAAAATTTTCTATAGAAAATTTCAAGCAAATTTGTCAAAAATTTTCTATAGAAAATTTCAAGCAAATTTGTCAAAAATTTTCTATAGAAAATTTCAAGCAAATTTGTCAAAAATTTTCTATAGAAAATTTCAAGCAAATTTGTCAAAAATTTTCTATAGAAAATTTCAAGCAAATTTGTCAAAAATTTTCTATAGAAAATTTCAAGCAAATTTGTCAAAAATTTTCTACAGAAAATTTCAAGCAAATTTGTCAAAAATTTTCTACAGAAAATTTCAAGCAAATTTGTCAAAAATTTTCTATAGAAAATTTCAAGCAAATTTGTCAAAAATTTTTTGTAGAAAATTTCAAGCAAATTTGTCAAAAATTTTTTGTAGAAAATTTCAAGCAAATTTGTCAAAAATTTTTTGTAGAAAATTTCAAGCAAATTTGTCAAAAATTTTTTGTAGAAAATTTCAAGCAAATTTGTCAAAAATTTTTTGTAGAAAATTTCAAGCAAATTTGTCAAAAATTTTTTGTAGAAAATTTCAAGCAAATTTGTCAAAAATTTTTTGTAGAAAATTTCAAGCAAATTTGTCAAAAATTTTTTGTAGAAAATTTCAAGCAAATTTGTCAAAAATTTTTTGTAGAAAATTTCAAGCAAATTTGTCAAAAATTTTTTGTAGAAAATTTCAAGCAAATTTGTCAAAAATTTTTTGTAGAAAATTTCAAGCAAATTTGTCAAAAATTTTTTGTAGAAAATTTCAAGCAAATTTGTCAAAAATTTTTTGTAGAAAATTTCAAGCAAATTTGTCAAAAATTTTTTGTAGAAAATTTCAAGCAAATTTGTCAAAAATTTTTTGTAGAAAATTTCAAGCAAATTTGTCAAAAATTTTTTGTAGAAAATTTCAAGCAAATTTGTCAAAAATTTTTTGTAGAAAATTTCAAGCAAATTTGTCAAAAATTTTTTGTAGAAAATTTCAAGCAAATTTGTCAAAAATTTTTTGTAGAAAATTTCAAGCAAATTTGTCAAAAATTTTTTGTAGAAAATTTCAAGCAAATTTGTCAAAAATTTTTTGTAGAAAATTTCAAGCAAATTTGTCAAAAATTTTTTGTAGAAAATTTCAAGCAAATTTGTCAAAAATATTTTGTAGAAAATTTCAAGCAAATTTGTCAAAAATTTTTTGTAGGAAACTTTGAGCCAGGTTTTCTTCTAGAACATTTTTATAGCAAATTTTCCTCAAGAATTTTGTCAAAAATTTTTTATAGAAATTATTTGTTATAAATTAAATTAAAAAAATTTTGTCATAACACTTTGCAGGAAAACAGTATGCCACAAATGTTTTCTAGGAAATGTTTGTCATACATTTTTTTATAGAAATATTTTATTATAGTTTCTTTTTAAAAATGTTTGAAACTAATTTTTTTCCAGAAAATTTCTATCACAAATTTTAATTTGGAAAACAATTGCCACAAATTTTTACCTTGAATTTTTGTCTCAAATTTTAGGCAAGTGGTATAAAAAATATTACGATAAAAATTTTCCAAATAATTTATGACAAATAATTTCTATAAACAAATTTTGAGAAAATTTGTTTGATAGAAATTTGTGAAAAAAAGAAAAGTAGAAAATTAGTGACAATTTTTTTTTAGAAAATATTGTATCAATTTTTTTTAGAAAACATTTTTGACAATTGCAACAGAAACTTTTGGAGGAAAATTTGTGAAAAATATTAAAGAGATATATTTGTGACAACTGTTTTCTGAAGAAATTTTTTTATAGAAATCTTCTAAAAAAAAATTTGTGACATTTTTCTAAGGGAACATTTGTGACAAACATTTCCAGGAGAAACACTTGTGACAATATATTTTCCTGAAATATATTGTGATAAATAACTTCCGTAAAAATTTGTGTTCTAGGAAAAACATTTTTTGGAATAAAAATTGTGACAAAAATTTTCTTGAGGTATATTTGTGACAACTGCTGCAAGTAATTCTTAGAGGAAATTGTTATGCGTATTGTTTAAAACAAAGCGTTTGACATAAATTGCATAAACCAACATTTGTGACAAAAATTTTTTTTAAAAAAATTTATGACAAACATTTTCTAAAATAAAAAATTTTCTATAGAAAAATTCGTTTTTGTTGCAACAATTTCCTTTCGTGACAAACATTTTTTTCAATATTTACAAAAGATTGTTTAAAAAAAAGTTTGTGAACTAAAATTTTTTAAAACAAAATTTACTATAAAAATTTTCTAAAATAAAAAAAATTTTGTTATTTGATTTTGTTTCAACAATTTTCTTTAGAAAATTTTTGTCTGTTGGAACAAAAATTTGCTATAAGAAATTTATGATCACTTTTATCAAACATTTTTAATTCTTTCCTTATAGATGTTATGGTTGCCAATTATGTACCAGCTTTAACATTCGGTCAAGTTAAATTTTGACGACCTATTTATCCTTTTTCGGCTTATTAAATATGAATCTATTTTTTGTTTTGTAAATTTCAGTTTTTCGGTCTGCACCATTTACACTTGTATTGTAAATAGAAAATCTAAAAAATTTTATAAAATAAAATTTGATGCTGATTACTTTTATTTTTTACAGGGTGTCATTTGGACCGATGTTTTGCAAGGTTTTATTATGGTTGGCTCTTTGGCTTTTGTGGCCATCAAGGGTACCGTAGATGTGGGCGGTTTGGGTGAGGTGTATGAAAGAAATAAAGAAACCGGTAGACTAGTGGCAGCGGAGTAATTTACTTTTCTTATTTTTTAAAAATATTTAATAGTTTCTTTTTAAGATGGACTTTTGATCCCACAGTGCGTATGGGTTTCTTTGTTGTCTTTGTGGGTGACACTTTATTAAAACTCCAAGGTACTTGCATTTTACAACCAGCTGTGCAACGCTTTTTATCGCTGGGCAGTATGGCAGATGTAAAAAATCTAAATTTACCGAAAGACAAACAGTGATTTTCTTAAGAATAGTAGTTTTGGTGTTTGGAGTCTCAGCCATGGTTTTAGTTAAGGTGGTGGAGAAATTGGGTATGGTTATGCAGTTATCTACAACGGTCAATTATATTTCGACAGGTTCCATATTGGGTATATTTACTGTAGGCATTACCATGCCTACTATTAAGATAGATGCTAGAAAAACAATTATACTTTATGATTTTTAATAAATAAATAATAAACTCGTTTTCATATTTCCAGAGTGTTTTATGTGGTTGTATTACATCCGCTATCTTTATGGCCTACATAGCCATACGTTCACAAATTGATAGTGCCTTAGGACGTTTAAAATTCCCTACAAAACCAGTAACAGTTGAGGGCTGTACCTATGAATTTGATCATTTCAATCAAACTATTTTGAGGTAAGTAAAAAAAAACAAAAAAAAAAAAATAAATAAATAAATAAAAGCTGTTAATAAGAGATTTTTAGCAAATTTGGCATTAAAATCTATATTTTCGCTTTAGTACCCCTTTACCTCCCTCCAGTGGTACCCCTCTTCTAAATCATGTATCCTTTTTATGGCATACTGCCATAGGTGCTTTCGTTACCATTGTGGTGGCTCTATTATCATCTTTACATTTTGGCCGCCAAGATTCCAGTGAAGTTAATCCCAAATTAATTACTCCTATTTTAAGAAAATACATGAATAAATCTGAATATAAATATAATAGTGTGGCTTTAAATATGGATAAAATTGAACTGAATTTAGAGAAACCTTTGAAAGAAAACGAATATATTAAAAATGATAAAAAATAGTTTTATGAAAAAGAAAATATTATATAGCTAATTTTTTTTAAAACTATAATTTAAAACTATTTTGATATAAAAATTTGGTTTTAAGGTATTAATAAATTCTAAGATATTGATTACAAAAAGAATGCAATAAGTGTTTTTATTGTTGAAAAAGCAAAAAACGGCGTTAGGACCTCCATGGCAGCACTAAATAAGTTGGCTAAGAAGGACCCATCGCTGATAGACGGACGGAATAGGTATGTTCGCAGGAAACACCTAAAGTGTATATACAGGTTTGAACGGACCTATGGCTCCATCGGTGATATCTTGAGAATTACTTAGGGGGATTATCAACATTGCTAATCCTCTTCTATAATTCTTTTTATTCTTGCCTTGTTTCTCTTCTTATTCCTATTTTCTCTATTCTATATTCTATAGTTTTTCAAATGAAGGGACTCACAATGGACCGAGATTGGGCTCTGGGTGGAGATATGGTACATTTGGTATCACGTCAACCTTCTCTTTCTGTCTATCTATTTTTTTCATTGTATATTTATTTTTAAATTAATATAATATTGAATTTAATAAGAGCATATTTTATTCATTTTCACGGCATGTTTTAAAATTTTTAGTGCATAAAAGTTTAAGCGCCTAAAACATACTTTTTAAGTGCCTGAACTTCCTGTCCCTGCTAAGAACCATAAAGACAGTGGACCACACAACTTTGTAATTTGATTGCTTATAGTGTTACTAATAAAATGTTATTAGCCATTTTGTCAAAATTATACATAAATGGTAGTCCGAAGTGCTTTTTGTTATTTTCAAAATGCAATAACTCAGAAACTAATAAATATATTTTCATAATTCTTTCACAGCTTTCTGATATAAGTTCAGGTAATATGTGTGTAAAATATTATCCACACATATGCACATATTTTTATATAACAGCAAACAATTTAATACGTGTATTCCATATTTCCTTAAAATTTTTGTATTTACTTTTTCTGAGTTCAAAGAAATGCAAAAGAAGATTTTTGGATAGTGGAGTTGAGAACTTTTGTAAATTAGTCTGTAAGTATAAGCTCTAATGGTTGGTGAGTTTTTTTTAATAATTCTAGTATCATTGCGGATGTTTCCGTTCTTAATTCAAAAATTTAGCAATAAAACCAATTAAATAGTTTGATTTATCCGGCTAGTCTTAAAGAATAAAAGTTAAGTGTTTTTTCAATTTAGTTAAAGCATTGTGGCATATCTCACTTAATATTTTTATTGTAGATCTTCATCGAAGACACCCACCTCCCTTCTTGGAATGTTCTGAAGGAGTGATTACTACTGTCTGATGCCCAATTATAAATACTTTAATATTATATTTTCTTTATAGAAAAAGGGGGCCTATTGTATTCAGATCAGAGCGATAATTCTGGTTGATCGGGTTCCGGTAATGATCAATATTTGGAATGTTTAAACTTGGATACAACGGTAAGTATAATATTTAACGTGATTGTTTAGAAAATAAATAGAATACTATTTCAGAGTTTATCAATTTCATGTGAAAAACCAGATGCTGAACATTGTGTTGAATGTGTTAAAGTACGAGATGAAAATCGTCGCGTTGCAGTTTGTTCAGAATATTGAAAAATGTCTACCGAAAAACGATAAATGTCCCGACGGTTACTACTGGAAAAATGTAATTCCTGGAGAACAAGGTCAACTAAAGCTACCAAGTACATACGTAATTTAATGTATACAATTCAAAGATTACCCATATTTCATTTATTTGCAATATATATGTTATTTATGTCTTTATATGTGTATTTTTTCAATAAATATTTTTATTGTATTTTATGTTTTTGGATATTGTTTTGAATCAGTTAATTTCATGATAGATTCAATTAATATCTTAATTAATTTTATGTAAAATTTCATACATAAAAATACTTGATTTGATTAAGAAAATTAATTGAAATTTGTGGAAAAATTAAATATTTTCACTTAATTAAGATTATCATTTTGGTGATTGGAGCAAAATCAAATAAAATTTGAATTAATATAAGCAATTTCATAATTGAAATTGGTTTTTATTTTTTTCTGTATGACAGGAAGAATTATATACTTATTTTAAATTTGTAATAGATTTGACTATTAAATGGAAAAAAGTAGTTAGTTCTAACTAATTATATATTAGACTAGTTGATTATATAAACTTATCGAGTTTATATAGAATTTCTCATATTTTTTCACCGATAATGTTATGAAATTAAGAATTGCTAAATATTTTTGCATAAAATTGAACTGAAACATAATCACGAGATCTCTATAATACAAATAAGTGTAAATTATTTTAAAAACTGTATATATTTGTATGTTAATAAATGATAATCTGAATGCCCTCTAAATATTAAAAATAATTTAGCAATCAATTATAAAGTATTTTAAAACCTGGTGTACAGAAATTATTCCGAACTCAAGTTGTTTTTTGTTATTTAGAGCAACTAAAGTGCCAAGATATATTTAGACATATATTTTTTTTTTAATTATTTAAAAAGCTAGTATTCTTTCGGTTGGCTATTTGCTGGTATGTTACGGATAATTTCTTAATGCTGCTATTTAGAGATATCACCTTCAATTTGTGCTAATTAATATAACAAGACCTAACTAAAATTATATCAATATTAAGGATTGTGAAGTAGTTAATTTATTTGGCTATGTCTGGCGATCAGTCATTGCAGTAAATGGGTTATACGATACCAAATTTCAATTAGTTTTGATACTAAAGATGTTGAGATATGTTTGCGCTATAACTTATTTAAAGCTTTTAATTATTTAAAGTTTTTAATTGGAAAAAAATATTTTTTTTTTAGAATTTTTACATTAGTAATTCATATAACCAAATTTAAAACTTTTTTTGATTAAATGAATTATTTTAATGATTAAAATCATTATTTACTTTTTTCTGTGAACTCGGTTTCATTGATTTTATAATTTTTTGTATTTTTGTCCATTTTTTTAATTATATAAAATTAAATTTTGAAAGTAGAGAATTTTTTTTTTCATAAATATTACGAATCGAAAATGTTTTTTTTTTCAAACTTTTTTCATAAAAAATAAAATTTGGTTCATAGATATTATTAAATTGTACTTAATGAAAATTTTACAAATTTTGCTAAAAATTTAATTTAGTTTTATTAGACTTGACTCAAATGCTAAATAAAAATAGTTATGCCTGAAAATATTAACAATAAATCTCTTTAATGTTTAGAAATTTGCATAAATTTGCGGCCATTCTATATTACATACATTATTTTAATAAAAAAACGCTCTGTTATATTTTTCTGTTCCCAAAATGTGTCTAAGAATTATTAAAAACTAAAATTTGTCCGAAGAAAATTTCAAACATGCATTTACAATTTGAAAATATAAATGAAAATTTAAACAATTTGTTTAAGTCTTCTCAACATTTGATTAATTTCAAAAAATGTAAAAAAGTGTTAATATTTAAGAACTTATTTTTAAATATTATGAACTAAAATCAATGAAAAATTAAATATCGTGCAGCTGCTAATGAAAATCAAAAATAAAAATTTTTATAGTAAAAATTATTAGGAATACGATTTTATTTAGGTTTTTTTAATATTTTTACTATAACTTGTCTAACTTAATCAAAATTTTCTAAATTAATTTTCTCAAATTTTCCATTGAAGTTCCAAGCTAATTTTTTTTATTGATTTTTTTCTATATTATTCTAGTACTTTGAAAAACGTTTTAGTCGCCGTATGCGTCTATTTGGTGCTGCCCTTTTCAATATAAAAACTGTAAGTACATATTTATTTTTATAAATGGCCATTAACCAACCAGTGGCATCATAATTTAATTTCATATTTCTCTCTATCGAAATACTTAAGGTTTTATGGCTGCCTATTGCCGTTTATGTACCTGCCATAACTTTCAGTCAAGGTAAATCAGAATATTCATAAATTCTAAATAAATTTTTATAATAAAATTACATATATTTAAATTACAGTGAGTGGCATTAGTATACACACCATTACGCCCATGGTTATTGTAATTTGTACTTTCTACACTTGTGTGGTAAGTGTTAGTGAAGAATTCACATAAATCGCGTAAATTTTCTAACTATAAATTTGCAAACAATCGCTTAATAATTTGTAGTTCAAAATTGATATGTCAAATAAGTGGATCAAATAAGTCATAGATAAAATTTAACAAATTTAACTTTCATAGTTATTTTTAGAGTAATAATTGTACACAAAATTTACATAAATTTTTAATCCTATTGATTTTAATCATTGTATTTTTTTAGAATGCAATTATTTTTTTTTTTTTTTTACAAATTTGATATCAATTGTGTTTTTTTTTTTTGTATACAAAAAATTTGTCATCAATCGCTTTTTTTAACGCTTTAAATTAGATAATTATGAAATATCAATTTCGGTTTTTAAGACTTCAAATGTAACATCAATCATAGATCTTTTATATATTAAAATTTGACATCAATCGTTGTTATTTTTAGAATAAATATTTGTCATCAATCATTATTTTGTTAATATATTAATATATAATATTATTAGGGCAACCAAAAATATGCTCTAAAAAAAACTATTTTATGCGCATAAAAAATTAAAATGTGGCCTTAAAATAAGAAATGTAGGGAATATTTCTTATTTTAAAAATTTTTTATTTTTTATTTTAAAAATTATTAAAATATCATTATTACTGTCTAAAATTTATATTATTTACTTCTGATGCTGAAAATAACTTTATTTTTGTGAGCAATTGCTAAAAAATATTTTCTTTTTGCACTTAAAAACATTCATATCAGGAAATTACATAATTTCTATTCATTTATAAGTAGAAAACTATTAGGAAATCGGATTTGAAAAGCGTATGTGATAGTAAAAAGAAATTTTCACTAATGGCAATTTATGTAAGAAATTCTGTTGAGTCTAGAATATGCAACATTTTTCTCTTAAGTGAAAATATGCAATTTAAAATGATAAAATATGCTCTAAAACAAAGATTTTCTTTGAAAATATGACAGAAACTGCTGCTAAGCCCAAAAAATGCAAAAATATGCTGTTATGAACAGAATATGCAAAAGTATGCTATAACAAATCGATGAAAAAATTCATAAAATAGTCTGATACGGATAAATAACTAATAGTTTGGTTCATTTGAAGTTCAAGAAAAAATATGATTTAATATATTTTTGGTTGAACTTGTGATTATTTTTAGAGTAAAAATTTCAATTGTGGCTTTCTTTAGGCTACAAATTTCAGCTCAATCATAGATCTGCTTAGGGTATTTCATTTTAGTGTCTAAATTATATATCAATCACATATCGTTTTAGAGTGCAAATGTTACATCAATCGTAGCTTTTTAGGACTATAAATTTGACATCAATCACTTTTCTTTTTTGAATGAATATTAGTCATCAATCATTTGCAGTGTCGGCCTAAACTATCTGAACAAATTTTATCTTTATGTTGAAGTTAAAATATATATCTAAAAAAGTAATAAATATGCACCTTTAGAGTTTTAAATTTAAGTTATTTAAGTTGTTACTCTTAATTAAAATTTGACTTTAATTTAGAAAAGTGCTCCTTTGATTTTGGATCAATTTTAGAATTTCTTCGTCGCTTTTGGTTACAAATAACTGGGCGCACATATACGAACACAGAAAAATTGTTTTATTTTGCATCTAAATTTAAAATAAATATATTCAAGTAATTATAAAATAAAAATAAAATTTAAGTAACATTTTTTCTCACTTAAATTTTTAATTCACTCAATCATCTAATTGAATGATTTGATTGATATAATCATTTCGGTGAGAGGTGCAAATTTAAAAAAAGTTTTTAATTGAATGGATTATGTACTAATATATTCGGTGATTGGTGGCTTTTTTCTGTTCTCTTAGCTTTTTACACATACATACATGTGCTCACAGTTTTAATAAAATCACTCAGTCTCGCTTTAGCATTCGAATATTGTGGTAAGGTTGTGTTGTCGCATGATTTTCAAAAAACACTGAAAAAAATATTCAACGAGATATGGTGAAATGAATACTCTATAAATTTAATTTATTTTTATAATTTTTTTTTTCAAAGAAAATGGTTTTAATTCCTATTTACATTTTTTTATATAAATAATTATATTGAGGAGTAATTGATTTTTTCATTCCAAATATAAGATTATTAATATGAAGTGATTTCTTCTGTGTACGTTTACTGAATGGAAGAATTATAAAAAACATAGACAAATACAAAATGTGAATATATGAGTGTGTCTAGCACTGATTTAAAAGATTTTCTAAGTATGAGCAGAGTAATATTATTTTTTATAAAAATATTTACTGCCATAAAATTTAATTAAGTATTGACTTTTAATAAATCGGGACAAAATACAGAAATACACGAAATAAACTGAAAAAAATGGGTTTTTGACGAAACATTAAAGAAAAATTACTATTCTGCAAATATATTCAATGGGAGATGGGGGAAATAACTTAGATTAGTATGTAATTTTAAATGTCCATATCTCTTTATAGTATGGATTTATTGGTTTATGCCTCTAATGAAAAAGGTATTTTTTTGGTAGCTTTTTAATTACAATAATTTAAAGGTAAAATGTTTATTTAAAAATGCATTCATAATGCCAGTGAAATTTTATAATGCATTTTTGAAAATTTCTATCCCTTCGAATTTAATTTCGATTTTTACAACTAATGACAATATTAATTGTTCTGGGACAAAATAATCTACTATTTTTATTTTTATTTTTATTTTTATTTTTTTAGAAAATAGTTTCATAAAACTTTAAGTTTTTATACCCTACACCACCATAGGTGGTTGGGGTATTGTATGTTTGTACTGATGTTTGTAACGCATAGAAAAAATTATCTTTCGCCTCAGAATCATTTTCTGAGTCGATTTATTGATGTACGTCCTTCTGACCGTCTGTATGTCTATGTAAACCTTGTAATCAAACTACAGGCTGCAATTTTATAAATAGATCAATAAAATTTGGGATTGAAATAGGGGCTTAACGACCATAAACTCCTTAATTTTAGTAAAATTCGTTACACGTAAGTTTTATATAAGTATAAGAATTTGTGTTAAATTTTTAAAGGTCGGTTCATAATTGACCATAGCTCCTATATAAATGCTTCTTCCGAAAATCACTTTAACATGCATAAATTCTATACAAGTATTAGTATCAAGTTAATATTCGATACAAATGAGTTTTATACAAATATAAACCATATAATTTTGACTATAGCTCCTATATTAGGACAACGTTCGAGTATCACTTTAAAGTACATATATGCAATATAAATGTAAGTATCAACATAATATAATGCATATAAGACCTATCCTCAAATTTTGATACACATATACAATAGTGTAGGACAGGGGTTCTTATAGGCAACAACTTTATGATCCCCTGGAGACATTTCAACTCGTGGACGACCCAAAAAAATTGTTGTGTAATAAATAAACACTAAATACAAGGAACTGAGTTTGTATCATTTTGATAACTAACACCCAATTTGTGAATTCTTCTTTTTGTTAAGGAAGTTATTATTTGAAATTTAAGAAGATGTTTAGTTAGGTATAATCAATTTGAGATCATACTTACATATCAGAAAAATATATAGAACTCTTAATTTTCCAAGAACTTGGTTCAATTTTTTCCATATAAAGCTAAACATTTTTCACCGATTTTTTAATATTTTTTCGAAATAGTTAAAGAACAAAATTATCTATCAAATAAAGGAAATTTTAAGCTGATATCTTTATAGTCTAAAAATACACGATGAAATGAATTTGAAAATTGTAAAAAGTATGATTGTTTTGTGTTTTTCTTTTTGCCGAAAAAGTGTGTACACTATTTTTTCTTAAAAATAAAGTCTTCCTTAACAAAAACATGATTTTATAATTTTCTGAAAGATATCTTCACGGAGATAATTTGAAGATTAAAAACGAGCCCAATTTTAACTTTAGCCTGAATGTTCTAAAATCCTATAGCATGGATCTACAAATGGAATGCAGTTTTGCAAGTTCTAAGTTACTAAGAGTTTGCCAATGGCTTTTTCTAGACTTGCAACAAAGGTGGAATATATGGGCAACATTAAAAAAAGTCCCATTTTTGGGATTTTCGCCGGTTTTTTTTGGGAATTTCGTAATTTTTTCTACGAAAATCTTAATTTTTTTATACTTTCTTATTTTAAATTATAAGCTCAACAATCAAAGAAAACTTAATATTTTAACTAACAAAGATTTTATTGCAGGTAAAATATTTATAGTTTCTGCAAAAACAAATTTATTATAAAAATTTTACTTTAATTCTAAAATTCAGAAAAACTATGGATTTCGTTTTTTTAAAATGAAATCTGTTGTTTAGCTGACTAATTCTTAATTATATATAAAAGGATCAATATCTTTTACAGAACCAAAACTACGTCACTTTTATATATTTTATATTTCTATATATCTATTTATATAATTAATAAACAAACAGACGTACGGACGGACATCATAATTCTATCTCTCTTTCTCAAAAAAAAAAAAAAAAAAAAAAAAAAAAGAATCCCAAAATTCCAAAAATGTACTTTTCTATTTATTAATTGTTATAAAAATAAAATATAAACATTAAAATATTGATATCACCTTTCCCTGAAATAAGCGCCATTTTCGACTATATTTACCTCAATGTAGATCAAGCGCGAATTAATCAATAGCGCATGAACTTAGTAATGAATTAAATAAATCGAAGATCAAATATATGATGAACCAAATCCAACAAGTGTTCGAAGTGTTATTTGAAAATGAAATTAATTGAGGAACAAAACGGCTGCCAGCAAAATCGTTCAAAGCAAATATAGAAAAATCACCGAAAGAAAAAATTACCCAAAAGAAATGAAAAATTGTTCAAAAATAAAAAATGGAAATTTTGTCCAAAAAAGTGAAAAATTTTTTTAAATATTTACGAAATGATCAATGACCATTATATTTTATATTTTCTAGTATAAAAATTAATGCATTATATGATAAGATTTCTGGAGAAAATCAGCCATATTAGAATGAAAATACTTTCAACTTCGACCTGGGAAGGATTCTGTTCTGGATTAAAACGGTTTTCTAGACTGACGGCCGTCGGCCGGAGGCATGATTGTTTAACTCTGACATATTTCAAACCCCGACTTCGCTAAATTAAACCTTTTCTGAATAGGATGACTTTCTCATGTATGTTTTAAAAATTTATCAAAATTATGTGCTGCAGAATGCGAGCAAAATTACGCAAATTTCTTAATATGATTTTTTTTACAAATTTTCTTTGTATTTTGTCATTTTAAGGCATTTATTGTTAATATTTTCATGTATAACTATTTTTATTTAATCTAATAAAACTAAATCAAAGATTTAACAAAATTTTTGCAAAATTCCTAAAATTTTCATTATGAACAATTTAATAAAATCTATGAACAAAATTTTATTTTTTATGAAAAAAGTTTGGAAAAAAGTCATGTTCGATTCATAATATTTACGAAAAAATTTTCAAATATCTGAATTTCTTTTGTCTGTTTACACAGAAAAAAGTTTGTACATAAATATAAAAATTTACTTTAATAATATTTACTTTAATAATATTTAAGCATAATTTCTTAAGCATTTAAACGTTTTTCATATTTTTTTAAATGAATCAAAAATCAAGAAGACTGAAAAGATTGTTTAAATTTTCATTTATATTTTCAATTTGTAAAAAAGTGTTTGAAATTTTCTTAATGATTTTTATCTACATTTTGGGAACAGAACAGAAGCGCTTTTTATCAAAATTATGTGCTGCAGAATGCGAGCAAAATTATGCAAATTTCCAAACATAATTTTCTAACAGATTTCCTCGAAATTTTTCCACTTTAAGGCAATTGTTGTTAATATTTTTATGTATAACTATTTTCATTTACCATTTGTAATCAAATCTAATAAAACTAAATCAAAGATTTAGCAAAATTTTTACAAAATTTCTAAAATCTTCATTATGAACAATTTAATAATATCTATGAACAAAATTTTATTTTTTATGAAAAAAGAGTGAGGAAAAAGTCATGTTCGATTCATAATATTTATGGAAAAATTTTCATATATATGCATTTTTTTCTCTGTGTACAAGTAAACCAAATCGTAAGCAATAAAATATAATGTAAATAGAATACAACTAGAAGATTATGTGAGATGCACTTCGAAGTGCATTTAAAAAAAATATTCATATTTTCAAAACACAAAAACAAAATATTGTGACGACATATATTTTGTTGTTGCATGCATTAGGTTTTTGACAATTGAATCAGGTTTTTTTTCTCTCACATAAATATCTACTTATTAATCTATGTTAGAGTATTTAGAAAATATTTGTGGCGTTTGAAAATATTAAATGTATATACATATATTTTATTTATTATCCAACAAAGATATTTATTGAAAACTATTTTCAGTATTTATTGCAATTTTTTTAGCACAATATAATAATAAAAAAGTGATATTTAAAAATATAGTTTTAATTTGGATACAGATTCATATATTTGCGTGCAAATTATATATAAAATATAGCTTTTTATGTTCAGTAATATAATTTTATTGTAATTTTCCCAAATACCCGGAAATTCCCGGGAATGTATAAAATAAAATCCCTACTCCCGGAAGTTGGAAAAGGTTGGTAAATTAAAAACCTCCCCAATATTTTATATTGTTATTCATATGAAATATGACTAAAATTTGTATGGGAATTTTTTTTGGCGATTTTCCTTTATTTGATTTTCGCGATTTTGCTTTGGGTCATTTTGCTGGCAGCTAAACAAAGCAATTGGTTATCAAACCATTTGCGAATCAAATCAATCCTATATCAATTTAAATGTATATCAAACCAATCTTTTACAACAATTTTTGAGCTCAAACTTTAGCAAGATATTTCTTTAAAGGCTTTTAAATTTTTTTTCGCATTTTATTTTTCAGGGCGGCATTAAAGGTGTCGTTTGGACCGATGTAATACAAAGTTTCATTATGTTTGCTTCTATGATTGTGCTCATGGTCAAAGGCACCATAGATTTAGGAGGATTTCAAGTATTATGGCAAAGGAATATGGAAGGAGGTAGACTCAACTTTCCAGAGTAAGTTTTTAATTAAAAAAAAAAAAAAAAAAAAAATACATTTGTTATATTTATTATCAATACTTCAAACTAGATTAACTTTGGATCCCACTGTACGCATGAGTGTCTTTTCGGTTTTTGTGGGTGGCACTTTCTTTAAATTACAAAATACCTCCATCAATCAACCCACCATACAAAGATTTATGTCGTTGCCGAATTTACAAAAGATAAAACAAACTTTATATACATTTTCCATTGGTCTAACACTGCTCTATTTGGTGTGTATCTATGTGGGTCTATTGGCATATGCCACCTACTATGATTGTGATCCTATGTCAACGGGGGTAAGAAGTGTTAAATAGAAAGATAATTATGATTAACACTGGTCGAAAAAAAAAAAATAAAAAATCAGTTTTTTCCATCAGGATGTGATTTTTTTTATGGGCATATCTAATATCTCCTCCTTAATAAGGTGAATACACGAGTATATTTTACCATAACTAGAGAACGAGTTAGACAATTGGAACACTAAAAGATGCAGGCGAAAATTATGTTTAAGTCATCTTAATATTATTTTTTTTTTAACTGCCTACCAGTTATGGAGTTATTCACAAATTAGTATCGGAAAAAATAATTTTTCATGTAAAATTACATAATATTTTTCTTGAAAATTTCTTTTAATAAATGAAATCGACAAAAATGTGTAGTTTTTAATCTATTATCATAAAGTTGGTATTATTATGAATAAAATTTATCATCAAAATTGGTACACAAATCTTGATTTTATTCACAATTAGGTGAAAATACCCATGTATACCTACAATTAAGTAGAGAAACACATCGGGAATAACATTTTGTTTTCTTCTTTAAATATCTGTCTACCAGGTCTTGATTTCTTTTAATGAGCATGTCTAATATTTCTCCATTCTCCAAGTAATCTTATTATTTTCTTATCCGCGCAATATTTCCGGAATTATTAAAAAAATAGTGGCGAAAAAAATAAACTTTTCATGAAAAATTGGAAGAATTTTGCTCCTTAACTCCGAAATATTGATCAGATAAAAAAACTGGAAATAAACTGAAGATAATTCTAATCGACATCTATAGGAGTTTTATCTATTTAAATTTGATAAAAGGTTCTTGAGTTATACAAGTGTGACCGCCAATAAAAAAGAATCAGTTTTGTGATTGAAGACAAGTAAAAGCTGATTCTTGTTTGGCTCGTCAAATTTCACCCAGTCTACCTATTTTGTTTAAGGAAGAAACAATTTTTTTTTTCTTGCCCACAATTGATTGTAGGTATACATGGGTATTTTCACTTAACTGTGAAAAAAATCAAGATTTGTGCATTAGTTTTGATGATACATCGCTTATCATCTAAGAATAAGCACTACTAGCTTTATGTTGAAAATAATAAACTTCACTTTTTTAAAGAACTTAAAAAAAATCTTGAAGAAAAAATTTTTTTTCGTATAAAAATGCTTGAAGACGTTTTTAATCCGCATCTTTTGGTGTGTCATTTATATAAATCGTACACACAGTTCTTGAGTTATGGTGAAATATACTCATGTAATGGCCTTATTATGGGCGAATATTAGACACGCTCATTAAAAAAAATACAGAACTGATGAAAAAAAACTGAAAGTAGATTCGTGTTTAGCGCATCAAAATCCGTATAGTGCAAGTGTTAGTCTTAGAAAAGGATTTTTTTAGCCAACCAATGTAATTAATATTTTCTTTTAAATTTCAGTTGGCTCATGCCCGAGATCAATTGATTCCCGTCTTGGTTATGGATGTTTTGGGTAAATTTCCTGGTATGCCGGGTCTTTTTGTGGCTGGCGTTTTTAGTGCTGCCTTAAGTTCTTTATCCACCTATTTGAATTCTTTAGCGGCTGTGGTTTTGGAAGATTTTATTAAACCTAACATTAAAAAAGAATTAAGTGAACGTTCTACGGCTGTTATTATGCGTTTAGTGGTCATTGTATTTGGTTTAAGTTCCATATGTCTTGTATATGTGGTGGAAAAATTGGGTATGGTTTTACAATTGTCAGCCACATTACAATCTATTTTATATGGACCCATGTTGGGCATTTTTACAACAGGTATGTTAATGCCCTGGATAAATGAAAAGGTAAGTAAGGGAGGGAGGAAATTAAGATTTAATAAGGAGATTTGAGATGGAATATGTTTTCTTATTCCAGAGCATTTTAACTGGCAGTATTGTTTCCTTCCTTAGCATGGCTTGGATTTGTATAAATGCTCAAATAGCCAGTGTTACTGGCACTTTTCGTCACACCAAATTACCCATATCCATAGAGGGTTGCGAATATGAGTTTGATAATACAAAATATTTAAATTCAACAGCGGAATAGTGAGTTTGTAAATAAGTTTGTAGTACTACCCTAATTACAAAAAGTTCATACATTCATACAAAAAATTCCTTTTTGAATTTTAATTGATTGTGTTTTTTTAAAAAAATTATTCGATTTTACCAATTGACCATTTAGTTGAAAGATAATTTAGGTTATTTTTAAACGTGATAAAATTTTCGTTAATTATTTTGTAAGGTTTAATGTAAAAGGAAAAATTTTTTAATTACCTAAAATTAACTATTTTTAAATTTGATCATTTAAAGTTCGTGCATAATACAATGAAGTTACTTGACATTTGACTTTTACGTCTAATTTAATAAATCTAATTTAATAAAGATGGCACTTAACACACATTATAACAACGGAAATTGATCGTATTTTTTGTTTAAAATTTGATTTTTTAAGGTAGTTCGGTGTCCACATTTTAACTTCAGTCACTACAGACTTGGTTGAAACTGGATTTGCATTGTGACCATTTATATGCTTTTTTATTTTTTCTTTTTGGTGCTTTTTTTAGGTAGTGAGGTAACGTCCCAGCAAAAATTTTAGAAATTTTGGTAATTTGTAGTAGTTAACTCATACGTTACAAAGTAATGAGTGGTTATTATTTATCTCATTATTTTAAAATATAAAATAACTACTTGCTGGTAATGACTTAATTAAGTAGAATTTTATATCATTATTTAAAAGAGTCAAATAATGACATGCTAGTAATGAGTGTAATGAGTGGAGTGGTAACTATTTACAATTCAAGTGAAAAACTCATTACTTTTGTATGACAGTGTCCAAGAATGCATAGGTCCTCATTACTAAAGTATTTATTTAAAACAGTCAAATAAGTAGTTATCGAATATTAAAAAAAAAAAATCGAATACTTCAAAATATAATAAAAAATACAAAAGCTACCAAATTACATACCTACAGTTAAACTATAAGTAGTTACGAGTATTACTATTCTTCTATTCATTATACTCATAACTAGTCATTATTTGACTTTTTTAAACTTGTGTTATAAATCCCCACTTTTTTAAGTCATTACCAGCAAGTATTTTTTTATATTTTAAAATAATGAGATAAATAAGAAGCATTTATTACTTTCTGCTGTGTCTTCTATATCTAAACTATGTTTTATGATACAACTTATTTATGAACATTATGTATGAATAATATTTATATGATAATTCCCTTCAAAAGTTGAAAATTTGCATTAATCAGCAACAAAATTTTATTTTCAGTGCCCGTTGGCCCATTTCTTCATATTTGTTCATTAGAATAATCTTTTATTGTTGACGTTATAGTTTAATATCTTATGATATTAACTAAGAGAGGTAGCATTATCTTTCTAGGATATGAAATTAATATATTTTTACCTTTACTACTTGCGAATATCTTAATTACCGTGGACTTACTTAATAACAATGTCAAGAAGTTCATACAAATGCATGTTTTTTGCATTTACTCCTAGAACTGTGAAAACTTAATATCTATAAAAAACATCGATTTGTTAATGCATATTTTATTGAAAATGCATTTTTTTGCATATTTTGCCATAAAAGCATATATTTGTGTAATATTTTGTGAAATATTGCAATGTGTAGAAAAAAAAAATAATTCTGTGAACTTTTGATAAAGCGACTTAAATCTATTTTACAAAATTTTCAAATATTGAAAAATATTATAGAAGAGTTAATTTTTCATAAAGTATATATCGAAAAGCAACAATCTCAGAAGGATGTTGTTTATTGTAAGCGATGCTTCATTAAAGTTATCGAGTTAAGATGTCAAAATTCTACAAAATAAATAATTACGTTTTCTCTTATCTATTAAAATTTTTGGTATAAATTAAAACATTGAAGGTGATATACACATAATTGTCATTTAAAAACATATTTATTTATAATGAAAATGTCAAATACGTTCATATGCATATGCAACATTTGTTTCCGAGGTCATTTGTTTTTATAAAACCACCATGCCTTAATTAATTTTTTAAAAAAGCTATCAATGAGAATATTCTGTCTGAGAGAACAATAAGCCGTTTAAAACTTAATATTATTTTAGGAAAATCAATCTATCATGGAGGCAACAGTCATCGAAATAGCTTTGTTGCCAATTGAGTTGTTGCAATTTTAGATTCAGATCAAAACAAAATAAACACTTTCCACAATATAATCAAAACCATTTAAAAATGCACTCATCACATCTGTTAATCGAACAGGCTAAATTTTATATTTCAAAATAAAGAGTAATTTTAACATTGTGTTGTCATTGGAAGGAAGTACTTGGTGCTGAAAAAGAGCTGCACAAGTTCTTTTTTTAACCCATTGTTGTCATTGGCAGGATGTTTTTTATGCTTCTTGTTCATTGCCTTTGCAGTACTTTTCTTAGAACTATGTTTATAAAGTTTTTATAAAAATTCTGTTTTAACCTTATTTAAAGATACATGTTAAATAAAAAAATAAGTGCATATTTTATTTGTTTTTTGGAGCATATTTTAAAATTTTTAGTGCATGTTTTAAACGGAAGTTCATGCACTTCGGTCCCTGATTATTAATAAGCACCACTCAGCCTCAAAAATTTCCTTTACCTTCGAAGTTTACATACCTTCTTCCAGCTAGAAATATTTAGCTTGTATGTCGAAAATCACAGCACATGATTTATGTTATGAATGATGTTAGCAACATCACACTGCTAATTTTTAATTAGGAACTAAATTCAATCTAGACCGAAGGGGCTACAAATACGCAAATTATATGAAAATGGTACCCAAAGATCATATAACATTTTTAACACAAATGTGCTCAAAGTATCGGATTTCATGGTACATAATGAGTTAATTTCATTAAGATCTTTTACGAATTTTGAATAGTTAAAATTAGAAATATGTAAATCTAGTTTGGTAAATATTTTGCATTTTATACGTAAAAGTTTAAAAAATAATTAACCAACTTTTTATTGAGTTTAATGATAACAAAATTATCTTTCAAAGAAGTGATCAATTGATAAAATCGGATATTGTTTGCAAAAAATACAGCTTTTCAAATTTCAAATATAAATATTTTCATTTTTCAGTATCGAAAAAAAATTTAAATAGTACTTTTTTCACTTTCAGAGCACTAAAATTAAAATTTTTAATAGTCATTTATTTTTTATTTATAGCAAAATTCAAATAATGTGATTTGTATATCTAAAACGAAGGATTAAATACAATACCAAATCATTAAATGATTTTAGTCAGATTAAATATTATATAAAAATATGAAGATCGTAATAAAATTTGGTCCTGTTATTGAATAAACTTGCGGAAAAAAAATCGCCCAAAATCAGTTCATTAAAATTGAACACTTCAGCTTCAGTTTTGTTAAAATATAAAATTCATTATCTGATTTCTTTGAAATTCGGAACATTTTCGCTTCAATTTAATTTACAGAGCATAGAAACTTTAAGTTTTTAGTAATGATTGCACATTAAGGTTAAAACTTTTTTTTGACCTAATTTTCACTTAATTTTAAATATTCTTCTGATAATAAAAACCGAACTTTTTAATCGGCAACGGTTATTGAATAGAATATACAAATTTGACCAGAAACTAATTAAGCACATTTTTGCACATATTTTGTGCCAAATTGCTGGAAGTAATTTTTCACTTTAAATAATATCATAGACGGTCCAGAAATTTAACAATTCAAGAAAAATATCTAAAATTAAAAAAAAAAAAATAATAATAAATCAATTAATTCTTTTATTCATCAGTTTTATATTAATTTAGCGATATCATTGAAATTACTTAGACAAATTTTGAAAAATTATTTTATATTAAAGAAAATACTATAAAGTGATGAAAAATTAAGGTTTTTCTTTGGCGGGAAGTATACATTTTTTGATGCCAAATAACCTTATAGCAAAAAAATGTTCACCGCGATTGTTGCATGAACTTTTTTTTAAAAACTTTTCCATCCCTGATATGGGTGTATGAACCATAAAAAACAGCTAGAACTCTTTTAGTTCGCTAAAAAAAAGTTAATCTCTTCACACGTATAAATTAGTTGTGAAGAAAATTTTACTAACACATACAAAGAGTTCGTTTTTTTTTTTTGAAAACTAATTTAAGATTTTTTGAACAAGATGGACTTCTAGTTGTTTTATATGGTACGAACTTTTATTGGTTAGGGTAGTACTCGTATATAAGAAATTTATTCTAAACATGAACTCTTATTTTTTTATAAAAATTTGCAGTCTTCCCTCCCATGGTACGAATATTTATCACATTTCTTTTTTGTGGTATACCACATTGGGCGCTTGTATTGTGTTAGTGGCCTCTAATTTGGCCGCTTTGTATTTTGGTTTTAATGATGTTACCAAAGTGGATGACAAATTATTAGCACCATTTGTGGCCAAATTTTTAAAGAAATATAAATACTCTGAAGTAGAGTTGCAAGAAACTGTAAAGGAAAGTAAAAATTATATATTTGAAGAAAAGGAGATCAAAGATTAAGTTACTTGCAAATTTGTGTAAAATTATATTATTTATATTTAATAAAATACATATATATTTCTTAATATTTAGAAAAAATATTTTTCTTCTCCACTGTAAAACTACAGTTTAAAAACCCTTACAAGTCAGGTAAGTAAGTTTTGTCATAAAAATGTCATTTTAAACAGAAAGTAAAGTATATAAATATTTTTTTCTAACTAAATTATTCCAAATTTTAAGTACCACTTTCATAATTAAAAATTTCCCTAAAATTTTTTGGCTAAAATTTCCTAAAGCCTTAAAAAATCAATAGCCAATTATGTTTCCCGATTGCCGAGCTAAACGTTCTCGTAACTGTTCATCTGGAATATCAAATAATTCTACGACGGCTCAACATCAGTGCCAAATATGTCAACCCTCATGTAGCAATCAATCAGAATGTGAAAAACCTTTTTTGTGTCAAGAATTAAACCCAATATTTTGGTGCAAATGTCGTCCTCCTACTCATAGGGATTACTGTGAATATTGTAAAAATAAGGAGCGAAAAAGCGAGAAGAAGGACGCAGAAGAACAGTAATGTATGAAAAAAAGAAGTACCAGGTAATTAATACAAAGTAATGTGAATATTTTAATTGACACAATATGTCCATGGATGTTATGATAAGCTCCCTTCTTTATATTTTGCACGTATTGGGTTAATAAATTATCAAAAATATCCTTTTTTAGATATCAAGTTTTAGAAGAGTTCAAATATATATTTATTGTAACTAGAGTGACCGATTGTTCGACTTTTTGGAGAAAACGGTTTTAAAATAGTTCAAATAGTTAGAATTTTGATATAACCGGTTGCATTTTTTAAAGTTAATGTTAAACTATATTTCTTAACAAAAACTCAAGTTTTATATATTACTAGCTTATACCGGTGCGCTTCGCTATCTCTTTTGATACCACAACTAATACTTACTTCATATGGGGGCTACTACTGGCCATGGACCTGTTCGCCTATTAGAAATTTGATATAAAAATTTTTTCTACAATTTTTTTAAGACTCACTGAAATACTCCTTCAGACATGGGAAATTTAATATTTGCTTTGTATAGGGGCTATCCCTTACCCTGGATATATCTGTCCATTTTCATTTAATCAATGCAATATGATATGACACCAGTTTTCACAAATTTTGAGGGCTCTAAATGTAAAAGTTTTTTAGATAAACCATTATGAAAACTCTACCACTCCTCCTGCGCTTATGCGCTTCACTTCGATGCACTAAGCGAAGAAGTTCGCAATTTTAAGGAAGAAAATAATAAGACTGGAAACCAATTTAGGTGCTTTTATAAATAAAACATTCAGCAATTATGTTAAAAATGTATTACATCCAACTGGAAACTCTATTTTATTGAAATGTGGAAGCGCTATTTTACTTTTCTTCCTTACAAACTTGCTTCGTTCGAAGCTCGATTTTTTACTGGGAGCTTACAGAATTAATTTCAATTTAACGTTTAACTATGTTCATAAAAAATAAGACTTTTTGAATATTAATCAGTAAAAAAAATATTCCTAAAATTCCATTAAAATATTGGTATTTTTACATGTTTTTTTCTTAATAAAAAGTTATTTTTAAAAACATTTTTTTGTACTTAAAAATCCGGTCTATTCGACATTTGAAAAATGGACATTAAACCGAAAAAACCCGGTTGGAAAACAGAGTCGATCACCCTAATTACAACACACAAACAAATACTAATTATGCCATAGTCTTTTAATGTTTAAATTTATTTTTTCACTTTTTTGTATTTTTTTTTAAACAGTTTTTTTTATTATAAAATTTAAAAATACTTGAAAAATTCCTATATTTCAGCACCGTCCCATTTTAGGCAGATTGATTGCACAATGAAAACGTAACATATTTAGAATGCAAAAAGTCTTAGCTATGTTTATAGCATGGTGAAAGTTAATTTGGATTAGTCGCATTATGTACAATTACCTTCGCTCCAACCCATTATTGAAACTAAGAGTCAAAAGTAGATACTGAATCTAATGCCATGATCTCATTATATTAGATGCTTCAGTCACAGTTATGCCCGGATCCCAGGGTAGAAAGGAAATATCCCCCCTCCAAATAAGAAAAATTTAAAAGGTAGAACAAATTTACAAATGAAAAGGAAAAATGTAAATTATTTTGCAAAAAAAAATAAAATAAAATAAATAAAATAATAACAATAATAACAGCTTATCGAAAATAGAAAGGGGAAGAATGATTTTTTTACAATATAATGGAGCTAGAATCATTTTTAGGGAAAATATCATATTTTTCCTTTGAAATTTTAAACAAAATTAAAAGGTTTTAAAATAAAATTTCTGTATGTTCGGCTTAAGTTCATTGAATAATTTTAGAAGAATACAGTGTAAAAGTATTATTGGACACTCGGCAGAACGGAATGCATTTTCTGGTTTGCCACGACCTTCATCAGCACTCTTCAGCGTCCCACCGTTATGTTCTCTGTAAGCATCATCTATTTAATTTACAACTTTTTGGGAAATGGAATCTGTAACTTATTTTTCCCTATATGTTATTAAGTAAGACGAATGGTTTACGATAAAGCTTTTTAAAGTTATTTTGTATTCTGCTTTTTCAATTATTATTGTTTATATGCTTAATGCTACCAGTTTGTAGGTAGTAAATCAGCAATGTATGATCTGTTATTGTTTGGAAAGTTATTAAGTAGTAATGAACAATGTTGTTGTTGTTAGTTTTGATTTGTCCCTTCTGTTTGTTTTCTATTTTTTTTAGAAATACTTAACAAAGGCAGTCATCAAGTAACACTTTACACTGTGCCTTGTGTTTAAGGTTAATTAGTTTATAGTTTTTTGTTGAACTTTTTCATATAGTTATTTATAGAATTTTTGTATGTTCGGTTTAAGTTCATTGAATAATTGAACTCCTAAATAGATGATGTTTACAGAGAACACTACGGTGGGACGCTGAAGAGTGCTGATGAAGGTCGTGGCGGACCAGAAAGTGCATTCCATTCTGCCGAGTGTCCAATAATACTTTTACACTGTATTCTTCTACAATTATTCAACGAACTTAAGACGAACATACAGAAATTCTATAAATAAATATATGAAAAAGTTCAATAAAAAACTATAAACTAATTAGTTTTAAAATAAATTTACTTAATTAAATATAAAAACGGAATGCATTTTTATATTGTTTCAATAGAGAAATATTTTGAATTTAATTTTTTTTCTAGTTTAAAAAAGGTGATTTCAAATTATTGCATAATATTTCTCTAAATTGTATATTGAAATTACACTAACAAGTTATGTTATTACTTAAATACTTCAGCTTCATTAAAAAATATTTGTCTTTTTTTTTTTATAAAATAAAAAATTTTTGATATATTTATTTTATTTTAATAATTTTACTGCCTGCTGATGTAAGATTTTTTGCGTGAACGTAAACGAAAGTTTAAAAGAAAAAATAGAAAAATTTCGGAAAGAAAAATTACTGTATGTGAATTCAGATTTATCGTCAAACATATATTACGTTTGTACGAGTACACAGTTCTTATTTGCAAATAAAAGTGTAATGCGTTGCCGTATAATATTTTATTTTAACTTATTAACTCATGAAAACAATTCCTGATTAACGAAATTATTTACAAATAAGGTCTATAATGTTGGCATTTTAATTTTTTTTGTGTTTACAAAAATGTGACAAATATTGAAAAATATTGTGAAAAAAAGAACAACTTTAAAAAAATAATAATAAAATAAAATAAAATTATTTATAAAAGAAAAAAATAATTTTTTTTTATTTACAATATACTATCTGCGTATAAACTGTGGGTTCAGTATTTAAAAACAACTTTATTTGTTAATAAGAAGTGTGTATAAACTAAGTAATATTTTAGAGTATAATGTTTTCTTAACCCTGCAAGGCTCAGAAATTAAATTCATTGGCCAAAAGTCCAATTTTTTTAATACCGATTTCCAAAGTTTTAATGTCATTCAATAGTACACATATTGAAACTAAAGTGGCCAAAAGATTAGATAAAAATATTGGTAATTGTGAGCGTGGCATGCTGTTAGAGACAAATATTTTATGTTATGTTATAAAAAAAAAATGTGATTTTTGTAAATTTGATCTGAACTAAATTATCATCACTCGCGAACTATTATTTTATATTATATATTTATATTGACTATTTTTTTTTGCTATATTGGTAAAATAATAGTCTTTAAGAAATGGTATGATGCGTCACTCTCAAATTTGAATTTTAGTGGAATAGAACTGTTGGGGGTCAAAAGGGATTAAACAAATTTTATTACCAGAAGAAAGGCATATAACTCCATATATATTTTTGTATCTATCTGGACCCGTCTGTAGAATACTTTTTCCATTTGAATGAAATTACTCCCAACATTTTTTCATTGAACACATATTAAAAATAAGTTATGATTTCGATTTTAAACCTATAGGGTCAATAAGAAACAATGACACAAAGAAGAAATTTAAAAAAGAAACATCTTCTGGAGGAATTTCTCAAATATGGGTTGATTATAGATCAACCAAAGCAAGGATCAGGCAATACGAATGATAAGAACACAGCAAGAAGGTTCTTTTCAGAACTCGAAAGAGCATTTGAAATAACAGGTGTTGATATAAATCTTATTTCAAGATTTAAAATAATTGTCGATGTATGCAATGAACAAATTGATGCTAGAAAATTTGGTGATTATGCAAAGGAAACTGCAGGAATAAATAAAACCAAATGTCCATGGAGAAATCGTCTGCAATAGTTCACAAAATACTTTGTCGTAGAGAAGATCTCATTTAGCATCATTTAGTACCACTTGAAGATCTATCAGAGGAAGCCCAGGAAAAAATATCACGAAATACGACAAATGAAGAGCTATTTAATATATTACTGGCAACGTCAGATCCGCTCATTTCTAGCATTCGAAGTCAATGGAAAGTAGAACATCGGGACTTAAATGAAGAAGCAAAAAGGCTGCTAGAGGACAGAAATAACATAAAACTAAATATGGAGTATTTGCAGGCTATTTTTCAACCGAATGAATAACAATTATAATTTTTTTTATTGTTATTTAAGTAAAAAATACAATAAACATTAAAAAAATCTTAATTTTTTTCCAAAAACAACCGATTCTAGTGCTAAACTGGGAACCTGTTCACAAAATTATCCTGTGTATTATTAAAATCTTTTTTTTTTCTATCTGCTTATAACTTTTTTCTATAATAAAAGCTGATTCAAAAAAACAAAAAATCCCCATTTTCATAAAAAATGCTATATAAGAATTAAAAATTCAATTTTAGCTTTAAATTTCTCAACAACTGCTAAACCGATTTTATTGAAATTAAAGTTCAGAAAAATTCAAGAAAATTTTTCTCCATAAAAAAACAAAATTCTAAAATATCTCTATCGATTCAAAAGTTACAGAGTTTTGGTCGATGAAAAATGATTCTGAGCTCCAGTGCGATGCATTTTTCATTTTTTTTGTTAATAAAGCATTATTTTGAAACATAAAAATATAATATCAAAATAGATAAAAAACATTGTTTTTATATTTTATTTCATTTATAGACAAAATAAATAATTCAAAACGTTAATTTTTTTTCATTTTTTCTTCGGTAAATTTTATATATTATTACTAGCTAACCCAGCAAACATTGTTTTGCCATAACTTATTTCTAGTGAATATTTTGGTTTTTAATTAAAAAAAATAGCGAATGTACTGTAAGTGTGTCGGGTTGGGTGGGCGTGCTTTTACCCTTTTTGCTTTATTTTATGCACTGAATGTTAAAATTTATAACCTTTAGTTCCTTCAAGACTTGAAACTATCATTGGATAACTAATTGAGAATACATGGGTAGGGGGAGCTTTTACCCTTTTTGCCCTATTTTACGCCCTAAATGTGAAATAGCAATTTCCAAAAAATGTTTATCTTGAAGTTTCTTTCACATGTTACATTGTCTGCATGCTAAATTTTAAGAAAACCGGTTGATTAGTTAAGAAGATATAGAGAGGGGGAATAATAAAAATTATGGGCTATAATTTCTTCCAGATGTTACACTATTTGCCTGCCAAATTTCAAGAAAATCGGTTTATTATGCCAGAAGATATAGGGATGGGGAGTTTTTACCCCTTGTGCCCTATTTTACACTTTCTAACGATATGAAATATACTTTACGACCTATTCTCATACCTAACAAATACACATACAAAATTTCATAAAAATCGTGGGAGTTCAATTACAAACACCGTGACACGAGAATTTTATATATATAGATTTTATAAATTGCGTATTCGGTTCGACGAAGTGTAACTCTTTCGTCATAAAAATAAGTGTAGCCTTTCAGAGTAAACAAATTATTGCTACATCTTCACACTTTTTTATATAATTTATAAGCAGGGAAACTACAAAAAAGCTCTAAAAAACAGATTTTATATGCATTAAATATGCAAAACTGAAATCTATCAACTGTGTGGAAATTTGTTTCCATATTTTTTTATTATATCATAAATATAAAAATGTTATTGATCTTCCATTTGCTTATCATATATACTATTTTTACAAGATTAAGTGATGCTATTAGAATAAGTCAAGTCAATTAATCTGTTTCTAAATCGTCAATCTTGTTGCTACAAGTCAAGCTTATCAGCGATAAAATGATAGTCATTAAAGTTAATTTTGAATACTAAATATTTTTGATCTTATTATTTTTTTATAAAATCAAATTTGAAAAACTGTACATGTGGTATGAAAGAAATTATCCTCAAAATGTCAAAATATGCTCTAAGAGAGTAAATATACTCTAAAAATAATAAAATATGCTATAATTATGCGCTAAAAAACGCTAAATGCAAAAATATATCGTTAAGGGTGAAATACGCAAAAATCGGTGCTAAAATGCTTTATTCGTTTTAAAACGGATAAATATTTTACCGATGGCTTCATTCAATGTCCAGGAAACACATGCTTTTGCATATTTGTAGTTTCCCTGTTTATAAGTTTAAAATGCTTTGCTGAAATTATAATAATATTGAAAATAACTGTCATTTTATTTTATTTAAGTTTAATAGTTCTTTTTTTATTTTCTTCAATTTCAAACGTTTCGAACCACAAAATCCTATTCATTTTCAAATAACTTCGCGTTCTGTTTATTTCATTCTAAACATTGGACAAAAAATAAATGTTTATAAATTATTAGCTATACTACGGCTGTTTAGAATATTTTTATAAAATCTATTGCAATAATTTTTCAAACTGTTGTCCATGACTGGCAATTAGCTATTATAACAGTAAAGATTTCTAAAGTTCTATCGTAAACTATCTAATATGCCACCAAAACTAAATGTACCCACTGAAGCTTCCTCAAACAAAAATAGTGTCAAAACTAAGAAGAGAACTTCAAAAACGAAAAGAAGTAGTAAAAGTAGTGTTAAAAGTAAAGATTCAACTACAAATAATAAAAAATTAGAGAATAAAATGTCGACAAATTCAAGCAAAAATTTGGATAATCTTAAAGGCAAATATTCTAACAGTAGTTATCCTAGATCCAGTTATAGTACCAGTAATAATGTGCGTATGTCTCTATCAGAAATTGTAGTGGATAAGATGGATAGAATAGATTCTGCTAACAATAGTATAAATTCGGATACATATTGTAAATATCAATGCTCTTGTAGAGCCTTAAAGAAATGTAAAGAGAAATTGGATTTTAATCTCTTGACTCACAATGGCATACCGGTTAAGATGATGTGCCATGGATCTAAAGAGGAAAATCCTGGCAAGAGTTATAATATAAATAGTAATAATTCTATTCATCAGGATATAGAACGCCCTTCTGTAACTAGCAAAATATCAGCTCACGAGAACTTACACTCATCAAAAAGTAACAAGAGATTTTCTCATGACTCGTACAAATCTTCACAAACAAATATTGCTCAAAGAATCTCCCATGATCCGAGTAATTTATATAATTCTCAACACAATTTTTATAGAAGAAACTCTCAGGACTTTGAAGATCAACAAAATACTCCGTCCTATTCCAAATGTTCTGCTTGCATAAACTGTCAACACTCCAGAACCTCTATTAGCAAATGCTCTTTACTCTCACCCAAACAAAGTCGTCCTTGCAATTGTAATTGCATTTATTGGCAAAAAATATCTCCTACACGGACCAGTCCCTTAAGATCCGCCAGAAATTCTTTTTCCTCTTCTCAAAGTTGTCCTCAACTGGATGTTATTAAAGAAGAAGTTACGGAAAGTGAAGATATTCAAAATAAAACTCATCGTAGTTCAATGGAGGTGCAGAGCAAGCCAGAGTCTCGTTCAAAATCTACAGCTTCGAATACTTTAAAAGCGCAAAAAACTCTAGAAGATACTTGTGCAGATTTCTTAAATATTGTTTGTGATAATATTTTGGAATCAGTACAAAAATCTGTTGATTGTAAGTTAAAGGAATTTACCGGACAATCAACGGAGAAGTTGGAGAATTTGGGCGAAAAGCTGGATAAAAGTGAGGAGGCGGTGAGGAGTTATTGTTGTGAAATAATGAAAAGTAAGTAAAAAATAAATTAAAGTATTATAATCTCAATTTTTTTAATTTTTTTAAGAAAAAGATTAATGTAGTTGAAAAAAAAATTTTTGTTTTTTTGTTTGCTTATTATAGTGTTCAAACATAAGAGATTTACTTAAGATTTAAAAAATTTTACAAAGATGTTAGATTTTTAAAGATTGTAAGAACAAATTCATGTTAAAAATATTCAAAATTAGTTGCAAATTTGCGAACTAAATTAAATACAAAAATTTACAAAAAAACATACAAAAAGAACTTGATTAGTGTACAACATAATTAAATAAAATCTTCATACAATACTACAAGCATAGAATACAACTAGAAGTTTATGTGAGAGACAAAAACCTAATTTATGCAACAACAAAATACATGTAGTTACATACATTTTGTTTTTGTGTTTTCAAAAAAAAAAAGAGATTTTTTTTTTGAAAATTTTATTTTGCAGTGCCTCTTACATAAACTTCAAATTGTATTCTATGCTAAATTAGTAGAGAAATTGCTTTCTGTTTCATAATAATAAATAAAACATTATTCAAAATTTAAAATATCAAACTTTTTGTTTTTGTATTTTTTGTCACAAAATTTAAATTTTTGTAGTGTTTTAGATATTAAAGTAATAATTATTTATGTTTTTACATTTGTTTATTTATAACATAGAATACAACTAGAAGTTTATGTGAGATGCACTTCGAACTAAATTTTCCAAAAAATTACTCATTTTTTTAAAAACACAAAAACAAAATATATGTGACTACATGTATTTTGTTGTTGCATGAATTGGATTTTTTATAATTGAATAAGGTTTTTTCTCTCACATAAATATCTAATTATTAATCTATGGTTTATAAAATCAACAAATTTTACTAACAAGAGATGAAAAATGAAAAGTAAAAATTTATGAGAAATTAAATTTTTCTTACAAACATTTTTAATTAAAATTTTATGAAAAATCTACTAAAAATTTATTAAAAACAACTAAGAAAATTTAATTTCACATATAAAAAAAGGGAAGTAAAATTTTGTACTGCCAAAATCAATTCCTTGGAATATTTTTTAACATAATTAAAAATTAACTTATAGCCAAGAAACGAAATTTGGCTGACAAATCAAATAGATTTTTTTTGAACTAATGGCGTTTTCTTTTTTATGGCTAAAATGGTTGACTTTATTCTGCTCTTTGCCTTCCTTTGTGTTTTATTCTAAAAAAAAAAAAAACTATAAATCGCTCAGATGTACTTTTCTAACAGTATTTCCCTTAAATTTAAAAAAATATGTGACATGTTTTACCCGCAAATTAAATAGAGTGCACTTTATTAATAGCAAACTTAAACATTTTTGGCGATAAGAATTTATTTTTAATATTTAGTGTTATGTAATTAATGTTTCATTAGATTTTGCAAATTTCAAAATCCAAAATTTTACCAAAAAACCGAAATTTTCTCAAAAGTTCGAAATGTCACAAAAAATTCAAATTTTGACAAAAATTCGAAAAAAAAATTGAAATTTCACCAAAAATACAAAATTTCATCAAAATTCCGAAATATCACCTAAAATTCCAAATTTCACAAAATTTCGAATTTGCGGCAAAAATTTCACCAAAAACTCAAAATTTCTAAAAAAAAAAAAATACAAAATTTCACCAAAATTCCAAATTTCAAAAAAAAGAAAAATCCAAATTTCACATAAAAATTGCTTGCTAAACATTTTTTAAACTACAAAATTGTAAAATTTAAAAACAAAAAAAAAAAAAAAAAAAAAAAAAAAAAATTGTATGCTGCCAAAGGAAATAGTTTACAATATAAATAAAACTATTTAAAATTTATTAACTAACTTTACAACATTACCATTTCACGACATAATTGATATGAATCTCTGTTCGGTTTAAAAAATATTCCATATTAAAATCAGTTTGTAATCAGTAGTTATTTGATTTAGAAAAATATATAAGGTACTAAAAACAAAATTTTCTTTTGGCAGCAAAAACTTTTAGTATAATTTTTAGTTAATTTTTTAAAATTTTAATCTTCTTTTTGTTCAAAATTTTTAGTAAAAAAAGTAATTTCTCATAAATTTAAAATTTTGATTTTTCAGATTTTAGTTTCTTATAAATTTTAAATTTTCATTTTTTTGGTAGTAAATTATTATAAAAATTATTAAGGGTCTTCATGAAAACGAACAAAATCTTCGCAAATTGTGCAGTATGCGCAAGTTTGCACACTCGCAAATGAGCTGTCAAAAATTGTATGGAAATTTATTTGCACAACACTTATAAGTTTGCGTGACTATTTAGTCCCGCGAGCTTGCTGACTGACATATTTTTTATGTTGATCTCAACTTTGCGTTTTGAGAATTTTACACATAAATTTGAAAAACCTCTGAAAAATTTACAAAGTTTGAATAGAGCTTGTGGGAAGACTGTCTTTCAAAGCTCCTCTGATTTTATTTTGCACGCATTTGCTTTTTCTTTCGAAAAAAAAAAAATATTTAGAAGTAAACGAATTTTACCATCTTTTCGGAAAAAGGTATCAACTTCAGAATAACATAACTTTTTATCGGATTCATATATTTATATGGTTCTTGTAGCAATATATTTAGTATTTTGTATATTTTTAATGAACTGTTAGATCTAAATGAAGCACTCCAAATTTTAAAAATTTAAAAAACGAAAAGAAAAATTTGCCTAAATATCTCTTAAACTGAAAATGATAAACTACATATGTAGGTATATCTTTTGTAGAGGTTTACAAGGACTATCTATCTAGCTTCAAGTCCCCTGACCCTTTAGGCATCTGTGCAACTCCAAATCATTAACGGATTAAATATTATAGAATTATTAAAAAAAAGAAAAAAAAACTTTTTTTAACTAAGAAGAAAAAAGTTTAAAAGTTTTATTTTTATGTGAGGTTTAGTAGACGTATTATTAATAAATCGTAGAAGACCGGATGGCAAAATGTTAAAAATGAGTGAAAGAAACAGTTTAAGCTTTCCTGGAAATTTAAAAAAAGGTACCTACATTAAAAATTTTTTCCCAATTTTCCCTATGCTCCTAATTAGGTGACAAAAACCCATACATGTGAGGATTTTTCTCTACTTCTGACAACAGTTCTACAACGTCAGAAAGTTGTTATTTTTAAGAACCATCTCTTTGTTTAACAGTTTTCTTAGCCTAGTAAAATTCCAATTTTGAATCGAAATCACTTATTAACAGAATTCTAAAAAGTAAATTTTTTCACTGGTTGGTCTTTGCTGATTTATATATTTTTAAATTAAATCATTTGTAAATTAAATAACAGGAAAAACTTTGATTATTAATCAAATCTGAAAATTATGCAAAAGCCCAGCAATAACTTAACTTCAAATTTTAAAAACTTAACTTCTAGTTTTAAAACAGCGTTATATTGGGGCAGAATCGAAATTTACAAGAATTTCATATAGGTGTAGCATAGGAGCGTACAATTCTAAATTTGGTAGGACTCATATTCCTTAGGAGCGGAGCTATTGGGGTTCAAAATAGGATACCTCTGACATAGAAAATTTTATCCAATTCATATATTTTTACTTCTTCTTAAATTACTCGTCAAGGCCATATAGGTAATAAAAATGATCGATCGTAGATAATAATCGATTTCGAATTTGAAACGATAGTTTTTACGGACTAAAGAGTACCTTTCCTTATGATATCGTTTTTCCATGAAATTATTTATTTCAAAAAAAATTCACTTCTGCCCCACTGTGTACTGTCCGAATTGAGTAGCGGAAGTAGTGAAGTAGAAAATTTTTCCTTTTATGTATTTTTAAGACTATTTCGAATAGATAATTCTTTGCTTTGAAAGTAAAGAATTAGTGTGAATTTAGTGATTTAAAATTAATGTTCCACTAAATTATGAAAATTTGATAAAAAATCTAAAAATACAAAATTTCACCAAAAATCCCAAATATCACAAAAAATTCGAAATTTCATGAAAAATCGCAAATTTCACCAAAATCACAAATTTTACCAAAATCATAAATTTTACCAAAATCATAAATTTCACTTAAAATTTCACTAAATATCCAAAATATCAATAAAAATCTTAAATTTCTCCAAAAATTCACTAAAAATTCAAAATTTCGCTAAAATGAACAAAATTACAAATTTCACTAAAAATTCGAAATTTCACATAAATCTTAAAATTTCACAAAAATTTAAAATTTCGTCAAAAATTCTAAATTGTAACAAAAATTTTAAAGTTTGTTCTTATAAACACTTAAAAAAATTACAGAATTGGTTACACATTTTTTTCTATTGTAATCATAAAAAGGGTACCATTTTATGAGGGTAAAGGTAATCTTTGAATAATGTTACATAGTAAGAGAAGAAAATGCTAAGAGAACAAAAGAAGACATTCTTCCTCAAATTAGTGCGAAAATAAGTACATGATTTGTATATCATAATTTGCCTTATTTTTATATTCTCAAAACCTAATTTTTATTTAAATTGTATTCCCGTAGCTGATTTAAATAATGTAGCTATCCGTATGAATTAAATTTTGTGTTTTCTTAATTTTCTTCATCACAATATTCCACTTAATTTTCAATATTTAATTCACATTTCTATATCACAAATTTCTTTGATTTTCCTTACCATGTCCCCCACATTTTCTAAAACAAAAACTCCCCCTTTGCAGTTTTTGTCCCTTTAATCTCCTCCTCTATTAAATCCTTCAATAATTGATTAATATTTTCTAATTTTCGCGTTGTTTTCCTTTTAGAAATGACTGAGCAAAACAACAGTAATTTTGAAAAATTTTATTCACTCATACAAAATCTCATGGAAACTAAAGCAGCCAATCAATATCCCGTGGCAAGAAGCACTTATCAAGATAAAGAATGCCAATATGAGCCAGTGATAGAGGAAGAAAATAATATTATTAAGGAGCATTTAGATGATAAAATTGATGTTGTAAAAGATGTAAAAAATGGAAAATATAAAAAGGAAGGGTGTGGATGCTGTCATTGTTCTATTGAAAAGGAACCTACCTACAAATTAGCGTTACATAAATCATATTCAAACAATATTATTAAGGGAAAGTTTGATCATTCTCCTTATTTAGCAAAAGAAAATAAAAGTACGCAAAGCGTCCACTTAGACGAAATAAAAGCAGGTGATTTTGGAAACAGTAAAAGTAGTAAAATTGTAAGTAAAGAGAAAGATAAAGCAAAGTTGGCAGAAACCATAAAATATCCTTCTAAAGAAATAGCAATACCCAATATCCCATCTCCTCAAGAAACTAATGAAGAACTTTCCAAAAATATTGATTTGTCTTTAAAGTTTCCTCCATTAGAAGTAATACCAAGCAACAACTTATTCCCTAGAGGCTTAACTACCAAACGTCAATCTATAGAAGAGGATTTAAAAATTATTGATTTGCCCATAATGGAGCACATTCCAACAGAAGTTGCCTCTGCAGAATCATTTTCAAAGCTCGAATCTAAGGAAAAAGATATACAAATTATGGATGTATCCATAAAATATCCTCCACCAGAAATAATTTCAAGTTCTTTTGATTCAGTGAAAGAATCATTAAACCATAAATCTATATACTCTTCTCAAAGAGAAATATCTTCCCAAAGTTACACCGTTTTTAGTCAAACACCCTCAGGAAAAACCATTGATATTACCAACAACTCTACAAATGATAAAAATCCAAATCTTCAAACGAATTTTCCAAACATTTATGACAATTATGATACCAGTGGCTATACTACCGAGCCCGAAGATAACAATGATAATGCTAGCAGCAATAGTAGCCGTAAGAAGTTGCAAAAGAAGGCCTCCAAACAACATTGCAATTCACAGTCTTCGGCATCAGTTACTTTACAAGATATAAATAGCGGCAGTGATGAAAAGAGTGATGGTAGCGAGTCCGGTAGGAGATTGAGTAAAACACACTCACCAAAAGACTATAATTCATCGCCAACACGTCTGTCGCGTTTATAATCTGGATTTGACAGTAATAATAGAAGTTCTAATTTGTAACGGTTATGAATAATTTAGTGGCCTTAATGAAATTTTAAAAAATCGATGAACTATTTGAAATAAATTTGTTTGTTAAATAAATCTTTTTAACTGAAATAGAACCAAATAAAATGTTTCACCTTTTGAACACAAGAAATATTATAGGTATATTTAATGGGATCATCCGTAATCATTATAATACAATGTCGGCCAAAACTAACTGAACAAAAGGGACTTTTTAATTAATTTGAGTATAAAGCAATTTTTCATGGTTTTCAAAAAAAAAATATTGTTAATACAGAAATGTTGTACACCAATTAATATACGAGTAATAACAGAAATATATATTTCATTTTTATAACATAAGATTATTCAGAATATTAAATAAACTCAAAAGTAAAATTGTGCTACAAAGCTAATTGACTCTTGACAACTTCAGAGAATCTTTTATTAGGAGTGAAACAATTGTCGTCCAAGCTTCCAAGATTGCACAGAGGGACAGAATCAACATTTTTTGGAAATAAATCTGTAACTTCTAATCTGCTGATTGGATTTTCATAAAATTTCACAAAGGCATAGCAGAAGAGTGTATAATTTTAGGTTTCGAAGAAGGATCCCACATAACCCTAAAGAATGATGCTATTTTGATTCAGAATAGGCTAAATCTGATATAGATTATATTTAACCGCTTGAAAAATTTTTGTTTCTTATATACGATTTCAAATATTTTTTTAACATCTTAAATCCATTGATAAGATGTTTGAAAAACATGCCTGCATGTGTTATTTATCTCTTATCGTTTTCAAGTTATTTGCATTTGAAATTTCAACTATATCAATTTTGCTAAATCTTGATCTACTTTTTTCAATATATAGCTCAATATTTTTTTTTATTCGAGTTTACAAAATTTTTATTTCATTAGTTAAAAAACAAAATTATCTATCGAATAAAGAAAACCTGAAATTGACATCTTCTATGAACCCAGAAATAACCGATTTTGAATTTGAAAATTGAAAAAAAATATGATTTTTTGTATTTTTTTAACCGAAAAAGTGTTATTTTTTCTCCAAAAAATAAAATTTTCTTTAAGAACATATAACATTTTTGTACTTTTTTAAAAGGTATCTTAATAGAGATGATTCCAAAATTAAAAGTAAAACCAAACTCTTAATAGGCTTAAGGACAGACCCTCCAGAATTTGACCTATTTTATATAAAAATTTGTATGTGTTCTAAAATACCAAAGACTAGTTCTTCAAAATAAATGCAGTTTCGAAAACTCTAATGTGTTCCAAAAATTTGCCAATGGCTTTTTCCAAGCCTTCAACAAATATGGACTTTATGGACAAAATTATAAAAAAATCCCATTTTTGTGATTTTTGCTACTTTTTTTTGGGAATTGTGGGATTACTTTTACAAAAATCTGAAACATTTTACCATTTTAAATGATAAGGTGGACAATCACCGAAAATTTTGTTAGGACATCTTAATTAAAAAATATTTTATTAGAGGTAAAATATTTATAGTTTCTCCAAAAATCAATTTTTTACAAAAAATTACTTTAATTCCAAAAAACATAAAAACTATGAAATCCATGTTTTTCAGATTATGTAAATCGAACTAGCAGATTAGAAGTTACAGATTTATTTTCAAAAATCTGTAACTTTATCGTGTTTAAATATCGAAGGTGTCTGTATTTTATCTCTGGCATGTGAAAACACTACTTCCTATACTTTCTTATGCATTATATCATTAATTTTACATACCAGTCCTAGCCTTTGTCCTGCAAAGCATCCTATGCCACTACATATCGCATTTATGTTTTATACTACCCTGACAGTATAGAGAATGCAGACGTTCATAAAAGGGCAAACTAGCGTTTCTCATTTTATCCAAACTGCTGATATTAACTATGATTTGTCTGAGACAAAAAAAAAAATCTTTTCCATTGATTTCAAGTACAGTGGAGGTGCTTTTGCCCAAATTCAGTCGTGTTGTTTTATTTTTCTTGGAAATAAATGGCTATTTGCAAACCGGAAGAATTCTACTCCGTTCTTAACTGTTCTTCTTTGCATTATACGTGTGGATATTTTAATGCTCAATGATTTAAAACCACTTAGAGCAATCTTATTATGATGGTTTTTACTTCCTCTAACAATTTACATATGTATCATTATTGATAGTTGACCATCTTGGTAGGCACTCATATTCGATTCATTGCACGTTTCTGACGTTTTCAACTTATTTGCAGTGTTGCCATGAAGTGAGAAAAAAGGTTAAATTGAATTTTAAAAAAGGTCAGAAGAGGCTAAATGACAAAAAAAAAAAATAATATCAAAAAAAAAAAAAAAAAATTATATTATAAAGTCATTTGTATTTAATAACTTTAAAGATTTTAATAAAAAATTTATATATTTGTTTTTCTTTTTTTAATTTGTATATAACGTCTTCGACAAATGTACTGCAAAAAAAATATAAGACAATTTTAAGAATCAAAAAATGTCTAGAAAAAAGCTAGAAGCTAAAAGGAAAATGTTGAGGCTAAAAAAAAATAAAAAGGCTAGATTTAGCCTTAAAAAAGGCTAACATTGCTTATTTGTAGCGTACCGTTGATTTTGCCATATTAATATTTTTCGAAGACCTTAATGGTTCCCAACCCTTCGGAAATCTCTAACGCGGTGATTTTTAACTTTTGATTTAACTATTTTAACTTTAATCATTGAAACTTTTCAAAATTAACAAAAAATCCTTTAATTTACTTTTTGCAAAAATCATATACATATTTATCTGCACTATTTTAGATAAATCAAAATTATTTAAAAAATTTCTTCATGAAAGAACATCAAATATGATACGAGTATTTTGATATATTAAATGATATATTGAATATTTTTTGGTAATATTTGGTAACTATTTTTGGTGTTTCGACAAAAATCTATTTTGTTTACTTTTTTTTTTTTGTCACACTTTATTAAGAGCTGCGTCAATACTTAATAGTATTGTATATAGTATATTTTTATTTAGAGCGGTAAATAATCTTTATGTGGACGTAAGTATTTTTGTAAAAAAATAATATTACGTTGCTCATACAGAAACAATTTTTTAAATATAGGATTTGTTCAGTTAGTTTTGACCGACGTTACAAATGCTTAGGTAAATTTAACTAAATTATCTAAGTTATATTAACAAATCTTTATTAGCTCATTAGTTTCGGAGTTATTCTGATATTAATGGCGGAAAAAATAAAATTTGTATGCAAAATTTAAAATTAATAAGAAGCTAAAAATGACGTGTTTTAATGTTTTATTATAAATACAGCTATATGACGATTAAAATAAGTCATATCTTGAAAATTGATGAATAGATAATGATTTTATTCAAAATAAACTGCATACGCCTATATTAAAAATTTATAATATAATATATATTATATCTATAATATTTACTACACGTAATATTTAATATACGTATAATTTTTATATTCTTCATCACAGGTGTTAAGAGTCTATATAAGTTTGTGATACCGTTTACAATTTCTATAAATTTCTTAATCCTTATAAGAAATGATATCGATAGGACGATGTCCGTTTGTCTGTTGATTGAAATGGCGTTTATGAAGCCCATCGAGACTTCGTTTTTGCAAAACAAAATAGGAAAATTTTTTCTGAATTTTTCCTCTGAAGAAATGAGCTTAGTCGGTCCTTTGGTTACAGAGATATTGGCCAAAGCTCATTTTGTACCGATATTCAAGTTCTAAATAAGCTACAGAATTGATTTATAGATCGATCACAAGTATTTTTCTTGAATTTCAGTTTTATGGATCAACAAAATCGGTTCATAAACAACCGAGTTATTGGCAAATCTATTTTTTTTATTTATATAATATCTGCTTCCCTTATGGTTGTTGTTTTTGTGGGTACTGAAAAACATAAAAAAATAAAGACATTCTTGGTTTTTTAATTTTTTTTGTGTTAAAAGAATTAACTAAGTAGATCCAGTATTAACCGAGATATAGGCCAAAACGTGTTATTGGATTTTTTGAAGCTAGTATATAAGTTATGGGCCTCATTCTGGCATAAATCTGTTATAAATATCGGTCCATAAACTTTTCACTGTACACTTTTAATTTAATATTTTCTTACATTTATAAAATATTTGTAATGCACCGAAGTGCGAACTTTTGTAAAATTTGTTATTTACTAGCTTTTACCGGTGCGCTTCGCTACCTTATTTGATGCTATTTTTTAAGACTTTCACTGTAATAGTCCTTTAGATGAGAAAATTTATATTTTCTTTTATGGAGGCTACATTTCCCCCTGGACCTATTCATCTTATTTTCATTTTATCAACGCGACACGATATGATAATATATATATATATAAGGATATGAGGTTTTATAAAATCTTGATTCTATTTCAACTATATATGAAAATGCAAATTATTTAAATTTTTATTGTAGTATAGTACATGGATGTAGTATAAGTAAATACATTTGCAATTACTTCCAATTCAAAGTATTTCATTTTCATATAACACATCTCAACACGGGTGAAGGGTATATAAGATTCGACACAACCGATTATAGCTTCTCAACTTGTTTATATATATATATAGGTGTCTTTAGTTAATTGTGAATAAAATGAAGATTTGCACATCAGTTTTTTTTTTCAATCGAAGTATACTTCGTTAGTTTTATGATATAAGATTAAAAATCTCCATTATTAACTTTTTAATTGGTTCCATTTTTATAGGCTGAATTGTATACACGAATTTTTCAGTGAGCAGTCTTCATATAAATATTTTTTATAAAATTCGACACAAATAAAGTACACATATCAGAGTCTGAAATTTCACAAAGTTCGATTCATAATACACCATTGACCACGTAAGGCCCATTTTCGAAAATCCCTTAAAGGTCCATTAATCCCATATAAATTTTAGTATCAAGATAATATTTTAGACAAAAGTGTTTTTAGCTGAAATTTGTTTTTATACAATTTACTATTATACTTTAAATCTCGTTTAAATGAGATAAAAAAAATCTGTCCCATTTACATTCACACTCTCGACAGTTTTGTAGATTTTGTTTGACAACAGTTTTTTAAAACAATTAATCACAATTTCTTAACAATAGCTCTGTTCCAGTATTCGTTAAATGTATAGGTTTTAGTCAGATTTGGTCAGACATTGTCAGAAAAATAATAGATAATGATTTTATTCAAAATAAACTGCATACGCCTATATTAAAAATTTATAATACAATATATATTATATTTATAATATTTACTACACTTAATAATTAATATACGTATAATTTTTATATTCTTCATCACAGGTGTAAAGAGTGTATATAAGTTTGTGATTCCGTTTACAATTTCTATAATTTTCTTAATCCTTATAAGAAATGATGTCGATAGGATGATGTCCGTCAGTCTGTTGGTTGAAATGGTGTTTATGAAGCCCATCGAGACTTCGTTTTTGCAAAACAAAATCGGAAAATTTTTTCTGAATTTTTCCGCTGAAGAAATGAGCTTAGTACCGATATTCAAGTACGGTAACGCTTTCCTGAAAATTATGCAACAGAGCTAATGTTGTAATTTCAGTACTTTTTTATTTTAATTTGTAATTACTTTATTTTAAGTTTTATTTAATTGCAACAACATTAGAAATGTTCTAATTTCTCGAAAAATTAACATAAGTCTTATATTATTTTTTACAAAGATAACTTGTAATTTTGTTTTTATATGTGCAATATTTGGATCCCTTTTGTGCACTTTAGGAGCTTTTCTGAAGGACTTTTTTTTTATCATGAGTTTAAAAACTCGATGTTGGAATTTCCGAACCTATTATTCGGTTATTATATCGTAGTTTAAATTGATCTCCTCTACTTAAATTGGAGATTTTTACCTTTTTTGACACCTTAATTTAATTTAGAGATTTTTTTCTCCCCTCAAAATTATCCTATCGTTATATCCGGATACGCAGGTAGTTTAGAAGATATATCTTTATTGTGTGATATATCTCGATATATCTTTTTATTAAATCCCCAACCTCTGCGTTACACAGCTTAACACATAGAACAGAATTTTGAAAAGTTAAAAATTCACCATAAATTGATTTTGATCCATTAAAGCTTTTTCTTCGAAAAACTAACTAAAACTAAGCTATTGAAAAAAACGAATTTCTTTGAAAATCATTATCATCTGATTTAAATTTTAAATTGATCTAGCTATATATGTCCGTTTGCTGAAAGTAGAATAGGGCTCGGGAGAGACCACCTAGGGTTACGAAATTAGCCACAAATATTTATCTTTTATAAGGTTTGTTTGATATTGAAAATGGACATAATCGCATAATAAACAAAAAAGTTATGATATAAATACTAGGAACATAAATATTTTTGTAATGATGTATATATATAATACTAAACAAGTAAGAAAGATATAGTCGGTCAAGCCCGACCATATGATCCCCCATACTAGTGCGCATGTCCATCAGAATTCGTGGAAGGGTCGTACTTTTACTAAGTATAAAATAAAATATACGAATAATACGGGTAATTCCCGAAAGTGGGATTATATGGGAGCTATGGTAAATTATGGAGCTATACTCATAAAATTTGTCACTATGATTTCTACTTATACAAAACTTGTTTGTGTCGAATATAAACTTGATACTAATATTTGTATGTGATTTATGCACGTTACAGTGATTTTCGGAAGAGAGTTTTATATGGGAGCTATGGTCAATTATGGACCGATCTTCATGAAATTTGGCACATATTGCTTTATTTAAGGCATTGAATTATCTTCAAAATTGCGACCTGTACTTTGTGCAAAAGGTTTACATGGACAGCCAGCCAGTCGTCCAGCCAGCCAGACGGACGGATATCATTAGATCGACTTTAAATGTGATTCTGAGTCGATTGGTATACTTTAAGGTGTGTGTTGGATGATTTTTTCTGTGCGTTACAAAAATCAGCACAAACGCATAATATGGTGGTGTGGGGTATACAAAATTTTACTCCTCATGCATTATCTATTCATTAGCTTTGTTTCAGTACTTTTCAAAAAAAAAAAAAAAAAAAACAGAATTAGTCAGAAATTGTCCGAAAAATAAATTCATAGTACGGGAACGCTTTCTTTTAAAATCTGACTAAAACTTGCAAGTTTGATAAATAGTGGAACAGAGCTATTGTGTATTTTAATTTTAGAAATATTTATTTACATTCAAATGTCATTTTTATTTAGAATATTGTTGTATTTCACTAACACACTGTAAGAAAAAAAGGTGGTGGATAATGACATTTTTCAAAATCTAGTTAAATTTGGAAACTACATTTTAATTTGTATGAAAAATCTATTAAAAATCTAATAAAATTATGTAGTTTTTGATTGAAATTTCCTTTAAACTAGATTTTGGGCAAATGTAAATGGGGTATTAAATATATTTATCATCATACTAATTCATTTAAAATTACTTCATTAAAATTACAAGTAGATATTCTTTCTCTAAGCAAAATTTGTTTTTACAAAAATGAATTACTTTAATTTCCGCAGAACTGATTTAATGTCTCTCTAGATAGTTGTATCTTTACAAATTTCTAACTAATATTATCTTATTTAAAAGATATCTATTTAATACCAAAACGTTTTCTACTTAATTTAATAAAACACTCGAAAACTTTGTAAAACAGTTGTTTAACACGTTTTTCGCAGATGAGAGTATTAAAAAAAGCGTGTAAATTTTTTTTAGCAGAATTTTAGCTACTTCAACAACAACCGAGGTGTAGGAATGGGCTGGTGTAGGTGTGGGAAAAGAGAAGGAAGTTTAGTTAGTGCTGTCAAAAAGCTTAATTAAAATTCCATTACCTAAGGTTGCACCAACTAAAATAACAGCAACGTCATCCCTAACGTCAACATGCTTGTCACTACTAAAAAACTACTAAGAAGGAAAGAAAAATACCAAAACAGCTAAATAAAAAAAGGAAGAATTTAACATTAAAAACATTTGAACGAAAAAGCACACGTTAAACTGAAACCACAAAATATACATTAAAGCATAAAAGAACTTCAGAAACAAATCACACTTTAAGCAGTTTCCCTTTTATAATGAAGATAAAGCCCCATACATACAACCCACAGTGGGTCCAATTGCAAAATTTTTGGTAATATATCTGTATCTCATAAACTACTAGTCGGATCGAACTGAAATGTATGGAAAAGTTATAGAGGAGGACCTAACATTTCGGAAAAATTATATCGTAGTCACCCTGTGTTAAGATAAGGTAAGCTACAGGGTGTCAAAGTTAACTACCTCGAGTATGTGAAAGTTCCAAAAAATCGTAACTTCTACAAATCAAGTACGATTTTAAAGATTTGTATATTTCTGTACAGTGATTGGCAAGATAAAGAAAATAGGGGCTTACACACTTAAGTTATATCTTACAGTTAAAAAGATATTTTAGCTTGAATTTTTATTTTTTGATTCAACTTTATTTAATTTTTGGAAATTAGTTCTAATATTGTTACTTCTTTTTTTTTCAAAGCCTTGTCATTCGAAATATGTAAAGAAAAAATTTTTATTAACAATACATCGAGAAAAAAAAAAGTGAAAAAATTGTACAATATTTTTGTAAAAAAATACAGATTTCAGAGTGCTAACTTTGAAAACTTTTCACGGCTAGACGAATTGATATAACCCAAAACTTTTTCAGCATATTATTTCGGAATGTATTAGAAATTACAGAATATTTTGATAAAAATATTCTTACATATATCTCAGGACTAATACCCGAAAAATTAAATAAATTCGAAACAAAAAGTTAAAAATATCTTTTTAACTGTAAGAGATAACTTAGGTCAGTAAACTTGTTTTTTCTTTATCTCGCCAAACACTTTACAGAAATATAATCTTTGAAATCAGGCTTGATTTATAGAAGTAACGATTTTTTGAAATTTTACATACACGAGGGGGTCAAATTTGACACCATGTATTGTATTATTATCGTATTATCTGATATTATTATAGGATAACTACAAGATAATTTTTCTGAAAGCTTAGGTCCTCGTTTACAAATTTTCCAAACACTTTACGTCGACCCAACCAGTAGTTTAGGAGATACGGATTTATTACCACTGTGCAACGTATACAAAATGGAAATTTGACTATACGTAAAAAAAGGGAACACATGTTATACATGAATAAACATATATATATATATATATATATTTGATGACTCATCATTTTCTTAATAAACTCTTTTAACAAGAACTAAATTAATATGGTCTATTTAATTGAGTGACCACTGTTTTTGAAACTATTTGAATTTATTACGCGTATTTTTTTTTTTACAATGATTCTAAATGACTACAATATTGTCTTTTTTTGTTTTAAATTAGAATGAATTGTATTTTATTGTTGCAATAATACAGCCAAGAAATTGTAATATGTATGTTATAGGGAAAGAACTTTTATTTGTTTGCTGCAAATTATGGGGAAAAAATAATTCAATTAAATATGCGTGGGTTTATAAATTTTGAAGAAAGTCTCTAAAGAAAATACAACTGTTTTCTACGTTAAAGCAATTTGGAGAAAGTTGTTCAAAACTTAAATTGCAATAAATAATGAAAATGTAATTTAAACGAAAAAAATCTTGAAAAAGTTAAGAGGAAGATTTGTAATATTACATAATAAGTCGCCTACAAAAAGCTGCGTACATAAAAATAAATATTTAATTATTAAAATGATACAAATAATAAAATTATATATAATAATGTACCTGTTTATACAAGACATGTAAAAATTCAGACAAGCGAATGGTACCCAGACGAGTACTTAAGAAAATGAGTTTTTTTTAAAGTACTCGTCTATCTTACGTTCTCATACGTTATTTTTTTGCTATTGTCAAATGTTATTGTTGCCATTGTGTTTAATTTTTACATCTTGTTGTGTTGTGTTCGGAAAATATTACAAAAATAAATTACGTACGCCCAGACAGCAAAGAAAGTTAGCAACGATTTTGAAAATTGCACAACGGCAACACCTTTTTGCATATTTTTTGAAAATTTTGCATTCTATTAGATCTCGCGATCTAGTCAGTTCCACGAGACTATATATATATATATATTATATATATATATAGCGGAAAGGAAGAATACTCCCTAGAAATTATAAAAACGTTTCCGTGTAAAAATTTCTTCAATTGGTTTTTAGGAAATTTTATTTCAATCACCTTGGCCATAGAATCTATCATATCTTGGGACACAGCCAGTACAAAGAGATCAGACATTTACGAAATGCAAGCATACCACCTAGTGACTATGAAAAGTCAACCGTTCAAAAAATTGTTCGATCCATTTCAAAGAAATCCAACCTCTTCCATTTTGACCCATACAAATTATATATTCTACTGCAACTTGGAACACAGTCCGTGCCAAGAGATCGGACATATAGGAAAAATAAAAAATACAACCTAGGGACTATAAAAAGTCAAACGTACAAAAATTGTTCGATCCATTTCCGAGAAATCCGAGCTTCTCCATTTTGCCCAATACAAATACAAATATATATATATATACTTACTATACTCACCTATATATTAAAATTTTATTAGTCAGCAATATATATATATATATATATATATATATATATATATTGGTAAGTATTATCAACAAAAAAATTAAAATATTTAAATTGTTAAGTTTAAGTCACATTAGGATTATGTTAAGTTGCGTTACGATATGTTAAGTTACGTTACGATATGTTACGTTAAGTTATAGTTAGGTTAAGTCAAGATGTTAAAATACGTTTACGTTATGAAAAATTATAAATTAGAAATGTCAGATTAGGTTTATTGTTTGCCAGGTATCATGCAATTTTGGAATTTGTCTTTGAAAGACCGTTGTTTTCTGTTCTTGAAGGATCAGATTTTCCAATTACATGAATGATGAATCTTGATTTAAAAGTTTAGATATTTCTTGACAGTTTATAAACTAAGGAAAAGATTGAATTTTTAGGTACTTTCATTCAAGAATTTTTAAAGTTATTAATATGATCCTGTGATCCGGTGATTAATTAGACTTTTCTTCAAAATTCTATCAAGATGTATACATATTAATATTTTCCATTTAAAACAAAATTAAAACCTTTTTTTTTGTCTAAATATATTTTTTTTTTAAATCTTTAATATTAAACGGCTTATTTAAGAAATTATTTATATAAAGTATTTTTTTCTCTTTTAAATTCAAATACTTTCTCCGTTTGCTTTTGAAAATTTTTAATAAAATGAAAAAATAAAATGAAAGTTCCTAAAAATTTTCTGAACCAAATGTCAATGCTAGGTATGAATTTACAAAATATATATAATACTAGCTGACCCGAGCCGCGTTGCTGGCCCTAAGCAAACATTAGTGTTTTTTTACTGAACGATTTAAATTGATATTTTAACGAAATTTACGACCTTTAAATAAAAATCTAAGGAATACCTATTATAAAGTGTTTTTTACAGAAGAATTTAAATATGATGTAGAAGCTGACCCGAGCCGCGTTGCTGGCCCTAAGCAAACATTAGTGTTGTATTACTGAATGATTTAAATTGATATTTTAACGAAATTTACGACCTTTAAATAAAAATCTAAGGAATACCTATTATAAAGTGTTTTTTACAGAAGAATTTAAATATGATGTAGATGTGGGCTCAATCAAAAAATATACGCATGTATTTAAGGCAAATTTGAATTTATATTTATTTATTACTTCATCTTAAGGTTAGCGGATAGACAATGTCTTTTTTTGAACGGAATGATGAGAGCTGTAGTCGAAATTGCAGTTGTAATGGAACGCTGCTTGATTCAAATCAGAACTTGAAGCAATTCTTCTTATGCGTTGATTAAAAATTTTAAAGTTGTTGAATTGCTACATTTGCTCGACGATTTCTCATTGCTAACCGAGCCGTTTCATTTCTCGCCTGCCTTTCTTCCTGCGTTTGTGATGTACGAAGTCGGGCCAAACTAATACGGGGTTGTTCTCGTGCGATTTCTCGTTCATATATATTCAATTGATTGACGATATTACGATAAGTACTTGCATTACGTGTTCGACGCGAAATATTAGATCTCCGGGGTCGCGGCATTGTGAATAACACTTAATAACGAATGCCAAAAATATAACAAATGGTTTTAAATATCACAACCTCACTAAATGATGAGCTTTACTTGGAACTTACCGTTTGGAAATAGAATTCTACACCACCACCAGAAAACAAATTGCACAAAAAAGTAAGCGTTTCGATAGAAACAGAAACAGTAATTGTTATAATTTGTATTAAAAAAAATATTTTTAATGATTATTAAGGCAAAGAAATTATGACAAAAAAGAGTTTTTTTTTATCGCGGATTTTTCGCGAATTTTTTTTTTCGTATTATCCTTTTCTGGCCGGTGACTGGTCCGAATTGGTGAGAATCATCAAAATCGGTCTAGTCGTTCTTGAGTTATAACAATAGTAACTAACATCACTTTCTTTTATATATATAGATTTTGCACTGAATATTTTACAGAGAGACAAAGTTATTTCTAATATTTAGTGCTTTATAAACGATGTTTCACCAGAGTATCAGAAATTCAACATAAATAATTCAAAAACCTGAAAATTTAGCAAAAATTTATAATTTCACAAAAAGTTCAAAATATCATCCATTGAAATTTTCATCAAAAATTTGAAATTTCATCAAATATACGAAATTTCACCAAAATAATACCAAGAATTATAGGAATGATAGGACTAAAAGGAACTGGGTCAACAAAATCTTAAAACCTAGCAACTATAATAGTAAAAACCTTGACAGATTTGATTTAAATTTAAAATAAGTCTTAGCAATAACCTAGAAATACATATAAGGTTTTTAAATATAATTTAGAGTGATACCGACAACAACTTAAAAGAAAAAGATGCACGCCTCACATGACAAAGTAAAAATGTTATATTTCTTACTGCCTTTAGGTGCAATAAGCATCTAATATTTTAACAAGATTTTCAGAGAAAAATCAAAATTATAGTAATTTTTATACAAATTGTCTCAAATGCAAATTAAATATAGTGATGATTATAATCAAAAGTAGTATGAATATGAAAGTTTTAGCATGCTTAATATGAATATACTTTTAGTTTTTTCCATCACGTACAGTACGTAATGGAAAAAAATGGAAAGAGATTATTATTCAGCACGTAAAACTCATAACGTCATAAATTTATTATTTTTTAATGGAGGATTTTTTTCTAAGTAAAATTTATCGAACATTATTTTAACAAACAATTGATAAGGCGAAATATGGAAACACGTGCGATAGTCCTACTTAAAAATTACATACTTACTTCATTAAAAGCTTTCCAACAATGAAAAAAACTTGTGGCTCTGAAAAAAAAGAGGGAAATTCAAACAAAATGCAAGGTTGGCTACCGTTATAGCTGAACAACCTTAGCGATAAAAAAAAAACCCATTACGAAATAATTGGAAATACCGTTACTGCTAAAATACCTTTACCGAAGTAGCTCAAAATACCGATAACACTAAAATATTATTACCGAAATAACTTAGATTACCTATAGCGCTAAAATAGCGTTACCGAAATAGCTGGAAATACTGATAACGCTAAAGCACCGTTAGCGTTATTTTTCAATTTGAGAAAAAATTATTATTTTTAATAAAATTAAATAAAACTAATAAGGATCTTATGGTTATCCCAGTTCGATTTTACAATACTTTACCCCATTTGATATTTAATGGTTATGAACTGATTACTTCGAAATTTCTGAATACCATTATCGAAATAACTCAAAATACTGATAACGCAAAAAACCATTTCTGAAATAGCTTCTACCGTTAAAAAAATCTTACCGAAGTAATCCATAATATAATTTTAACTTTTATGAATAGGTTTAAAAGAAATGCTGCCAGAGACATTTAAAAGCTGTTAATTGATTGTAAGAAAATCTGTATTCAGTTTAAAATAGATAACAATTAACATCCGCTTGGTCCTATATATATATATATATATATATATATACGAGGGCGGATCAATAAGTCAATGTTGAGTGAGTGTTATCATTTACTTTGCATTTAACAGCTGTTCAAAACATACAACCTCGTGTATTTTTCTCTAAATGGAAAAAAGTGAATTTCGAGTGCTCATTAAACATAATTTTTTGCGAAAAAAAAACCGTCAATCAAACCAAGGAAAAGCTTGATAAATACTATAGTTTACTGTCTTTCGTTGTGGTCGCACAAGTACAAATGACGATGAACGATCTGGACGGCCAATTGAGGTTAGGACACCTGAAAAGTCGAAAAAATTCACGATATGGTGTTGGCCGACCGAAAAGTAAAAGTACGTGAGATTATTGATGCCATAGGCATTTTGAATGGCAGTGTGGTTTCGATTTAAAATGATCAGCTGGGTTTAAGAAAGTTGTGTGCAAGATGGGTGCCGCGATTGCTCTCAATTTACTATAAACGTAAACGTGTGACAACTTCAAAGGATTGTTTGGAGTTGTTTAACCGCATTCCGAATGAGTTTTTGCGGCGTTTTGTAACTGTGGATGAAACATGGATCCATTACTGTACTCCGGAGACCAAGCAGCAGTCTAAACAATGGGTTTCTCCGGGTGAACCTGCTCCGAAGAAGGCCAAGGTAAGTTTGTCGGCCAATAAGGTGATGGCAATAGTTTTTGGGTATGCACGCTTTATAATCCATATCGATTACCTTCAAAAGGGAAAAACAATAAACGGCGAATATTATGAAAACTTATTAGACCGATTTATTGAGGATTTAAAAAGAAAACGACCCCATATGGCCAAGAAAAAAATTCTTTTTCATCAAGATAATGCACGGGTGCACAAGTGTGTAGTCTCAATGGCAAAACTCTATGAATAGGGCTACGAATTGGTACCTCATCCGCCATATTCTCCGGATTTAGTCCCTAGTGACTACTTCTTATTTCCAAACCTAAAGAAATGGCTCGGTGGAATGAGATTTAGCTCCAACGATGAAATTATTGACCAAACAATTGCCTATTTTAAGGACCTCGAAAAATCCTATTTTTTACGCAAATGACACTTGCTCAAAATTTTACAGTGGATTATTAATAGGTGGTACTTGATGGGAATAGTGTTGCATTTCATATAACTACGAGGGAAGTTCGAAAAGTCACGGACTTATTGATCCGCCCTAGAATATATCATAGCTGTTACCGGGTGATTCCAAAGAATTTCAACCGAAAATTGCAGTTTTAAAAATTTTACATCTTCGACTTTTTTTTAATTTGAAATGTACATTAAACTAGCCATCATGCATTTTATGGCGTATGAATCAGTTCTATATCGTTTATGGTTTATATTTTATGGACCTCTGAAGTAGGACACCTCGGGCATTTTTGTCAAAAATGAACAAAATTTAATGTTAAATAAATAGAGAGGAATGATATTCTTTTTATCATTAAAGTTATACATCTTCTTGGCGCCAGGACCTCTAAAATGATAAATGTCCTTTATCCTTGGATATCCCGGAATCCAAGGATAAATTTTAATTATTTTTCACATGATGTTTACTGCCGTTATAGTTCATAAATTAAAAAATGTATCTCACCTTTCTAATACATTTATTTTGAATTTAGTATAAAAACAAATAGGAAAGTATAAAAACACGAAGGGTTAATCAAGATCGACCATTACCTTGGCAGACAAGTTTCTTTTCAAAGAATTTTTAATACTAATTGTAAAAGTGTTAAGTGTTTAGCTAATTATTCTATAATTTTATCCTTCCTTTGTGTATTCTCCTTAAATCTTTTCCTTTTACATTTTTTGCCAACTTAAGATTTCATTTTATTTAATATTAATAAATTATGCCTAAAAGTTTGAAATTCTAAGAAATCCAGACAAATACGTTTAATTATTCTGCTGTTTATGCTTTAAAAGTGTTTAAGGTTTCATAGACAAATGCTGCAGCTGTCTTTACGTAATGTCTATATTAGAAAATTTTTTATTACGATAAACGTTAAAATTAACCTAAATTTATGAAAGGTGGCAACAGTTTCACAAAAACAACAATAAGACAATTTATTAATATTTTTTTATATATATGCAATTTGACAGCGGTTTAACTGAGTTTACCTTGTATAGATTCGCACTGACTTTGACGTTTGTGTTGATAAAAATTTGTCTAGTATAGACACTATGTTAAGCTAAGTTCAGATTACGCAAATATTGTATGCGAAATATTTCAGTTTTTGCGATTAAACACAGAGTTGATGTTTTGCACACATTATTCGCATTTATTTGACGATATTACTATCCAATATCGTAAAATACGAGAAGAGAAAAATTATTTTGAGCCTGTTCAGATTAGACGCAAATTATTTGCTAAAAATTATTTAATTAAACACACAACTACCATAAATTTATTTGGCATCAATTATTAAATGAACTTATTTGAAAATTTTATTTTTTTATTTTGTTTTAATCTATTTAGAACATATTCTAAGAGAATTTCGGCATATGTGGATTTCAAGGTGATGTTTGTGGTGTTTTTATTTAATGCCATTTATTTCAAATACAAATATTTCCAAAATTTACAAAATAACATAATTTGATAGATTTAGGAAATACGAACTATTATTAATTGATTGGTTGCAAGATTTAATACGCATATTAATAAACATTAGTTTAAAAAATGTATATTTAAATTTTTTTATAAGTAATTTACACAAGAACAACCCTGTTTCTTTTTCTAGTCATTTACAAAACAGCCCTGTGTTCACAAACCTACACTGTTTTATTTTTTTTGTACTACAAGTATTATATTGTTAAATAGTAAAAAAAATATTAATATATTGAAAGTTTTATTAAAAAAATTAATCACTTCGTTTTGTTCAATTTAAAGTTTTGTGTACATAGAAACAAAAATTTGTTCAACTGAAGCCGTCCATCGTATCAGCTGTAGTTTGCCGCTGTTTGACGTTACATTTATTTTGTAACCCAAGTCTACAACAGAGATTAAATCTGATATAATATGTGAGATAACGCCAGCAGAAGAGAATAACCATTTTGTTTATATTATATTAAATCTTAAATAACGTAGTGTCTATACTGGACAAATTTTTATCAAGTCAAACGTCAAAATCAGTGCAAATCTATACAAGGTAACCTCGGTTAAAAAGCTGTCTACTATTTTTGGTTGTTACAGCTGTCAAACTGCATAATAAAAAACATTAGTGAATTCGCCTTACTGTAGTTTTTGTGCAAATGTTTCCACCTTGCATAAATTCGCGTTGATTTTGACGTTTCTTTTGATAAAAAATTGTCTAATATAGACAATATAAGATATTATTATTTTCAATCAGTCACAGAGTAAACGTGTCCATTTTATTTAAGAAATTCGCACTGTTTTAGCACAATTTTTATAAAAATATTTTTTAAAATGTAAAACAATCATTAAGAGAAAACAATTTTACAAAAAAAGATGTTTTTTCAATAATTACCAAAATATACGTGTACACACACATACAAACTTTCGCGTATGTGTATTTTTTGACAGTTCATCTTATAAGATAGTTGTATAGAGAATTATCATCAAAACAGTCTCATAATACATCTTATAATCTGGGCTGTCAGATGTGGCGATTTTCCGCCAAACATGGCGATTTTTAATTGCTTTTGGCGACATGGCGAATTTTTTATAAACACAAGGTGGCGATTTTTTGGCTAATTTAATTTTTTTTAAATATATAAAAATAAATACAATACTACATTTACATATAAGTGTTTTTTAGGTGGTTTTTGAAAAATACAATGTGTTTAAAAAATACTACTATTCACATATCACTTTTTGGGGTTTTTCAATTGAGATGTTTTCCAGTTGTCACATTTTTTCACAAATCTTAAAATAAAATGTGCTTTAGGTATGCGGACGCCTTTTATTTCCCAAAAACTATACATGTTAAAGGTGTGTTTCTTAAGAAAAACATAAATTTTACTTAAAATTTTTAAATTGACTTTGGGTATGTTCAACAAATTTCAATGTTCTAAAAATACAAAAATGTCTTCCCTGTATTGAAATTATAATGTTTTTTTTCCGCGTTAAATAATTAAAAATTTCAAACTGAGAATTTTTTTACGCCTTCAAATTGTGAAAAATCAATTAAAATTTGTGTGTTTAATTATAAAACCAATGTTTTTTTTTTTTTTTTAAACATGTATACATGAACATAGTATTACATTTATGTCACATAGAACGTGCTTTTGAGATAAACGAAAAAGAAAGTTCGCTTGTATTATTAAAAAAAAAAACTCACGTTGAGATTTTTTCATAAATATTAATATTTAATATAATTATTAAAATTTAATCAAATGAACACATTTTTTGTGTGCCGCATGTCCTATACCAAACACTTTTTGTAAGTGTATGCACTTACTCTTAAGAGATGCCAGCAAAAGCTTACATGAGAACCTCAATTTACAAAAATGGCGTTTAATATATAAAATAGTATTTAGTTGCAAAGTTTTAAGCTCTTAAATTTTAATATATATGAGATATCGGAAAATGGATTGCGGATTTAAAAAAGGGCATATGAATTATATGTAATCGATATCTAACAAAATTTTTACAAAAATGTTCTATGTGGCATATAAGTAATCGTATGACGATTTGTTAAGGAAATTGATTAAGTTTTTTTACTAGCAATAGAATTTTTTTGTATTTTTCTATCTAACAATTTAATTGCTAATAATTTCTAAACTATACATGGTAGAACTCTTTTTTAGTTTCAAATTAAATTTAAAGATATAGCATTTATAACGATATGTATAAAGTTTACTTATATCAAAAGTTCAAAGGTCAAAATTAGACATATAAAAATCAAAGCATTATATTTCAAAAAACAGTATTTTAAAAATTCTTAAAAAAAGTATTTAATATTGATATAACTCCTATCCGTACATGTGAAAAATTTCAAGGTGCACACTTAATTAGTTTAGAAGTTAAGATTGGTGTCCATTTTAACATGGGATCACCCTATTTTAAGTTATAATTTTATATTTTATTCAGTTACAATTAGCTAATGCAATTATCATTGGCTTTATTGAAGCAGCATTTATATTTAATAAATATAAATTAAATTTTTTCTTTGAGAAATCCAATTTTTGGTGATTTACGATTAACGATTTGGAGACAGAATTTCAAAAAAATCTAATATTAATATTTGAATTTATATGTGAAATAATTCTGTTAGAAAGCCAATTTGGCACTCTCTGACGGAAAAGTCTTACTACATATTATGTTACGTTTAGTTGGGCTGTAAGATCAAACAAAAATTCGCTCAAAATAGGTGCAAATATTTTACCGCTTGTTTTCACACAATGTTCACACTAGCATCATTTTTAGTTAAGGGCAAATAGTTTTGTTTGTCCAAAACCAGCTGTTATCTTGTTTAAATCGTATATTTCCTGTTCATATTACGAAAGACAAATATTTGCAAAAATCGTCAAATATTAGCGTAGTGTGAACTTAGCTTTAGAAAGTTAAACAAGAAAAAAATTAAAAAAAAAAAATCATATTTAAACGCGTTTGTTTGTTCTCATGTGTTATTAAAAATGCTGTTTGTTTTCTTGCTAAAAATGTAAAAAAAAAACACTTAAAAAAAAGAAGTAAATTTATTTTCTTAACAACAACAAAGTCCTTAATGAAATCGATACTTTAACTTTCAACAAACTCACCCACATTAATTTTCGGTAGCATCATTCTCATTATTTTCATCCTGGCCGCATTTATAATCTTCATTACTGCGAAACAATTTAAACATGTTTAATTTCTCGTTAAAATATGAGACGACAAAATTAACAAGGACGTCTAAAGAAATGAAAAAAGTCATATAAAATTAGAAGACGAATCCAAAGAAAACGTATTTTTTAATTAAAACGAGCAAAAGATTTTGTTTTAAGTTGTTGTTTATTGAAGTGTAAAATTCTACGCACATTTAGACTCGTTTTTATGGCAAAGCAGTTCTAAAGAATATTAACTAGAGAACAAAATTAAGAAAGCTAAATAAAAAATAAAAAAAAAACTATAACAAGGATAACTAGAAAAGCATCTTAAATCGTTTGTTGATAAATATTTGTATTAACTCAACACAAATAATAAAATATTTGTCCTTTTAATATTAAGTTTTGTTTTTTCTTTATCTTTATTTTGCTTTAGTTTGGCGTCAGCTGTACGTTAAAACATTAAATTTAGTCGTAAACATTTCAAGTTTTTTACTATTTTTATTCTAAAATAAATTCCTTATAATGACCCACCAATTTAAGTGAAGTTTTTGAGGTTTCAAGTGTTTGTTTGTGATTTTCTTTTCATATAGTTTGTTTTTCATTAGTTGTTGAAATGTTTTAGTAGCAAGTGATTTATCTTTTTTGGGAGGACAGTGAGATGAGAGAAAATAAATTTGGGCGGATATGGCGATTGAAGTTCTATAAATTACTCGTATTTCAAAGAAGCTACGTTAGGCATAGCTAAACGATTCCTTATTAAAATTTAGCTACCATTTTGGAATAGTTTGTTTTATTATATAAATAAAGTTTTTCAAAAGAATTTAATTTAAATTTAATGTTCTTAAAAGAACGTTAACTTGTTTCAAACAGTGACTTATATCGCCTGAGAATTTTTTTGTTATTGTTTTAGATAAACAGGTGCTTTAAAAATTTACCTGTTGCATCTTTCAATATAAAGCTGTTTTATTTTCACGTGTTGCTCGGTACTGCACAGTAGGGCTTTTGTAAAATAAATGGTAATAAATCTAGATCTTTAAAACTGCTGGACGGATCTTAATGAAACTTAGGACATTTGTAGGGGAAGAGTTAGGCTTTTATAATATGGTTGAATAGAGTGTGTAAACAAAGCAGGAATTAACAGTGGTTCCAAAATGCTTTTTTTTGGAAATAATTCTATAACTTGTGAAACGTTGGAAGAACCTCAATAAAGTTTTCCTGGCTAGAGCCAAGTTGTTTTCGAATTGATTTGAAGAAGCACGCATTCCTAGCGGATCAGGCGGGAGGATGCTTGGACCTCCAAAGTTGGACATCATTACCTACGTGTTTTCATTACTTACTTGAGTTTTGATATTCGAGTAGTCTCATAAATACAAAAATTATTTAAAAATATTTAATAAATGCTAAATATCTATAAACTTGCCATTTTTAATATGTTTCACTTTAACCAAACATTACCCATTTTACCCGAAAACAGTTGATTCGAAGAAACTATGAAAAAAATACCAAAAGATAAATTAATCCTATTATTTTTATGAAGAACGTTAGACAATAATCCATTCTATAAAACAGTCCCAATGTAGGGTTGAAAAGAATATAGGTTGTTATTTTATTGAAATTATATTAAAATATGGTCTACTATACCCCAATCTCCATACATAACATAAAATATTTCTCTTCCAAAAAAATGTTCTGTTTAGTTTTCATGAATATTTTTAGTTTTTTTTTTTCTAAGAAAAAAAAAAAAGTATTTTGATTAAGACTAAAGTTTAAACACATTCTTAATAAATGGAGTTTTGAAAAAAGTTATAAATGGTTCAAAATTATAAGTATGCAGTTTTATTCGTTTACATGACTATTAAAAAACAAACACAATAAATATTTACTTAATAAGCAACATGACGATAAAAAAATCGTAGGAAAGATATAGTCGGTCAAGGCCGACCATATGCTACCCCACATCATTGTGTATATCCGTGGAGGGGTCTTATGTTAAATATGTGGACAATAAAATAAAATATACGAATACAGAATATTACGTTAATTATATGAATTTATACACTTTAGGGTGATTCCGAAAGTGGGCTTATATGAGAGCTATGGTAAATTAATGAGCGATCCCCATAAAATTTATCACTGAGATTTCTACTTATATAAAACTTATTTGTGTCGAATATAAACTTGATACTAATATGTGTATGTGATTTATGCACGTTAAAGTGATTTACGAAAGAGGGTTTTATATAGGAGCTATGGTCAATTATGGGCCGATCTTCATGAAATTTGGCACAAAGATTGATTGATTATACAAAATTCTTTACACTAAATTTCATTAAAAGATTGCTATATTTAAAGCATTTATGGTCATTAAACCCCTATTCCGGGATGACATTTGTATGGGGGCTAGGTGAAATAATGGACCGATCATAATCAATTTCAATAGGCATGAAAGTCCTATGTGCCAAATTTCATTGAATTATTTTCAAAATTGATAGTAAAAATTTCATGATGTTTACTTATGTCTGAGCGATTTTAGGTAGTGAGCCCTATATGGGAGTTAGGATCAAGAATGGACCGATCTTCATTTAATTTAATTATATAAAACTTATTTTTGTAATTTTTTTTTATATATTAACATTTTATATATTAACATAATTAAAATAGTTATCATATTTAAGATGTTTGTAAGCTTAAAACTTTATTTCGTGGAGGCATTTCTACGAGGGCCAGGTGATATAATGCATCAATCATAACCAATTTTAGCCTTCGTATTTATGCCAAAATAATTACTCGTGCCAAATTTCATTAAGATTTTTACTTTATTTTACATGGACCAAATCTATACTATGTATTCATATAAAAGAGTAAAGTTGCTGACTGATTCATCATCGAACAGACCAAACGGGTAAAGTTGAAAAAATTAAATTTGGACTGTAGTTTGGTCTCCTGCCATATAGATCCACTAAGGTGGGATGTTTGGACAATCGTTACTTAAGGGGTAAAACAGGGTAAAATCAATTACCTGATATCTTCTAAATTAATATAGATACAAACAAATTTAATAAAAAATATCGTTATTAAAAAAAAAAGCAAATCGGACGGGTGTCTGCTGCTTTTTCAGATTCAGCCCTTTTAGGAAGAAAACGGGTAAAAACTTTGTTTTGGTACTTTGTTGACACCTTATGTATTATTGATTGAATCTATACACATAGCAACAAAATATACATCATATTCGTAATTTATGGAAAAATTACAAAAACAACTTTTTGGAAATTCGATTGTTTAAGGGGTAAAATTTTTACCTATTTTTGGTACTGTTTTAATAAAACTATTTTTCTATTTATTGACATATATATTAGACCACCCTTGAAGTGTATGGGATTTACAAAATTTTGATTTTGCTTCCTCAACCGGCAGCTTCTGGTAAATGTAGCTAAAAAATAATATATATGCAAAAAGTGGGTCGGTCAGTCGTAAATCGGACAGTCGACTTTGATTTTTGTCCCAAAAAAGGTCTTAAAAGTAACTAAAATACCCATAGCGCTATAACTTTACTTTGTGCAAAATGTTTACGTGGACAGCCAGCCAGCAAAATATTGTTAGAAAATATAGAAGCGGAAGACCAAGGAAATTATTCAGTCGAGATCTTAGTCATGTTTTACGGGAGTTTTGGAAAACTGTTTTTTTCACTGAGACAGTAAATTCAACTTGTTTGGAAGTGATGGACGTGCTGCTCTTAATACAAGCAACTTGGTTCCAACTGTAAAGCATGGCGGTGGTTTTGTGATAGTTTGGGAAGCGATTGCAGCAGATGATGTTGGGAATTTGTTTTTCATGGATGAAATAATGGATCAGTATTATAATAAGATTTACAGGGTTATGTGGATAGCTTGGATATTGGTAGGCCACGTTGGACCAAGCATACCGCACGTTCAATAAAGGAATGGCTACTTAAGTACTCACCACGGTAGCTCTATAGCCCCTCCCCCTTAATCACTAGAATTAAACCCAATTAAACGTGTTTGAGAGATAATGAAGAGAAAAAGAGAAAAAGACGCACTCAAGGAAGTTCGGTCCGAAATAACACCGACAGGAACGGAAAATTTGGTCCTTTCCATGCCACGTTTCCAAGCTGTAATAGAATGTATTTAAACTTTCGTCCATTGAATTTTGTTGATTTTATAAAATTTATTGTTATGTATGAGAAGAAGTGCAATTTTTTTTTATTAATTCACAAAATAAAACTGCATTTTTATAAATTTAAAAATATCATTACTTTTATTAAAATTAAAATTTTTAAGGGTATATTTAATCATTTGCCTTTGACTGTGCATTTAAAATTATGATATCACTTATAATACTGTATCGTTTTTTGGTTTGTTGGAATTATAGTAAGTATAGAATCCTATCACAAAGCTCAACATTAACAAACTATAATGAAAAATGTGCTGCGGATTTCGTAGGAATACTCATTCCAATCATAAGAAATTTGTTAGTTTCATTCCATCACGTCTCAAATTTAACCAATAGCCCAAAGAATTTTTAGGTCATAAAATGATAGATTTTAAAAGATTTAAAAAAAAGGTTGAAAGAAATTATATATGACAGGACACAAACATAGTATTATATGCTGATCGTTGAACAACTTTCAAATTTTTTCAATTTTATAAAAAATGTCACATTAATTCACTTTTAACAATTTTCATGCTCACTTCATGGTGAAGTCAATAATTTAGCCAAAAAGTTAAGTCCATGAAGTTACTCATTTAGGTATTATGTAACGAGATTTTATTTGATTACTTATAAGGAATATTTAAATTAAATCATTTTGGATTTTGATTTATTTTATTTTAGGAGAATTTCATAGAATCCAGGAATCTTAAAATCTAAATTTTGTCTATATTGTTAAAGACTCTACCCACTGCCTTTGTGTGAACAATTTATTATTGGAAAACATCTTCTAATACCACTTGCTTAACATACATTAAAATTCCAAGCTGTTGTAAGACGAATGCACAAAAATTTCACAAATGGAGTAAAACTTATCTAAGCAAAAGTATTATAGATATAAAAGTTATAGTTTGCACTTCTTGCAGTTGTTTTAAGCGGTCATGACATGAAGTTTAATATTACCACTAAATAGAAAAAATAAGAAGAAATATGTGGAATAAACAAATATTTACTAAAGTAGCTATAAATGCTTTTAGCGCGAGATTAAGCTGATAACTAGCAAACAAACTTCAATAATATTTAAAAAGAAAACAAAGAAATTTGATATTTCTTTCATTTATAAGCAAAAAAAAAAAAAAAACAAGTAAGAATGATATATTCGGCTTGGCCGAATCTATGTATTCACCGTCTGCAACTTTTTGAAGTGGATGGTCCTTGAACTATTTGTAGAAAATTTCGTTGGTGTGTCACCTTATATATATATATAGGTGGGCGTTAAAATGGACTGATCACACCCATTTTTGATTTCCGAATTTATATCGATCCCCGAACTATCTGTATAAAATTTCGTTGTCGTACGTGTTTTTTTAAGAGACATCAGTCGAAAAGTATGAACAGAAATTATTATGGACACCCTGTTTTACTAGTGTTTGGCTCTTAACTTTTTTGTTTATTAGCTGATTTGGCCCATATCCCTTATATAGGATAAATATTTTAGCCAAATTTCATCCCCTAGGTATTCCCTCCGAGTCCAATCCTGCCTTTAACAGACAGACGGACAGATGGTGGGACATAACAGAGACACAAAATATTTATGCTTTATGAAGTTTGAAATGATTTATTTTTCGACATGTTACACACGGAGTGACAAATCCAATATACCTGCTCTCTTTTTAATGATGAGTATAAAAAAGTAATTTAAGAAAGCAAATGGGGAAATTTTCTTCCTCTTTCTGCTAGAGTTTCAATATAAAGTTTTAAAAGTCTACAAACTATTTGAACAGCGATTAAATATATTTTATGAAAGTTTAACGTAGCCACAAACTTCAGAGAATTATCTTTCTATAAAAATAAAGAATAAATAAATAAAAAGAAAACATGACAACGTCACCTTTTAAGAAGCTTAATCAAAAGTAGAACGAAAACAAAAGTCATTAAGGTATTTGTAAGTATTAAAGTATAATAAAATGGTCAAAATGTTAACAAACTCAAAAAGAAAACAAAATGGATATGAAATTCTTGTCGTTAGGAAATAAATTATTTTTGCAAAATGTAGATAAAATATTTGTCATTTTGAAATGAATTGTTTTTGCAAAAATATTAACAATGACACCGATAATAAAGATTGATTTGTTTTTTGAATCTCTGTGGCAGCAAATGTGACCAAAATCCAAATAAAATTAAGCTAAATTATGAGAAGCAATACCTCAAATATAATAAATGATTTATTAAATATAATAATTTTATTTCCTGTACTTAAGATGTGCTACATAAAGAATATTTCTTAAGAGTTCTTAGCTGTAGTATATTTTGCAAAAATTTTTGTGTATATGTTGCAATTTAGGAGCTATTAATTAAATAAATAACATTAAATTACCCTAATGTTATATAACTTCTTGATTCTTCCCCTACCCTTATGCTACAATTTATAGTTGAAATTTGTTTTTCTTTATCTTCTACTAGTGTTTTATATTTTCTCTTTTTGTTTTTATTTGGGATTTTTTTTTACATCCACCAACAGAAAATGATGGTGGATGGATACTGGGTTTGTCATTTCGTCTGTAACATGTCGAAATAATCATCTAGGATCCCATAAAGTATATAGATATTCTAGATCATCTTGAACATCTAAAACGATCTAATGATCTAAAACGATCTAATGATCTAAAACGATCTAACGATACGTCTGTCTGTTAAAGCTGGATAGGGCTCGTGGCGGACATCCTAGGGTGACAAAATTTGGCTCAAATATTTGTATTATATAAAGTTTGTTTCGTATTGAAAATGAGTAAAATCGGTTCATAAAAAAAAATATTAACCAGATACTGAAAAACCTGTGTGTCCTATATAATTCCATTTTACACTTTTGGCTGATATCTTTTACAAAAAACCATGTATATTAACGAAATCTTGCATAAATAGTTGAAGAACTAATGTCAACTTTGAAAACACTAATTTGCATGGGCCGCCCACTTTAGCGCCCACCTACCATACAGGGTTAAACATCAACGAAATTTTATACAAATACTTTAAAGATCAATGTAAACTCGAAAACCAAAAATGGACTTGGTTCGCTCCATATAAGATGAAATTATAACAAGTGAGAATGTTATATTCGGCTTGGCGATATCTATATACCCACCATCTGCAACTTTTTAAAATTTCACCTTTTATAGGAGGTGGGCGGTAAAGTGGGTGTACCACACCGATTTTTGGCTTTGGAGTTTATAGCGGTCCTTGAACTATTTGTGCAAAATTTCGTTAATGTACATATCTTATATAAGGCAAATATTTGAGCCAAATTTCGCTTTCAACAGACAGATAGACAAATAGACGGACAGACCGACATCGAATATAAATACTTTATAAGGTCTTAGATGAATATTTCGATATGTTACATACGGAACAACACAATATACCTCTCATCATTTTTTGATGGTGAGTATAAAAAGTTGCAGATGGCGGGTATATAGTTACGGCCAAGCTGAATATAGGATTTCCACTTATATTTCATAAATTTATTATTAATAATAATATTATGTTATGAATATTTTTGTTTTTTTTTTGCTATAAAATTACTGCCTCCTTTTCTATTATGCCATTGTTATTATTGCTAAAATAACATTAACTTTGTTTCTTTTATGAAAATATTGTGAAAGCAATTGTGTCATGGTTTTTCTATGTTTTGCGTATCTGTTCGTAATTTTTTTAACATTATTTTTACATAAATTATTTGAAATGTTTGCGTTGATAAAGTATAAGCACCCTATGGTGTGTGTGTTTTAATAAATTATAATTTGTATAATATGTGAGATTTTCGTTTTCATATTTTAGAAAGCGGATCACTACGCTGCACAAGTTGTTAAAGTGTATGGTGGTAAAACATGTTGCGGATCACGTTTAAAACTCGAAATTTTTTCTTATGAAAATTGAAGCGTATATTTAATATTAAAAAATAATATTACTTATGTATACGCAATATATGAATATTTAGAATAAATAAAATATTGTTATTGTAAATTTAAAAACCGATTTCTTTTGGAAATAATTCTGTAACTTGTGAAACATTGAAGATATCTAAATAAAATTTGATACAGTCAGAGCTGAGGTGTTTTAGAGTTGATTTGTAGGACGTACCTAGCAGGCCACGGGCGTATAGGATAGACCTACAAAGTTGGTAATTTTATAAGAAAATTCGGCAAAAATTCATTTATGACTTGAAGGTAAAAAAAATTTACAAAAATTGTATATAAGTAGATTATCTCTTTTAGTTTAAGATAAGATAAGGTCGAAGGAAATTTTGCCCCTATTTTTGGTCTAGTTTTTTTAAGTTTTTTTTTTAACTTGGGGCCTTAATTTGAGCCTTAAAAATATTTTTAAATATCATCCACTACATTTCATATAAAGTTCTAAATAATATTGCTGCATACATACAAAATACTAAATGATATTGCTGCAAGAATTATACATGTATATCTGTCCAATAAAAAGTTATATTAATACGAATTTTAAACTTAAAAAAATTCATATTTTTGGGATTATTTTCCGAAAGGGCGATAATATTCTTCAACTTTAAAAATATTATTTTAGTTCCGGACTATAGAATTTTTGTAACGTAAATGCGTGTAAAGAAAAAACGGAGGCGCCATGAGCAACGGTTTCCACCATTCCTTATTTAAACTTTGTTAATTTTGAAAAAAAGCTTCTTAATTATTATTATTATTATTATTATTATTATTCAAACTTTGTCAATTTTGAAAAAAAGCTTCTTAATTATTATTATTATTATTATTATTATTATTATTATTATTATTGTTATTAATATTTTTTTTGAAAATTCTCAAACGTCAAAGCCGACATCAAAAAAAAAAAAAAAAAGAAAAGTATTTTGCTTATACCCTTATATGTTGGTTCAACACACAAAAAATATTTTCTGAGCCATGCCTTTTACATTGGCTAGATGATTCTTTTAAAAAAAGTAAATTTTTGTAAAACGTTTACTCCGGACTTAGACTTTGGGCATTTTGATACGAAATTTTGGGAGTTCTTTTTATTTCCTGATTTCAAAACTAGGTTAGCTGTATTATTATTTCTCAAAAATATACTTAAAATCCAAATTTTAAGTTTTTCGGGTCATGATGTAGGGAAATTCCACCGCATTCATATATATATATATATAGAAATTGCTGTGTGTAAACTTAGACCTAGGATTTGTTCGTTATTTAACATATCTCCCACACAAATGTCCTTCCAAAATGTGGTTTTAAGATCATAAATTTTAAATTAATCACGATTTAAATAAAATTCAGTAAAAATATTAAAAATTATTTTAAATTTATTAAAAAGCCCTGTGATAATTGCTAATTGCACAGTGCAAAAGAAAAAAAACATTGGCTCAATAACTATATCACAATATTTAAGTCTAACAGTAGTTTTAAAAATGTTAGTTCGAATAGATATATATATATATATATATATATATATATATATATTATCTTAAAATTTTTTCAAAAAAAAAAAAATTTTTTTTTTAATATTGACTTTCTACCAATCTTTATTAAATGTGAATTGTGTCGAACATTCCTTACAAAAACAATCAAAAGTGTCCTTTTTCTACTTTATCATTAGACCTGATATATTATGAATGAAACGAGTTGTGTTTTATTAAGTCGATGAATAAATAAAATGATACAAAATAGCAGGGTATACATTTTACTCGGCTTTACTTCGATTGATCATATAACTCGATTAGGCTGTTTTTAAATTAATTAATGTTTATTAAAAAATAAATAAAGCCTTCTGTGTTTTTTTTTATTATTAAAAAAGAAGGAAACAAAAATAGCGTTAACAATTAGTTTTAATAAAATACAATGATTGTTTAAAACATCAAAAATATGTCTACATGAATTGAGATCACTTAAGTCACAAGAAAAGCTTAAATTTAAATTGCCCTTCCGAAATAGTTTTTCAAAAATGATATGTAATTAAAATTTGATAGTTAAATCAATAGGGCTAAAGGTGCTACCCAAAATTGTTAATTTTTGGATATCATTGTCCTCAAAGCGAGTAAATTAAGGTCTGAAAAAAAAAAGCACTTTAATATTTCGAAATAAATTTTTTCTTAGATAAAGAAGTACAACTATTCTTAACATAAAGTAAAAGTTTAGGGCTTCACACAATTTTAAGTTAAGTTTTTCTATTGTTCGAACAAATTGAGTTCGAAAAAATTAAGTTTAGTTTATTCGAATTAATCGATCGCATATTTAAAGTTATTGAAATTATTCGAATAATTAAAAAAATAATAATAAAGTAAAATATTTATGATTTTGTAAGTTTCTTAAAAATTTCATTGTAAAAAATAACAGAAACATAAAAAAGCCATTCATTGGGAATATCTTTAGAAAAGCTTTATCAATATATATGTAAATATATCGTCCATTCTAGTAAAAATCTTTTAAAAGTGCTATTTTTGACAGAGAATCATCAGAATATATTTTGTATATTACATATAAGAAAAATAGTGTTTTTTCAATTCAAGATATTAATTTTATTCAAGATTTTAATTTTTCTACAAGTTGAAAAAATTGACAAAATATGTAAAGGCCTATTTACATTAGGAATTATAGCAGTTGTAGAAATTTTTTCAGAGAAATCCATAATGTAAAGGCTTTAATTCTCGCGAAAAATTATAAGACCCATTTTAAATTTAAATTAATTTTAGAAAAAAAACTGTTTAAAAAATCAACAACTACGATAAAAAATTAATTTTGTTTGAACTATATTTTAAAGGCAAACAATCTTAGAACGACGTCGATTGAGATATAATATAATACGTCTGCAAAAAGTCCCTTTTAATTAAGAAAAAGTGTAGTCTGTCAAAAGTCCTCAAAAATTAACTTTTAAAAGGATAAGATTTATATGAGTAAATTTAAGTTGATTTTGTTTACTTGTTTTTATAAAATTCGTTGGCGAAATTGTTAAATTTACTACTGGAAAACATTTTTAAATATGTTTTTATAAATAATCAAAATTCGAATTATTTGTTATTCGAAAAAGACCATTTCGTAGTAATTGTTCGAATAATTCGAACGATTATTAGTCGAATTAATATTCTAATACTTACACATATTGGGTGTACTATTATTCGTAGAACCAACAATAGCCCTACAAACATTTGGAAAATATCTCCGTAAAAGAAATTTACATAATATCTTCTTTTTATTATTTGGACGAAAATCATCAAAGCAAATTTTCTAATATTCTATTTTTATCAGTTTTAAGAAAATCGTGTAATAAATAACAAAAAATATATAAAATTTGACTTTATTTTTTTATTATTTTTTATTATGTTTATCCTCAAAATATCGCCCTTTTTCACTTTCGCAATAAATTTATGACATCCCATAGAGATTATCTGGAAGAAATTAATATAATACTCTTATTTTTCAGTCACAATTTTTTCAGATTTCGAAAAATTGTTCAAAAATGAAAAAATATATTGAAGAAATTTTTTTGTCTTTCAGCAACAAAATGAATATTTTATGTGAGCTTTTTAGTTTTATTTTTACAAGATGTAAAAGTTTTCTTTATTACATTATTTCAGGATTTATTTAATAATAATTTTTCTAAATATTTATTACATCTTCCAGAGTATTATCTAGCGATATCTTCTTTTTTCATCTAGATGGTTATCTATCAATATTGTCTATTTTTCTTCCAGGCGTATTGATTTATTATTGCTTAGATATATGTTACAATCTCTCCCGATGGGGGAAACTTCCGCAATACGAATATGATTATTGCGAATATAAATTTTTTTTTCTAAGCAATACGAATTCGAATTACTTTAGTGTTATTTTGCTTGTAGGGATATTTTTCAAAATTTCTTACAGAATATTGAATGAAATAATTTTTTTTTTTATTTTTTGTCATTTAAACCCAAATTATAAATTAAAAAAAAAAAAATAAAATTTAAAAAAAAAATAATAAAAATTAAAAAAAATTAAAAATTATAATTTTTGAGGTTTAGTTTTCGCGATTGAAAAACGAGCTTCTACTTTAAATTAATACATACCAGAACTTTTATATTTTAAATATTCTGTACAGATTTTGAAGCAGTTGTTTTCAAGCTAAATTAAAAAAAATGAAACTTATTTAAAACTAATTACTTACTCTAAGTCTACACGAAGACATTTTTATTTCTTAATATTAGAAATAACGTCGGCAGAATAACGGGAAAACAATTTTATTTCTAATTTTGTATTAAGGAGTGAAAAAAACGTACATAAGAAATTATTATGTTAAATTGTCGAAAATTCTAATTTATTTCGCATTTTTATTCTTTATTTGTCTTTTTAAAACAAAATTAACTATTTCGTACTTTTCTTTTCGTTAAAAAAGTCCAAATTATTCAATAGCTTTGTGTTTAAACTTTTATTACGAAATAGATTGCGCAATAGATGTTTTATTGGTCCACACGTAACATTTTAAAGAGAGAAATAGAATTTGGCAATTGCCAACATAAAAATCTCTACGTGTAAACTAGGGGTTAGTTAAAAAAAGTAAATTTTTAAAATATTTTTTTAATCGAATAATTGGCATAATTTACTTGAAATTATTAATTTTAATTTATAAAATAATTATTTCATAAATATTTTATAATGGTTTATCTTGAGAACTAAAGTCAATTAAAAAAAGTGGTTTATAGACTTAGAACTTTATAATCACGTGTATTTAAATTTTTGCCCTGTATTATTTCTATATCAAAAATTGTGAATATTTGAATTATAAACTGCTTGCCACTTGAATAAGGAATTAAATTTTTTAACTTTAATTAAGTATATCTCCTAAACTAAAGTTTAGAAAAAAATAATTTTTTGCGTAACCAAATTTCAAAGTGTTGACTTTAGTTTCCTGAAGAAATAAAAAATATACATATTTTGTTGTACTAAAATTCTGCATTTATTTAAAGACATGTATGTCTGTGGTAATTTTTCGTGTGTCAACTTGAATAAGGAATATTTTAAAACTAAGCAAACTGTATTTTATTTTTAAATTTTAGGTTATAAAAATGAAAGTTATTATCTTCTAGTATTCAATTAGTAATGAGCACTGCCACCAGTTTTAGAAATAATCTCAAAAAAGCGATTTGGCATCAACTTGTATAATGACTCTAAGTAATTTAGTGAAATTGAACTCCATGCTTCCGTTATTGCATCCTTTAAGGATTTTGTCGTCTCAAATTGTTTTCCCCCTTCATAAACTTTTCTTGCAAACCAACTCCAGACATTTTCCATTGGATTCAGGTTTGGTGAATATGGGGGCCAATTCAAAAGTTGAACACCTTGTTGATTAATCCATTGTTTTAGTATGAAAAATTTTAAAATGACTTCATTTTTTCTATAAATTATGCACAATGTTTTCTGACTTCTAAAGCTGTAATAAACATAATATATAAATATATTTACTTTAGAGATGTGCATTTCTTTTTTGGTAAAAGCAATAACTTTGTAGATCTGCACGGCTGCCAGCAAAATGACCCAAACATATCAAATATAGAAAAATCGCCCACAAAATATTTCCATACAAATTTGGGTTAGATTTCATATTTGGGATGATTTTTCGCATTTATTTTTATTTTTTTAATTACAACGTGTATGAGAAAGTAAAGTTTAAAATCATCCTATTCAGAAAATTTTGATTTAGCGAAACCTGAGTTTGAAATACGTTAGAGTTAAATATCTCTGTATCCGGCCGAAGACCATCTGTCTAGAAAACCGTTTTAATTCAGACGAGAATCTTAGTCAGGCTAAAGTTAAAACTGTTTTCATTCTGAATATGGCTGTTTTTTGTCCAGAAATCTTATCATATAATGCACTTAATTTTCATATAAGAAAGTGTTATAACGGACATTGGATGAGTGTGATTTATCTTAAATAATTTTGCATTTTTTTAATTTTTTGGGCACAATTTTCACTTTTTTTATGACAATTTTTCATTTCTTTTGGGTAATTTTTCTATATTTGTTTTGGGCGATTTTATTATTTCACACTGTATATGACCCCCTTATTAAAGCGGTCACACTAAAATAACTCGAGAACGTTTTGTCCGCTTTAAATAAATAAATAAAAGTCCAATAGATGTCGACTCAAATTGCTTTCAATTTATCTTAATATTATTTTTTTATCCGCTCAATTAGTGGAGAAAAAAAAAAAAAAAAAAAAAAAAAAATAGATAATTGGATATTAAAAATTACAAAATATTCGATTTGTAATCTTTTAACATAAAGCTAGGAATATTAAGAATAAAATAAGTCATATATTATGAAAACTGATGAACAATGATTTTATTCAAAATTAGTTAAAGACGCTTAAAGCAAAAATTCCATGCAAATTTTGTACGTACACGCAATATTTATTATACGTAATACTAACTATACGTAACATCTTTAGTATAGTTTTTTTACTTAGTAGTGAATAAAATTAAAAGTTGTTTTCTATTTATAGTTTCTATTTTATAAAAAGATTTAAGGAAAAATTCTATTTTGCTTAGAAAATGCCCGATACAAATTTCTGAATAACTCCTTAGTTATCGAGCAGATAAAGAACAGTGCCATATGGATTTTTGAGTTTGAATCTAAAACGAGAAAATTATGTGTGAAAAAATTAACAAATTTCTTTTAGAGCGTATACTTAATATTTAACATTAAATATTAAATTAAGTATACGTATGACTAAAACTGTTGAACCAGTGGATCCAAAACTCTTTTTTTAGAAAAGTTCTGTAACTATCTCAATAAAATTTCACCTTGTAAGAGAAGAGGTGTCTTCGAGTTGATTTGAAGGAGCACAGGTTACTGGCGGGTCAGAGGGCAATGGGAGTGGGTAGATATCCAAAAGTGGGTAAGTATTTTTTATAATACGCCAGAAAAAAATTTTACATATAGATAGTCCTTTTAAATCCTTAAAAAAAGAACGCTTACATATTTATATTATCTCTTTTACTTTAAGAGATATTTAGTTCGAAGTAAAGTTTTCACTCATTTCAGCCACGCTTTGACCCTAAATATTTTTTAATATATTCATCGAATCTTTTATGATGAATTCTAAATGATATTGCTGCAAGAATTATGTAAATATATAGATTATATAAAAAGTTATATTAATTTGAATTTGGAATTAAAAAATAATATTTTTTGTATTTTTTTTTTTAAGGTGGCAATATTATTTTACTTATAAAATTTGTTTTTTGTTCTGACCCAAAGAATTTTTTAATGTTTTCAAAAGGAATCTTAATGCAGATGCATGTAAAGTAAATCCGAAGGCCTTTGGGCAACGGTCTCTCTACAAGCCCTATCCAAATTTTATAAATTTTCTACAATTTTTTTAAAATTCTCAAATCGCAAAGCTGGGATCAAACAGAAATTATGTTAGTTAAATACCTCTATATATTGGGTAAAAACACAAAAATAATTTTCTGACAGATGCCTCTTGTAGGGATAGTGAGACCATTTGAATGGATAAATAAAATTTTTAAAATACGTTTTTTCCGGGTTCGGATTTAGGGTATTTTGGCACAAAACAGTGCATGAGTTTTTAATCCCAGATTTTAGAACAAGTCTATCTATAACGTTTCAAAATTTCATTTTAATATTTTTACTCGTTTAAATTTTATGTAGGTTCAAATATTAACATTATTTCTAAAAAATATACTTAAAATTTAAATTAAAAATTTTTAGGTCATATTATTCTCCACAATCTTACGAGTTCAAAGATATTAAATACATATATACAATTTACATCTAAACAAATAATTAACAATAAACCTTGGAAGTTTTGGCAATTTTTCATATTTTTGTATAAAAAATGCAAACATGTTACAAGTATAATCCCAATGTAAAGATAACAGAAGATGTTAACATTGCTACTCGCGCTGTGTTTACATTTTTGATAAAATATATGAGAAAAGTGCTAAAAATTATCTAAGGAGACAAAGTTTTTGTTAGTTGTCAAGCAAAAGTATAAACATTTTATGAAAGTAGTTGGAATCGTTAGAACATTGAAAATCCATGACCAGAAAAACTTAAAATTTAAATTTTACATACATTTTTTAGAAAGATTGTTAATAATTGAATCTAAATAAATTTTAAAAGAGTAAAGGTATTTAAATGAAATTTTGACACAATATAAATCAGGGAAATAAAAATACACCCACAGTTTTGTATCAAAATATCCAAAATCCCATCACAAAATAAACGTGTTTTAAAAATTGATTTTTTTTCCATTCCAATAGTCACAATGTCGTTATAAAAAGCTCACGTTAGAAAATAATTTTTGTGTGTCTACCCAATATATGAAAGTGTTTAATTAACATAATTTTTGCTTGATTTTGCTTTTGCTTTTGCGCTTTGAGAATTTTTCAAAAAATATTAAAAGACTTTTGCAAAGTTTGTAAAGTTTAGATAGGGTTTGCGGGAAAACCGTTGCTCAAAGCACTTTCGATTTTGCTTTACACGCATATACATTAAGATTCCTTTTGAAAACTTTAAAAACTTATATAGGCCACAACAAGAAACAAAAAAAAAAAAAAAAAAAAAAAAAAATCATACCAGTAAGTAAAAAAAATATTGTCACCTTACTTTGAAATAAAAGCTAAAAAATCATGACGTTTTTTTAAAGTTTCAACTTTCAAATTAATACAACTTTTTATCAAAAACATATATTTATTCGATTCTTGCAGAAATATTGTTTAGAATTTTGTAAAAAATCTGCCGAAATTTTTACAAAGTTTTTTTTTTCGGGCTATATCAAGCCGCTAAGTTAAAAAGAAAAATTAAAAGAAACGAGGCTAAAATGCGTGGAAAATTTTTTCTTGACCTAAATATCTCTTAAACTTAAAGAGACAACCTACACATGTAGGCATACTTTTCGTAGAGATTTACAAGGACTATTGGTATGCTAAAATTTTTTCTGCCTAATCATAAATTAATTTTTGGCGATTCTTTTTTTAAAGTTGCATATCCCAGATGGCCAAATTTGGAGGATCACTCACTTGCCCCTAACCTTCTAGGAATCTGTATTCCTCCATGTGAACTCGAAAACACCTTATCTCTAGCAGTGTGATATTTTATTGAGATATTTCCAAGGGTTTAAAAGTTACGGAATTATTAAAAAAAAACGTTTTGGAACCTAGACCTTTAAAGATGGAATTAACTTAAAAGCTAGAAGAAAAAAATCTTTATATTTCAAATCGCCAGACCGGTAGTAAAAATATTGAAGATCGAAAGCAGTTACATTTTAATGTGATTATTTCATAACTAAGTTTATAAATTTAGAATTTATATACTTTATAATTCGTTTATTACACAAATAAAATTATTTGGACATTTTTATTATATTTTCTAATATAACTTGGCATATTTAAGAATTATGCCTTTTTGTTTTTTGTTTCACCCAAAGTTGTTCTTAGCTATATATGCTGCCATAAACTTGTCCTTTATTATAAGAGCTTTGCGTCTCCAAATATTTTTTCTAAAATAAAACATTATTTTTTCATAATTTTTGTTCTCACGTCATTATTTATCAGTCATTTTGTTATTACGATTATAATTTTTTTCATTCATGAAATGCTGTAACAAATCTTGAGCCTGTTATTTCACTTTATTGTTTCCATCTTTGTGACATTTTGTTGTCGTTATATTTATAAAGGCACATTGTCTTTGATGATGATGTACCACATTTATTACTTACTGTGTCCTTGTAACACATTTTGTTTTTGTCTTAGGATAAAGAAAAAGAAAGGCAAATATTTAAATTCTTCTCTCACACACATATATATATATATATATATATATATATATATATATATATATATTTGTATGAGTAATTTTTATTGTTTTTTTCTTTCTTATCTTTTTTACATTCACATTTCTTTGTCATCTGTTTTCAGATAGTTTTTTTTTATAAAGTAAATTTTTATAATTTGTTTTTTTTTCGTTTTTGTTCTGTTTCTTTTAACAATAAATTATATTAATAAATCTGTATTTATCTGTAGTTTTGTATATTTTTATGTATTTATTTAAATAAATGTATGTATGTGTATGTATTTTCTTAAACACTAAAGTGGAGGGACATTTACATTTATTCAACTTTATTTATGGATTTTATTTTTTATACAATAACTTTTTTTATACAATAACTTTTTTACACAATAAATTTTGTTGTTTGATTTTTCTTTTCTTCCTGCATTAAAAATGTATGTAAATGAATATTTTGTTATAGATTAATTAAAAAGAAGGGTTTTTATTCAATCATATAAATAACTCGAAAAGCTCATAAATACGAGGGCGGATCAACAAGTTCGTGACTTTTCGAAATGCAACACTATTACCATCAAGTGCCACCTGTTACTAGATTACTGCCAAATTTTGAGCAAGTGTCGTCATTTACTTTGAGTAAAGAATATGATTTTTCGAGGTCCTTAAAATAGGCATCAAGTGCCACCTATTATTAGACTACTGTCAAATTTTGAGCAAGTGTCATCATTTACTTTGAGTAAAAAATAGGATTTTTCGAGGTCCTTAAAATAGGCAATTGTTTGGTCAATAATTTCGTCGTTGGAGCTGAATCTCTTTCCACCGAGCCATTTCTTTAGGTTTGGAAATAGGAAGTAGTCACTTGGGGCTAAATCCGGAGAATATGGCGGATGAAGTACAAATTCGTACCATTGAGACTGCACTCGTGTTTATGGTCAATTGAGAGCAAACATGGCACTCATCTTGCAGACAACTTTCTTAAACCCAGCTGATCATTTGAAATCGAAACCACACTGCCATATTAAATGCCTATGGCATCAACAATCTCACGCACTTTTACTCTTCGGTCGGCCTACACCATATCGTGGATTTTTTTCGACATTTTCGGGTGTACTGACCTCAATTGGCCGTCCAGAACGTTCAGCGTCATTTGTACTTGCGCGAACACAACGAAAGTCAATAAACCACTTTTTTTACCATTGAAATCGATGGTGCAGAGACCCCATAGTATTTATTGAGCTTTTCCTTGGTTTGATTGACGGTTCTTTTTTTAGTAAAAAATTATATTTAATAAACACTCGAAATTCACTTTTTTCCATTTTTAGAAAAATACAAGACGTTGTATGTTTTGAACAGCTTTTAAACGCAAAGTAAATGACGACACTTGCTCAAAATTTGACAGATTAACTTGATGGGAATAGTGTTGCATTTCATATAACTAAGAGGGAAATTCAAAAAGTTACGGACTTATTGATCCGCCCTCGTATGATAAATGTACAAGGTCGTATAAAATTTGTCAAACTTTGAAAAATTATTTATACAATTTATAAATATTTTCGCTTCAATTTCAATGTATAAATGACTGCATAAACTTTTATTTTTGAATAATCAAACTTTAAATAAAACACCAAATAATTTTTAATTTTTATTTGAACACAAATTAAGCAAAAATAAAACAAAAGAATAAACAACTTGGAAATACATTTTATTTGACGAATATCCGCAGGAAAGTAAGAGGTTACACAATTGTTTGCAAGCTTATCACAATAGTTTTGAGCATAGAGTACAACTAGAAGTTTATGTGAGAAACAAAAATCTAATTAAGTTGTCAAAAACCTAATTCATGCAACAACAAAATGCATGTAGTCACATATATTTTGTTTTTGTGTTTTTAAAAAATGAGTAATTTTTTAAAAATTTAGTTTAAACTGCCTCTCACATAAATTTCTAGTTGTATTCTATGGTCTTGAGCAACTTATAATAGGTTCTATTAAAGACTAATAAGAAATTTTGAAAAAAAAAAATTGTTATTCGTAATAACTTTTTTGTTTTATAAGCATTTAATAAAACTGTACAAAATGTAGAAATTTTATTGTGGGTGAGGACCTACTCTAACAAATTGTTAAAACAAAATTTGAGAAAATATAGCCTTTTCTGCAGTTTTAATGCATTTTTATCGTAATTGTGTAAAGTTTTGGATAAACTATTTTCGAGTATTTTAAATATTCTCGAAATTAGTGTACCAAAAATTTCCTTCCCTTCGCCTTCATAAGTTGTTAAATTCCTAAAGCATTGCACTGTGGGACAAAATCAAAATTTTTTGGAAATAAATTTCCAAATCGACTGGTTGGATTTACATTAAATTCCACACAGGCGTAGCAGAGAAGCGTACTATTTTTATTTTAGAAGGGAGGCCCCACATACTCTTAAGGAGGGGAGCTATTGGAGCTCAAAAAATAGGGTTCGTCTGACATAGAAAATTTTTCATCGCTTGCCAGAATTTTGTTTCTTATCCTATTTCAAATATCTCCTTAAAGCTCGCGACATATTAAAATTTAAAGAAACGTAGTTTTGATCCTATGAAAAATATTGACTCCATTATTTTTGTATATAATTAAGAATTATATCAGCTAGACAGGGAAGTATATTTGAGAAAAATTAAGTCCATAGTTTTTAAAATTTTTGGAATTAAAAAAAATTTTTGTAAAAAATAGTTTTTTGAAGAAACTATATATATTTGATCTATAATAAGATCCTGGTTTGTTGGGATATATTAACTTTGACTTTATCAATTTAAATGGTAAAGTGTAGACAAATTTAAGATTTTTGTAAAAGGAATTGCACAATTCCAAAAAAAAAAGCTATTGGGAAAAATCCATTGGCAAACTCTTTGGAGCACTTAAAATTTTTGGAAACTGTATTTGGCTAGCAGAACTAGCCTTTGGGATTTTAGAACTTATAGGCTAAATTAAAAATTTTGATTTAAAATAGGTCGAATTCGGAATATTCTGTACGTAGTCCTGTTGGGTATTTGGGCTTGTTTTTAATTCTAAAGTTATCTCTGTGACGATATCTTTTAGAGAAGTGTTAAATTATTATTAAATAAAATTTTATTTTATAGAAAAAAAGATTGTAGACACCTGTTCGACAAAAAAAAAAAACAAAAAAAAAAAAAAAAGTCATAATTTTTGCAATTTTCAAAATCGTGTACTTTTTTACTCAGAAGAGATGTCGACTTCTAGTAATTTTATTCGATAGATAATTTTGTCCTTTAACCAATTGACTAAGAAAATTTACAAAATCGGACAAAAATATTGGGATATATATTGGAAAAACTGGAACAATATATTTAAAATTAAAATAGTTGAAATTTAAAATGCAAATAACTTTAAAACCTCATCGAGGGCTTTAAAAAGTTGTAAATATGTTTGAAATCGGATAAGAAACAAAAATTTCGCAAGCGATGAAATTTTTTCTGTGCCAGAAATACCCTAATTTGAGCCCCAATAGCTCCGCTCCTGAAGGGTATGTGGGGCCTCCCTTCCAGAATTAAAATGGTACGCTCCTCTGCCATGCTTGTATGAAATTTTATGCCGATTAGAAGTTACAGATTTATTTCCAAAAAATTTCGATTCTGCCTCACTGTGCATTGGTAATATTAACTAATAAAAATTAATATTTTTTTGTAGAAAAAAGTATGAATTGAAAGTATAACTAAAATATTTCTATAAATTAACGAATAAATTTTCAATATTTTGTTTATCACTAGTACAAAATTGAGAGAAAATAAACAAACAGTTTCTGATTTCTCGGTTCGGTATCTTAATCTGTTTGTAAAGCATCCTATTGTTAACATTTTAAAGAAATAATACTTTTGTTATCCTCACAACTGGATGCTTTACTTGAATCGAATGCATTATTGCACTGTACCAGCTGGATTGATTTAACTTTGTCCTTTTAAACGTATATTCTTTCACATAAACCACAAGCAGATTTGAAAGATAATTTAACGCAATTTGGTATATGGGACTAGTATAACCCAAGGACGAAGTAGGGTTTTACTTCTATAAATCTCTTAAATGTAGCAGAATTCAGAACAAATAAAATCTTTTGTAACTTTAAACCAATATTTGTTTTATATCGATCTATAATTGACTATAAACCCCATACAAACACCTTCCCTAAATTACTAATCAGGAAAAAATGTCAATATGAAGACAAATGTAGATTAATTGACAAATTTTATTTCAATGCAAAATAATGCCTCAAATTTCGAAAGAATCAGTCCATAATTGACCATGGCTCCCATAAAGAGGCCCTTTTCGAAAATCACTTAAAGGTGCATAAACTAGTATCACAATAAAATTTTACAAAATTTGCAAGACCTTATTCAAAATTGCCCACAGGATCCAACAAAAAACATTGAAGAAATTTAACATGATTTTTAATTATTCTTTTTCAAAATAAAATTTTATAAGAATTTGAAAAAAAAAATATATATTTTTTAATAGTTCTGCTTGTACAAAGCAAAAGAGAAAATATCTTCTCTCTTTTACTATTTTTATGTGCACAGAAACGTAAAACTAGTAAAAAAAATCGTGCAAACGAACAGACCTTATATTTAAACAAATTAGAGTGTTATTATCTGATCATAAGTCTGTAACTTTATAATTTTTGATAATAAATTTTTAATACAATAATTTTGCGCCAACAAGCTTGATAAATTGTTTAATATAAGTTGAGTCCATTTGCAGATTGTTCTATAATCGTATATATATATATATATATATTCTTATCTTTTTTCAGATTTCAATTGTTTATATCGTTATTGTGATTAAAGAAATGTAAAGTATACAATTTTACAAACAATTTTAGAAAATTTAGACGAATTAACTGTTGACCCTATTTTTTTTCCGCACTTAGTAAGGACTATTTGTGTTTGAGACGAAGTACCGTTATTATAATAATATTGAAGGATATTGTTTTTATTTAGATTTATAATTCAATGTATTAGCAATCATTTGGCAACAAAAATTATATTTTTTGAAATAAAATTTTGTCTATATCTCAAAAAATGTAAAGCAAGTATACTTGACGCTATTTTTTTGTCCGTAACTGTATATGTGTATAAATATATTAGTTTTTACATAGCTTTTCATTAAAAATTCGTATTTTATATAATAAATAAATTCTTATCTATAAAAAAGCACAACTCTGAGAGAAAAACTTATTTTTATTAATATTATTTATTATTTATTCACGCAATTGTTTATTTATTTATTTGAATTGTTTCTATTAATAACATAATATATTAATTTTACTTATATAAATATATATAAACTGTACAAGAAGTTTTTGAGGAAATACATATATAAGAGATATTTTTATTTTTTTTTTTATTTTTAGATCAGTCTGAAGTAGAGTAAAAAAAATTTATGCAAGACCATTTCTTTAATACAATATTTAAATGGCTTAAGTTTTTATATTTTATTGGAAAGAAAAGAATAAATGAACTAAAAATGAAAAGGAAATTATTTATTAATCTATTTATTTTTGTGTTGCTTTAATGAAATAAAATGACAGTTAAATAAATTTAATGATTTGACATATAAATGATTGACTAGCTTTAAATGAGGTTTTATTTTGTTTACATTAAGAACATTTAACGCATAAATGAGACTAAATCTAATTTATATTTAATGACACAAAAAAATATTTCTTAAATAAAAATCTTATGAACTTACACATACTCCAGTGGTGTGAAACGCGTTGAACGATACAAAATTACACTGGAACAACGCGCACAATGCTGTTGCTATCATACTTCTGACATGGCATTATGGTTAATTGAATTCGATTTAGGCCTTTCACAGATAATCACACGTGTTGTGCCCTTATTCGAACGTCTTGAAACTGTCAAGGAGGTGGTTAAAGTACGCATCGAATCACAGCTATTGTGTAGGCGACGTCCCACGGTGTTACAACGATTTTGGGTGGAATTGTGGCGATAAGATTTGCAACAGCATGTAAACCACTTAAAAGGAGGAAAGCGACTGTAAGGAGAGATATAAAATATAAAAAAAAGAAAATTAAATAAAATTTAATAAAATTCCTTTATACTAAAGGCGTGACTTTGTTTATTTAACTTTATTTTTTAGTGATTTTAATTACCTTAATGTCCTAAAGACAGTCGATGAAAATAGACAATAAATTAAAGGATTTGCTGCTGAGTTCAGCGGTGCCAGACTTTGTATAAATGTGGCTATGGCAATATTTGTTTGTGTTTGAGGTATGTGTCCAAAAACTTGCAACAAATCGAATATAATATAGGGAGACCAACACACTATAAATACTATGACAATAACAAAAGTCATTTTAACTGTTTTCACTTTGGCTCGAGGTATTATCCCCCTGGAACTAGCTCTCCGTGTGGTTGCGTTATTAAAACCGGCTCTTTCTGTTGGCACAAAGATAGAACCTTTAGCCCATATTGTTTTGACTATGATGGCATAGCAGGCAGATATAATTAGGGCGGGAAAGGCAAAGAGTGTTGCGGATACTAGACTCATATAAACTTGCCAAGCCCACGGTGATCCCAATTCTATCCAGCATTGAGTTTGTCCCTGTATTAGTTTTTCTTCGTAAAGCATAAGGATGGGTAATGAAAATAAAGCAGAGACTATCCAGGCTCCAGCCACAAGATGACGGGCACGTTTCCCTGTAATAAAAAGATAATTTTTATTAGTTGAAATCATGTTGGTAAAAAAATTTTTATTCTGGTGATAATTTGTTTTTTCAAAAAATGTTTGTGGTGAAAAGGTTTTTAGTGGTAAAATGTTTTTTGTGGTAACTTTATTTTAGTTTTATTTTTCTTAGTGAAAAACATTTTTGTAGCAAACAAAATTATTTTATGGTGAAACAATTTTTACTAATGAATATTTTTTTTTGTGGTGAAACAATTTTTCTAATTAGTCACAAGGATAACGTGGAGAGGTTTTTTTTCTAGTAAGGAAAAATTATGTGATGTTTTTCAAAAATAATAAATAAATAAATAAAAATTAAATAAATAAATAAAAAATAATAAAAAAATAAAAAAATGTTTATAGCGAAAAAGTTTTTAGTTGTGTACAAGTTTTTCCTAACGCTGATGTTTTGCTTTTTTGCAAACAATTTTTTTCTATGTTTAAACAATTTTAAAAATGAAAACTATTATGGTGAACTCAGGGTCACAAGTTCGATTCTGGATGAGGAAAACAATATATGCAGATTTTTAATCTAGAGTTCTTAGATTTTATGTCTGTAAATTTGTATATTAATGCGGTTTATTGTTTCTTAATAATAAGAGGTACCCAAGTCAAAATATCATATTTTTGTTGAAATTTTTTATATATTGTAAATAGTGTATATACTCGTAATTCATGAATACACAAAACGTGTTTGAAAATGGTCTCAGGTTAAAGAGGTGAAAATAAATATCATTATAGCGTGATTTCATATAAAATAATAATCTTTTTTTTGTCAAAATTATAATTTTTCTCTAAAATCATGAATTTTTCAGAGCCTAGTGCCAAGCACTGCCAAGGGTTATTATCATAATAATAATACCGATCTAAGGTCTTCTATATATCTATATATGCAGAAATAATTTTTATAATGAACATAATTTTTTCGGTAATAATTTTTAGTGGTGAAAAAAATTTGTTATGCTGATAAATATTGAAAATAGTTATGTGGTAAAAATATGTACTGAAAAGATTTTAATGGTGAACAAATTATTTAAAAAAAAATCCGCAAAAGAAATTTATAAATATTTTTTTCTTATTTTTTGCTGAACAAATTGCGGTTTTTACAAAAAAAAAGAAAAATTAGTGGTGAAAAATTGTTGTAGAATGAAGACAATTTTTGTGTTGAAAAATTTTTTTTATTGAAAATATTGTAATGATAAAAAAAAACGATTTTTTTATTGCTGAACAAGATGTTTGTGGTTAATAAACTGTTTTGTGAAAAAAAATTCTGTTGTTGCAAATTACTTAAAAGTTTTTTTTTTTAGTGATATTTATTTTCAGCGATGAGAAATTTTTCAGTGTTGACAACGTATTTTCAAAGAAATTAAGCAGAAAAAATGTTTTTTGTTATGAAAAATTCAATTTCTAAAATTATTTATTGTTGAATAATATGTAATAATGAATTTTATGCGACAAAAACATAGTTTTTCTTTTTTTTACAAAAAAAAAAAAAATAATTTTAGTGGTTAAAACGAAATTTACTACTGAAATAACTTTTGCTGAAAAAAAGCATTTTAGTAGTAAAAAAAAGAAAAATATTGTGGCGAAAAATTATTTTATATAGTGAAAATTTGTGCGGAATAAAATTCATTGTAGATAAAAATATTCTGTTGCAAAAGCATTTTCTAAAAAAAAATTGTGGAGTACGCAGTTCATAGTAATGAAAAAGTTTTTCCTACTGAAAACATTCTCTGGTGAAGTTTTAGTGGTGAAAATGTAAAAAATGAAAAATTGTGGTAAACAAATTTTAGTTGTGAAATATTTTTTCACCTAAATGTACAAACACAACAAGTCCGGATTCCTTTACATAACCTGCATTGTTAAATTCAACAAAAACTTAGACGGCAACGGAAAATAAAAAAAAAATTTATTTATTTTTTTCATTTCTTTTTTTACTTTAAACATTTTTCAATTTTGTTTACGAAATTCACATAAATTTTTAAAAATATGGTAATATTTTTTGTGAGAAAATGAAAACAACAAAAAATTCGAAGAGAATTTAAACCGAGTTGTATTGCGCATTCTTTATACAAATTTGTATGGAAATTACTGGACCGGCCTTGTTGTGTTTATATATTAATTGCAAAATTTTTTATCAAAAAATATTTTTAGTTTTTGTGTGGTGAAAACCTTTTTCAAAACATTTGTTGTCGTAATAAAATTATAGCTGTGTTTTGTTGCTTCCGCCGAGTGTTAACGTGGACTAATAGCAAAAAAAAAAAAAAAACGATATTAACTTGTTTTGTGAGCATATTGTATTTATCTGTAAATTGTATTACTAACTTTACTCGTTTTTCTTTATAAAATAAGTCTGGTATCCTTGTAAAGTTCGGCTGTGTTGCGATTTATTAAAACTTTTTTAATTTAAAACACCATCAATAATTGTCTTTTCTGGTTGTTTTCTACATATATATCTCAATTAGAGAATATTGAAGTTCATTGAATTGGATTAACAATTAAGTCTTAATTAAATTTGTTTTATTTATTGTTTTGCACAACAACTACAATAATAAAATATATACGAGGGCGAATCAATATTTCCATGACTTTTCGCGAAAAAAAACCGTCAATCAAATCAAGGAAAAACTCGATAAATACTATGGGGACTCTGCACTATCGATTTCAATGGTAAAAAGTGATTTACTGACTTTCGTTGTGGTCGCACAAGTACAAATGTCGCTGAACGTTGTGGACGGCCAATTGAGGTCAGTACACCCGAAAATGTCGAAAAAATCCACGATATGGTGTTGGCCGACCGAAGAGTAAAAGTGCGTAAGATTGCTGATGCCATAGGCATTTAATATGGCAGTGTGGTTTCGATTTTAAATGATCAGCTGGGTTTAAGAAAGTTGTCTGCAAGATGGGTGCCGAGCTTGCTCTCAATTGACCATAAACGTAAACGTGTGACAACATCAAAGGATTGTTTGGAGTTGTTTAACTGCAATCCGGAGACCAAGCAGCAGTCTAAAAAATGGGTTTTTCCGGGTGAAACTGCTCCGAAGAAGGCCAAGGTAAGTTTGTCGTCCAATAAGGTGATGGCAACAGTTTTTTGAAATGCACGCGGGATAATCCACATCGATTACCTTCAAAAGGGAAAAACAATAAACGACGAATATTATGCCAACTTATTAGACCGATTTAATGAGTATTTAAAAAGAAAACGACTTCTCTCTTTTCATCAAGATAATGCACGGGTGCACACGTGTTTAGTCGCAATGGCAAAACTCTATGAATTGGGCTACAAATTAGTACCTCATCCGCCATATTCTCCGGACTTAGATCCTAGAGACTACTTCCTATTTCCAAACCGAAAGAAATGGCTCGGTGGAAAGAGATTCAGATGAAACTATTGACCAAAAAATGCCTATTTTAAAGACCTCGAAAAATCCTATTTTTTGGAAGGGATACAAAAACTGGAGAAACTAAGTGTATTGAGTTAAAAGGAGATTATGTTGAAAAATAAATTTTTGTTTTGCAAAAACAACTGTGTTTCATTCAAAAAGTGACGGCCCTCGTACTTTAAAACTTATTTTTGCATGAAATTAATTTTTGTATGTTCACTGATATACATTTGGTATAATTCTGTTTGTCAAATTTGTAAACTTGCCGGATAAAACAGCTCCGTTTTATATTTTCCTTAAGGTATTTCTACAATATTACTACTCTGTTTTCCATTATTAGGATCAATATTATAATTAGTGTCTTGGAAAATTATTCGCAGAGTTGCCATTCAATTACATATTACTGATTTTAATCCTAGATAATATTTGCTTTGGTGTATGTCCTTAATAATAGTTCAATATGGACTGTATGAATAAAAACTGAAGTATTTCCTGTTGGTTATGTTTGGGATATTAACACTTAAAGTACAGTGGCCTCAAAGCTCTTGATGCTGATGAATTGAATCTAAAACATTCTGATAAATTTGGATCTGACATTCTCTTATATTTTCAATAACCTACTTATTTTAAGATATCAATATTTAATCGTTATTTTCCTGAAGTTTGGAGAAAATCTTATATTATACCGTTATTTAAATACGGAAGCAGATCCAATATTTCCAATTATAGAGTTATTTATAAATTAGGTGTTATTCCTAAACTTTTCGAAAATATAGTTACTGAAAGCCCTTCGCATCAAGTTCTTCATTATCCTTTCCCATTCCAGCATGGATTTAGAAAGGGATACTCTACTACTTTTGCAGTTCACAACCTCACTTATAACTGCATTTGAATCCGGTTTACAGACAGATTCAATATATATATAGATTTCAAAAAAGCTTTCGATAATGTAAATCATGATTTCCTATTATTCAAATTGGATAAACTCGGATTTTCTCCAGTTTTCCTAAAATGGATTTTTAAATATCTTAAAAATAGATACCAATGTGCATAGATTAATAAGTAGATAGATACATAAGAGAGAGAAAATCCTAATTCAGTTGTCAGAAACCTAATTAATATAAAGGTATTTGTGAAAAATTGTAGTAGAGTTTGTAAAAAATTATAAATATTGTATGATTTACTTAAATAAAATATAAAGAATTATAAACAAAAAAGTGTACTCTTTTATTTTGTACATTTTTTCAACCATTCACTTTAGTAAAGTGGTGAACTAAAATTGCATGCGATAAGGTCATATTAACAATTATGTAGGATTCACGTCCTTTAAAATAATTCGTGGGGGTTACATGAGATCTTTGGTTATTGCTCTTATACATATGTGAGCAATAGTCAAATTTGGCGTACTTAATAATTCTTAAGTATACCTAATTTCAAAAGTCTATTGCGGAAGGAAATGTTTTAGGGCCTAGGAGAAATAATAACAATAACTTTACTTTGTGCTAATTGTTTTTTGTGATCATGGGTTCTGTATCACTTTTATTTTGTATGGGAGTAATATGTTTGACTCCCTTTAAGACCCAAGTCTATGACAATAAACCGAAGTCGGTTTTTGAAACTTTGAATTCTCAACTACAACTTCTAAACGTGCAGAAACGCCGGAATATTTTAAAGAAATATAATGCCATACATCAGCCTTTCCATTCAATTTTTCAGTTATTCCTTAATGCCTCTTACATATCTTTTTTATTTTATTACTCAATTTTTGAAAATATTTTTCCATTTATTCAAATTTATGTTGTCAAAATTGTGTGGTGAATTTGTTTTGTGTGTTGAGTTCACATACTCGTGGTATTCGTATGTGTGAAGAGAGTAATTATTTTAATGAAATGGTTCTCTCACATAATCTTCTAGTTCTATTCTATGCCAATGTGTATTATTTAGTTATCTCGGCTCCTTACTATTCTTAAAATTTATAAACGATTTATCACCTTCCATTAAGAATTCTATAATATTAATGCTCTAACTATTCAATATCAATGTGCCTTATTCTAATCAGATCTTGGTAATCTTTATGATTGCTGTATGATGAATCTAATGCATCTGAATTTAAGAAAGTATAAACATGTGATGTTTTTTAGAAGAAGTCCAGTATTTGGTATATACATAATAAATGAATATAAATTTGATCTAGTCGAAGAATTTCTTGATCGGATTGTATTGCTTGATTGTAAACCATTCTTTAATTCACAAATCGTTAATAAAGCACTAGGAGTTCTAGGTTTCCTCAAGCGCTGGAGAAGTGAGTGTAATGATCTTTACTTTTCCAAGCAATTATTTAACTCTCTCGTAAGACCAATCCTAGAATATGCTTCCATAGTCTGGGATCCTCAATACGAAGTTCTTATAAATAAAATTGAATCGGTTCAGAAATAATTTCTCTTATTTTGTCTTCGTAATTTTCCATGGAATCCTAATATTAATTTAATTTTTATATTTTCATTTCTTGCCTTTCTTATATTCATAATTGTATTTTTGTTCATAAATTTTGAACATTTTTATCGACATTAAAGTTAACATGTGTAATTTTAACTCATAGCGTATATGCATTTAAATTTTGTATGAAATTCCATATGAACGTTAACAACAAAACATACTTTATGTAAATTACACATATCTTAATGTTCTCATCTTCTCACATAAATTTTCAATTAAATATCTGATTTTAATTTTCGTTTTTCATACTTACATGATCTGGAAAAATTCATGGGATGTGTTATGGCATCATATCTGTCGATGCTCATGGCTACCAGCACATATGTCGATGAATATGTTACGCAGACTTGCGAAAACCGTATTAATTTACACGCCACATTTCCAGCTCGCCAGGATATTGTTATGCGCCAAATGATGTCAGTTAAAACATTTAATAAACCCACGCAAAGATCTTAAATCATAAAAAAAAAATACAAAAGAAAAGAGGAAAAATATTATGTATGAAATGTTATAAATGAATAAAAAATAAGTAAATTTATTTAATAGCAACAAATTGAAAACATAATTCAGTTATAAAAGATTTTTTTTTAATATCCTCATCGTACCTTTATCTAAAGGTTTCCCAGACAATGATTTTTTTATATTGTAGTTATACACAGTTTCCTAAAAAACTTACATAAGTAAGTAATTTGGTACCTTCTTTTTCTTGGTAATCAAAGCGAATAAAGCCCATACACATGTAAATACGTGTCGTGTGTAGTTGTAATACACAGAAAAAAAAACTGTTTCTATTATAGTACACATGGTTATATTTTAATTTAGTGAAGAAAATTTGCCAGCAGAACAACAGTGAGATCAATAAGTAAAAATAATTTGAAAGAAATGTACAAGTTTTTCTTTACTACTACGATCATGACGACATAATATCTTGTACATATGTATGTATATCGTTAAAGAAGTGAATTTATTATAATTATTAATTACAACTTAGGCACATCAGTCCAGTTATCAAACTTAAGCTATAGTTACACTTTGTTTTATTAAAATAGCGTAACTAATTGTTTCAAAAAAAAAAAAAAAAAAAATAATAATAATAATAAATAAATAAATAATTGCTGCTGTTTCATCTTACAAATATTTTGTAAAAGAAGACAGCTTTAAATAAAATATTAGCTGTAATTTATGCTTAGTAGAAAATATTTTCCTATTTAAAAAAATTAACTAAGAATTCTTTTATTAAGTGGTTACTTCTTTTTCGTCAAATATTTGTCTAGTCTAACTTAATTTTTGACTATATAGAAATCCCTTTGATGCTCATTTTTCTAGCCGAATCGAAAAAAGTATATCGACCATACACTAGGATGTGACATAGTTTTATGACATAAAAGCCTCACGGTTATTTAACTCCATGATTCTAATGAAATTTGTAAAATACGAGGTAAAAGAATATTTTTAAAGAACTTAATTTAGTTTATTTAATCTACATATAAAATAAAGTTAAATCGTACAAAAAAATTTTTTTGTAAAAATATATTTATGTTTTTTACAATTCTTGTTAATATTTTTTGTTTTATATTAATATTTTCATATTTTCATAAATATTTTAATTGAAGCGGTTAGTTCTTATCAAAAGACTAATTTTGATACCTATATTAACAACGTTTAGGTAAAATTTTATATCAAATTGACTGCCTGATAAATCGAGCAGTTACAGGAATATTAAAGTAAAGATTAATCAGACACCAACAACTTATATATTATTTCATATCTTATCATATATTAAAATAAAAAATATAAATAATATAATAAAAAATATCTTTATAAATTTTTATTGAAAATAATAGCCAAAAAAAAAAGATATTTACATATCATTTGTTCATTAATTATATTCATTTGTATATTGCATGAATCACTCCGAGTATAACCAAACCTTGTCTATTTATATTTATTCATATATTAACTAAATGAGAATTATAATGACGTTGAAAAACAAACGCTAAAAACAAAAAATATTTAAAAACAAAAAAAGTATTGAATTTTTCCACTAAGTTTACTAAAAAGATAAGTATTATATTTATTTGAATCATTCTATTTTAAAGGTAATAATAATACCAATATGGATTAAAAACAGAATATGGTTGAAGAACAGGAAAAAAGACTTCAAATATTTAATGATATTTTGCATATTAATAACATTTTGCTTCTGGTAAAAATATTTAAAATCATATAATTTTGCAGTCAACCATATTAAAATTTTTATTGAGTGTGAACATTAAATGACAAAATTTAAACAAAAACATTTTTATCATAAATACCTAATTATAAAAATTCAAGAAAATTAATAATGCGAACATTATATTATTGTAGTGCTAATGCTGTAACCTGGTTTTTTCTCTGCGTGTACAAGTATGCAGATTTTGTATATATTATTATACGTTATCTATTAACAAATTTCAAAAGAATCTGTGTCTGTATTTATAAACAAGACTAAGGATAATTTTTAGATGTAGTGCAAGGAATTCAACCTTTAACAGCAAAAAAAAAATGTTCGCACAATTTTATTTATTTTTTTTATTCTAATAAACTAATTTTCGGCCAGAAGACAATAATAAACAATCCTTATTGAGACAAAATATCTAAAAAATCTTTTGTATTAAGTAAGATGATTTATTAATCTAATCTGCTTTTAATTTTATTTTTGATATTTAGAGGAATTTCCTTTGTATTTATTCTACCGAAATATTGCTATTATTTTCAATTGCTATCTATTGATTTTATTTGTAAATATACATGTAACAGTACATGTACATATGTGTGTATGTATTTATTTTTCTTAAATTTATGCAATTGAATAAAATGTATACAATTATATATATAAATGTTAACACTTACCTGCCAATGCCAATTGTTTAATAAAATAATTCATTCGTGATTTTCGATTTTTGTTCAAAAACATAACAAACAATACAGCTGAATTGCCCAAAACAATTATTGTGAATAGAATCCATAAAACAGCAAATTGTTCGGTCTATAATAAACAGAAGAAAAATAGGAATATAAGAAAAACATAAATATTTGCATAATAGGTATAAACAACAGAAAAAAATAGCATAACTACATATGCCTTAGTATGAAATATGTATAGTCGATAATGATTATTATTAACATATTTTGGCTCATATTCAGAGTATTTACCCTACGATGAAAACATTTTGTTATGTTTATGGCAACAGCTCATATGTTAAGATATTAATCAACAAATGTATGATAAAAGTGTAAATACATACATAAATATACTTATACATACATACATACATACATACATATATACCCTGCCAGCAATTAGGTGATAGTTTTATCCACTATCAGAAAGATGACTCTTTCTAGTATTCTCAAGATGTTATTTTCCTGTTAGTAAACAATTTTACAAAAACAAATAACATTAATTTAGATTTTTGATCTACTTATTCTACATTTCTTACTAACTCAAATATCGAAAAAGTCACTTAAAAGTTAGTTTTTGGATAAATATAAAATTACCAAAAACTGTCTCCCATTAGTGTTCTCAAGATGTTATTTTCCTGATAGTAAAAAATTTTACAAAAACAAATAACATTAATTTGGATTTTCGACCTTCTGAAATTAAAAAATTGTATTTAAATTAAAAACAAAAAATGTGAAGAAGACAATGGTACATAGTTGGTGTGTTACTTTCAAAGGCAAGCAATCAAATCTGCCGTAAAAATTCTGCTTCTCCACCACGTATTGACACAATTCTTTTTTCGATTTTTTTTTTTGGAAATTTTTTTTCTTTTGATCGCCTGGCTGGATGGGGGCTCCATATGCCCCCATATGAGCATATGGGGCATATAGGGCTAAAAATAGGTTACCTCTGACATAGAAAATATTTCATCGCTTGTCAATTTTTTGTTTCCTATCCGATATCAAATATTTTACATTTTATTAAACTTTAAAGTAGCGTAAATTTTGTTCTGTAAAGATATTGACTTAAATTTTTATCTACATAATGAAGAATTATGTTAGCTAAGTAATGTAATTTATTTGGGAAAAAAACATGGTTTTTGAAGAAAATATAAATATTATATCTGTAATAAAATCTTTGTTAGTTAGGATATCTTAATGAAATTTTGGTTGATTGTTTAAAATGAGAAATTGTAAACAACTTTAAGATTTTTGTAGAAGAAATCCCACATTTCACAAAACAAAACAAAAAAAAAAAAAAAAACTGAAAATCCCAAAAATAGGATTTTTCACATTTTCGCCTATAAATTCAAATTTTTCTGGAGATTATGATTCAAAACCCTTAAAAACATATTATGGATTCCTATATTGCAAGAAGGCCTATCACGTATGCTATGTCATTTCTCTAGTGATTTTTCGTTGTAGCAGAGTGTATTATTTCCTAAATATGAACAGTTTAAGTATAGGTTTGTTGTGGTAAATTTCTTATACCCCCGTGGATTCGCACCTGATTTCAATACTTATATTTTTATCAGCAATTTGGTGTAATTTTATATTTAAAAATTCTTTTCTTAAATTGAATATTTAAAGCCAGATTTTCCTAAGCACAACAAAACCGATTTTGAATAACCCTAAGTGACTCTAATTCGTCACACAAAAAAACACTTAATAGTGTCATTAAAAAGTATCAAAACTGCGATACAGTTTTGCCCGAGCAATGACTCTTCTTCGATAGGAAAATAACTTCTTTTTGTTTTACTATTTTACAATAAATATGGATACTATTTAGTCAAAGTTTGGATAGTAATATTGATAGTATTAAGTTAGAATTTCGACAGAAATAGCGACTTTTTCTGTTCCTCAAAATGACTCCAATTTGACACATAAAAAAAGCACTTAATAGTGTCATTAAAAAAGTATTAAAACTGCTGCACATTTCTTCCCGCATGGTGACTCTTCTTGGATAAGAAAATGATATCATATTCGACTGTTAATATCAACTTGAGGTTACTCTTTAGTGCAAATTTGGATAGAAAATGTTGGCAGGGTACATACATGTACACATACATACATACACACACATACATACATACCCTGCCAGCAATTAGGTGATAGTTTTATCCACTATCAGAAAAATGACTCTTTCTAGTATTCTCAAGATGTTATTTTCCTGATAGTAAAAAATTTTACAAAAACAAAATAACATTAATTTCGATTTTCGACCTTTCGAATATAAGAAACCATTAAATTGAAAGAAAAAAATTTGAAGAAGTCGATAGCACTTAGTTGGCGTGTTACTTTCAAAGGCAAGCAATCGATTTTTTAAAAATTTTAAGAAAAAATTAAAAAAAGAGTGATAAAGTGAGATAAAAATAATACATATATATATATATATATGTATATATAAAGTGAATGTTGTTTATAATGAAGACAAAATGAAAACAAAATTGTGAAAAAAATTTTTTAAATTTTAAATTAAATTAATTAAAAAATAAATATTATTTAGTAAAACGAAGCGAAATTTCATTTTGCAGACAACAAATAAATTTGGATTTATTTCTTGCTTTTAATAATATAAAATTTCGAAATAAATTGCGTTTCGCTCATAAAAATATGTATATTTTTTTTTTGTGAAAATGAACCAATATATGCATGTTCATCAAACCTTTCAACTAAATTTTTAAAGTTGTTAGGCTCTTCGAAATCAAAAATATTCTGCTCCTCTTCGATAGGAAAATAACTTCTTTTTCTTTTACTATTTTAAAATAAATATGGATACTATTTAGTCAAAGTTTGGATAGTAATGTTGATAGTATTAAGTTAGAATTTCGACAGTAATAGTGACTTTTTCTGCTCCTCAAAATGACTCCAAATTGACACATAAAAATAGCACTTAATAGTGTCATTAAAAAAGTATTAGAACTGCTGCACACTTCTTCCCGCACGGTGACTCTTCTTGGATAAGAAAATGATATCATATTCGACTGTTAAAAACAACTTGAGGTTACTCTTTAGTGCAAATTTGGATAGAAAATGTTGGCAGGGTACATACACTTATACCTACATACACTTATACATACATACATATAAATAAACACGCATACATATTGTTTCCTAAATTTTTTGTTAAATAATGGTTCTAATCAGTGTTGCCAGTTTAGCCATTTTATTTTGCTTTTAGCTTAAAGTTTTTAGTTTTTTATTTTTACAGAATTATTCATTTAAGCATTTTTGTGTATTTATTTGGGCAAAAAATCTGTATTATTTATATGTAATAAACATTATGTAATTATGTTGAGTTAATTCAATTACAATTACTAAAGTTTATAAATATTAAACAATTTAAAATATTTAAATATTTTCTAGGAATTACCTAAATATTTTGTATTGAAACAATACTTTTTTTTTTTTGGTTACCCCATGACTACGGCGCTTCGTTATCCAAATCAAGAACAACTAATATAGTAATATCATTAACCATAGAAAATATTTATAAACGTAATTTTAACAAATTCTTATAAAAGCGAAAAATCACCCAAAAACTTAACATTAGGTAATTTTTCATAAGAATTATTACCCAAATTTGTATGGGAATTTTACTGTTTCATTTATAAATTTGTTACAATATCTTTTAAGAATATAAAAGAGTAATGCGAGCGAAAAAAAATTTAAATTAAAGAAAAAAAATTTTAACTTTTTTCTTATTTTTTTTTGGGGCATTTAGCCATTTTTGAATTTTTTTAAAATTGAATTTAGCCTCCTTTTCTTCTTTGCTCCTGGCAACACTAGTTCTAATACAATTTGTACCAAAACATACATATTAATATCTTCTCTTCATTTTATGTTGTAAATCCCTGCCAACATTTTCTATCCAAATTTGCACTAAAGAGTAACCTCAAGTTGTTTTTAACAGTCGAATATGATATCATTTTCTTATCCAAGAAGAGTCACCGTGCGGGAAGAAGTGTGCAGCAGTTCTAATACTTTTTTAATGACACTATTAAGTGCTTTTTTTATGTGTCAAATTGGAGTCATTTTGAGGAGCAGAAAAAGTCAATATTTCTGTCGAAATTCTAACTTAATACTATCAACATTACTATCCAAACTTTAACTAAATAGTATGCATATTTATTTTAAAATAGGAAAAGAAAAAGAAGTTATTTTCCTATCGAAGAGGACTCATCTTTCGGGCAAAACTGTATCGCAGTTTGGATACTTTTTTAATGACACTATTGACTGCTTTTTTTGTGTGACGAATAAAGTCATTTAGGGTTAGTGTTAGGGAAAATTAAAATAACTTACCTTAGTAAAAAAAAATTGTAGATATATTTTGATAAATTGTAACAGAATATTTTTGATTTCGAAGGGCCTAACAACTTTAGTTGAAAGGTTTGATGAACATGCATATATGGGTTCACTTTCACTAAAAAAAATATACATATTTTTATGAGCGAAACGCAATTTATTTCGAAATTTTATATTATTAAAAGCAAGAAATAAATCCAAATTTATTTGTTGTCTTCAAAATGAATTTTCGCTTCGTTTTATTAAATAATATTTATTTTTTAATTAATTTAATTTAAAATTTCAAAATTTTTTTTCACAATTTTGTTTTCATTTTGTCTTCATTATAAACAACATTCACTTTATCACTCTTTTTTTTAATTTTTTCTTAAAATTTTTAAAAAATCGATTGCTTGCCTTTGAAAGCAAGACACCAACTAAGTACCATCGCCTTCCTTACATTTTTTGTTTTTAATTTAAAAACAGCGTAATGGTTTTTTTACTTTCAGAAGATCGAAAATCGAAATTAATGTTATTTGTTTTTGTAAAATTTTTTACTATCAGGAAAATAACATCTTGAGAACACTAATGGGAGACAGTTTTTGGTAACTTTATATTTATCCAAAAACTAACTTTTAAGTGACTTTTTCGACATTTTAGTTAGTAAGAAATTTAAAATAAGTAGATCAAAAATCGAAATTAATGTTATTTGTTTTTGTAAAATTGTTTACTAACAGTAAAATAACAACTTGAGAATACTAGAAAGAGTCATTTTTCGGATAGTGGATAAAACTATCACCTAATTGCTGGCAGGGAATAGGTAATATGTTCTTCATCACTGTCTTAAGTAATAATGTTGAGTTAATTAGCATAACTACAAAATTCAATTACAAAGAGAGATTTTGATGATTCTTCAATGCCAAGACTGAAGTTCATAAATATTAAACAATGTAAAGTATCTAAATATTTTCTAAGAATTACCTAAATATATTGTATTAAAGTAATACTTGTTTTTTAGTTATCCTATGTCTGCTTGAAAAAAGAGCACAATGCTGAAAAAAAACCTTACTCTAATGTCTAGTCTAGTCTTCTTTTATGGACGTAGTGATGGTGCGTTATCAACTAGTGGTCCATGGCATCACCACTAAATTAACCTGGTACTACTGTGACATTTCTTTAGGTTAATTGGTTTAGGGAGAATCTATCTTCGCTTCTTTGTTTATTTTCCTACTTTTTTTTTTGCTAATCTAGGAGGTTCGTAATTGTTGTGTTCTTGATTTTTAAGACGGTATTTATATACTTTTCACATTATATCCATGATTCCTGGCATCAGAGCACTCTCTGTAAACTATTGTCTTCTGTGACTGCATCTTCTATGGTATTATTTAATTCCTGCCTTATACATCCCACCTTGAGCAGTCCAAAAGCTCGTGTCTTGCAGTTTCCTCCACATTTTGTACACGTATCCCATGTTTGTGAACTCTTGATTTTGAAATCTTCAAGGTTTGCCATGGCTTGTGCTAAATAAAAGCTCATACAATCGTATTTTCTTTCAATCCAAGCTTTGATATCGAGAATGAGTTGTTGTGTCCATCTTTCCTTTTCTTCTTGGCACCATCTTTCTTTTCATTTATTCAACAGTCTTGTTTTGACAGTCTTCCGGATTTCTGATAACTTAATTCTCCCTTCGGCTATATTTTCATACCCTTCTATTTGTCTTGCTTGCATAAAGATTTCCCTCCTTTCTAGTATAAATAGGTCAATTGCTGTTATACGTGCTAATACTAGTGCATTCCTCCAATTTTAAGTTCAGCAGTCCATCATACATAACATTCCATAGGAAGGGACGTAATACTGAGCCTTGTGACACTCCATCTTTTTTTGCTCTTTCTTTCATACTAGTAGTTGTTTCATATAATAGTGTTCTGTTCATCTACAGTATTGTAGAGGTATCAATTAACTCCTCTGTTTTAAAATCATCTTTGATAACTTATGCTTTCGAATAGCTTTCCTGCTGAGTCAAGCATGCAGAATTGTCGGTATGAACTCGGTTAATCGAGTGGTTTATCTGCTTTTCGCAGGAGTACGAGCTTTTATATTTTCTATTTTACTGGAAAAATTCCATGTTTTAGGCATAAATCAAATGAGTTTAATATTAGCTCAGGCCACACGCTATATATGATTTGTAATACTTCGTTTGACACACCACCAGGGCCAAAACTTTTGTTTATTTTTGTTTTAAAGCACCCATTTCTAATTTTCTCTATGCCCACGGATCTGTAGTCTCCTATTGCCAAGCTCGTTTTTTAGGAACTTCGTCTTTATCCAGAGGGAACAAGTTTTCAACAAATTTTGCTGTCCAGCTTGGTTCTTTTATACCAAGTATTTTCTTAAATGTTCAAAAATTATTCATAACTATTTTATAGACTTTCCTCTATAGTCTAGTCTATAGTCTAGTCTATAGTCCCATCTATAGTCTTGTCTAGTCTATAGTCTAGCCCGTAGTCTAGTCTATAGCCTAGTCTATAGTGTAGTCTGTAGTCTAGTCTATAGCCTATAGTTTGTAGTCTAGTCTGTAGACTAGTCTATAGTTTATTCTATAGTCTTATATATAATCTTAGATATAGTCTTCTATATAGTCTTGTCTGTAATCTAGTCTAATTTATAGTATAGTCTATAGTCTAGCCTATGGTGTAGCCTGTAGTCTAGTCTATATTTTAGTCTTCAGTCTATACTTTAGCTGTAGTCTACACGCAGAGAATAAATAAAGTTTACCATAATGTAAGAGCAACATATTATGATTGAAATATATGATCTGCTTTTTGCAGGAGTACGAGCTTTCTAATCTAGGAGGTATATATATAGCCTTCTTTTATATTTTTTGTGAAATTATATTTATAATAACTTCTGTTTTACTTAAGCGAAAAATAGCCTTCAAGAAAAAATTGCATAAAAGTGTTCATGACCTGAGATGGCGGTGTCTTTGATATTTCATAAATTTGCTGAATCAAGTGGCACTCGCAAATAATTACGCGTTTGAATTTAAATTTTAACATTTTTGTGTCTATATTTTTGTTTGTCCGCCACGGCGGCTTGTCTTTTTGGATAAAATCCTTTCCTTGATGTATGGCTCATACGTGGTAGTCTTTCTGCGCTGTAAGATTTAATAATTTGTCTTAGAGTTTTAGTTAGACAGGAAACAGATAGATAAATAAGAATTTTCTGGGTTCTAGATCTGGCAGAACGCGAGTTCGAACTCTTACCTAAGACTTAAAAGTAGGGAGCCAGTATATATATATATATATATATATATATATATATATATATATATGATTTAGCGTCAGTTGTCACTCATTTACAAGCTGGTTAACTTTTTTGTGTTCATATATATATATATATATATATTTTTTTTTTTTTTTTGTTGTGAAACGCAAAACTACGCCAGACCTTATGTCTCTGCATTTATTTGGCACATTTTTACTTTTCACTCCAAAGCTAAACCAGCTGGAGATGAACCACAGATTTTTGTAATTAAAAAAATTTATATGATTACCAAACATTGTTTCTTTTTGTATTATTTTTCATTAAATAGAAAATACAAAAACTTTTAATAAGAGCAAAATCAAAAAAGAAGAAAGTAAATAACATTAGCAAATTATTTCAACAGCATGTCTCAATTTTCTCTTACTTATGTACATATATTGTTGAGAGCAAGCAGAAGTAGACAAAAAAAAAAAAAAATAAATAAAAATAGCGGGAGAATGATAAACAACGGAAACGGAAGGAAATACAAACGGAACAAATACTTTTGTTGCTGTCTTGTTACAGGAGTAGTCGTGCGAAAAGCTTTTCATTTAAACATTATCAAGAGATTTTTCTTTGCTGATTTTCGTTTTTTTTTTTTTTAGTTTTGGCAAATGTTAAGTTTGTGACATTATTTCATTTTAAATATAGCTAAAAAATTCTAAAAATGAGCAAATAGTTTTATGAAATTTAAGGGCATTTCTAGAAAAACATAAAACTACTATCTGCTGAAAGTAGTTTTATGGGAAATTTGTAAATGATGATTTCATGGAAGTTAATATTGTTTTATTATAAATTCTTTTAACTAGATTTTAGCTTTTTAATTTTTTCGTTTTGACAACAGAGTGTAAATAAACTGCAGTATTGTTATATCATAGAGTTATAATTTAATTTTGTTTTTAGACCAATTATGCACTTTTTGCAGCTAAATAGAGTAAATATGTAATTGAAATTCTTCTTAACAAATTACAGTTATACTAGTTAAAAATTAGTTTTTCCATTTAAATTTAAAATTTCCATGGGATATCAATGGTATTGAGTTATGTGTAGGATGTCCTTTGGAAAAATATGATAAAAATAAAAATATTTTTCCTAGAAATGTTCGATATTATCACACCTATTTACTTTTAGAAAAAAAAAAAAAAAATAAGCCCAAATAACGAAGAATTACAATTATTTACATTGCTTAGTTAATAAATTTATAATTGGTGTATAAATAAAAATAAATTTTCCATAAAATTACAAATGCGTTCAATTATATAAAAATAAAAAATAAAATTTAGATACAAAATGTTTATTGCTAGACAAAGAAAAAAAGCAATTTTAAAATAAAAGTCTCTAATTTCAAGAAAAAAAGACAAACAAATTTGGCTATGCCCCCCTGTCTTAATTTAATCAAATTTTGTTGTCCTTTATTTTCAATTCCTGTTTACTCTCTCTTTCTAACTTTCAATTAAATATTAATTAAAATAATTTCCCTTTCATTTCAGTGAATATAAAAAACAAGTAAAAGTGCTATATTCGGCTGTACCGAATCATATATATACCCTTCACCCGTGTTGAGATGTGTTATATGAAAGTGAAATACCTTATATTGGATGTAATTACAAATATATTTACCTATACTCTATATATGTAAATATTAAAACCTTTAAGTAATTTGCATTTTCATATAAAGTTGAAATAGAATCAAGATTTTATAAATCCTTATATCCCTACCCCTACAAGCAAAATAATACGAAAGTGATTCGTATTGCTTAGAAGAAAAATTTTATTGCCGCAATAATCATATTCGTATTGTAAAAGTTTCCCCCATCGGGAGATTGTGCATCACAGGCGATACATCTAGGCAATAAGAAATCAACACACCTAGAAGAAATATAGGCAATATTGCTAAATAATCATTTAGGTGAAAAAAAGAAGATAGCGCCAGATAATATTCTGGAAGATTTAATAAATATATGGAAAAATTATCACTATATAAATTTTGAAATATTATAATAAATGCATATAAATATTAACATCATAAAGCACGAAAACTGAAACGCTATTATATAAGATATAAATTTTTGGCTAAAAGACAAACAAATTTCTTAAATATTTATTCATTTTTGAACAATTTTTCGACAATTGAAAAAATTGTGACTGAAAAATAAAAGTATCACATTAATTTCTAAAAGATGATATCAATAGGATATAATCAATTTATTGCGGAGGTGAAAATATAAATTTTCTCATCAAAAGGACTATTACAGTGAAAATATTAGAGAATTTAAAAGTAATTAGGTTCAGTGGGAGTAGTAACTCCCATATAAAGTAAATATTAGTTATCGCATCAAATAGGGTAGCGTAGCGCACCGGGAAAAACTAGAAAATAACAAATTTAATACTTTGAAATTTCACGAAAGTTCGCACATATTTAAGGAAGATATAATCACTTTGGTGCAGAATAAATATTTTCTAAATGTAAGACAATATTAAATTAAAAAAAGGATATGGAGGAAAATTTATGGACCGATTTGAATGATTTAAATAATCGAAACTCGAAAAAAATATTCATGATAGATTTATGCAAGAATGCGTCCCATAGCTTATATATGTAGGAGCTTCAGAAAGTCTAATAATGAGTTTTTGGCCTATAAATCGGTTAAAACTGAATTACTTATTTCATTCAAAAAGTTAAAAAAAACCAATTATGCCTTAGTTTATTGTTGTTGTTTTCCAGCACCCATGAAAGCAGACAATAAGGGAAGCAGACATTAAATAAAAAATGATTCAAAAACTGAAATTCAAGAAAAATATTTGTGATCGGTCTATAATAGAACCAAGTCCGTAGCTTATTTAGGGCTTGGATTTCGGTAAAAAACGAATATATATAAATATATATATATATATATATATATATAATCATTATAAATTTTTCCGCTGAAGAAACGAACTCAATTGGTTATGGAGATATTAGTCAAGACATTTTTTTTTACCGAAATCCAAGTCCTAAAAATGCTACGGACTTGGTTCTTATATAGACAGTTCACAAGTATATATATATATATATATATGTATATATATTTGTGAACGGTCTATATATATATATATATATATATATATATATATATATATATATATATATATATATGACAATTAAAAGGATTTAAAATATTAACTTTTGCTTTCCGACAAAAATTGTGGAAATTACAAACGAAATTTCCACACTTTATATATACTTTTATATACCCCTCAACACCTGTGGTGAAGGGTATAACTAACAAGACATTGAAATTTTGTTTTTTTCACAATAGAAATAAAGGAACTGACCATTTCCTTTTAATTATTTATTTAATGAGTTAAAAGAAGTTGTTAGTTACTTTTATGGTTTTGTTGCAGGCAAAGAACAGAATGAGTTGTCAGTTTTCAATTTAAAAAGACACAATTAATTGAGGAAATTAAGGAGAATAGCAGACAGATATAATGTGTTATTTGTGATGATGTTAGATTCTCTTTATTTAAGGAACTGCAAAAATGCACATAGAAAAAAGGTTGGTTTTAATTTGGTTACCACTATAAAAATTTAACAACACGAACTAATTTTTTGTTAGACTTATTAAAATTCTTTATATGGAATAAAACTTCCCTTTCTACAAAGATAGAAATATATTAATCTTTGAATGAATGTTCCTAATATATTATAATTGTATAATATAATCAATAAGAATTTAGTAGAAGCGATCATATTTATAACTCTTCTTATCGGTTTTATATTAAATATTTCAATTATGGTAATCAATAAATTGTTAAAAAGAAGTTTTGTGACACAAGTACCGCATGTTCAATTACAGTAGTTAATAATTTATTATTAACATTTATAATATTCGACTTTAATAAAAGTACAGAAATTCGATTGACTTGATCGTAAAATGTGTTAAATTTGTTTTGACATAATATAAAAATAAATTACTTGTGTACATACAAAATACAAAAGAAATAAAATATTTTAAGAATGCATTTTTTCAACCACAAAAGTGTTACAAGATAACGTGGACTCAAAGGAAATAACACCTATATTTTTGCAAAAGAATAATTTGTTAAGAATATAACAAAAATTATGTTATGCCATTATTTGAATTGACAAATAATTTGTTAATAATGAAACAAATAGTAAGTAAATCTGCATTTTTGTAATTGAAAAATTGTGAATGTTTACATATTTTTATTCTTTCAGAAGAACCAATTGATTGGAGAGCCTTATAAGAAACGTTTATAGCAATAATGAGGTTAATCATTATTGAAAAGATGAATGTCATCCCTAACTTTTTGGCATACATTGGTATAAAAACCTAAATATCTGAGACATTTGCTGCAATGAATATTTATGTTTACTGAGTCTATATGAGTTAACATCAAATTTCCCTTAAAAGTAATAATGGGTTTTTCATTGTTGTGATTTTTTGTATGTGTTTTTTTTTTATAAAAATATATGAAACTACCTTTAAATTAAATATCATATTTTATTTTATTTTCCTTCCAATTGAACAAATTCCATTATAGGAACCAATTATTTTCTACATAATTAATTTTTCTATTTTCAATTGTCCTAACTGAATTAGTGTTCTAAAAACATGTATTTCTACTAATTTTTTTGCCTAGGAACTGAAATATATAGCTTTCTGAATCAATTTACCTGATAGTTGGAGCAATCATCCAAATTCGATTGACTAAAAATTCGGTTATCAAAACCAAAACGTATTCCCTGTATGGTTTCGAAAGGATTTTCTAAAAGTGAATAATATTTGTTGAAAAAGCATTTTAAAAACCCAGGGCATTAACCTTTTTTTTTATGGAAGTTAATTTTTTTTTTTAAATTCTTTGCGTAAAAAATACACCTTAAGGTGACTATTGTGTGTTTTGAAAAGAAGGGAAATTATTTCGATTTTCGAATTTCGATTTTTATTTTTTTCTAATTTTATTATTTATACAATTACCCCAGTCAAGTTTGCGTTTTTTTTGCTATTTTATTAATCGCTTTTCAGATTTTTTTGAAAATACTTATCACAGAACAATACATTTAAATTTTATTACATTTAATTGCGTGAAATAGTAAAAATGTATACTCCATAGCATAATTAATAAGTAAAGAAACTAACTCTCTTTTTTGCAACTACAACAACAACAAGTCCCCATTCTTCACTTACATGTGCTGTGTGAATTCAACAAACTTGTGATAGAATTAAACAAAACAAAAAATTACCAAAAATTATCCTTCCAAATAATATTCGTAGCACATTTTTTCACACTCACATAATATTTAATTGTATTTTTAAACACTTTTATCACATTTTAATTTCCGAAAAATATTTATTTTTTTACAAACCCAAAAGAAATTTTTTTAATATTTTGTCATTGCAGTTTTAATTGTTGACTTTTAAACTAAACGAAAGCAGTTGGAATTTTTGGTATTAAAAAAGTAGTAGATTTTAAAATAATTTATATTTTGTGTTGATATTTAGCAATAAAAATACAATAACTAAATTATTATAAATACAATACATACTAAAATATTTAATATTTGTTGAAATATGGGAATATAAATAAAAAAAAAAAAAAAAAAAAAAAAATAATTACAATTTTTTAAATACAATTTTTTGCAACTATGTGTACATGTGAATGTGGTTTTTACACCAATATATATATAAATAAAATTTTACTAACACATTCTTAGCGTTATGTACTTTTGATAGCTGCGCTAGGCACCAAATGAGAGAGTTTCTTTACTAGTTCCTTATAATATGGTATACTCGTTAGTAAACTTTTAATAGTTATGAGGTGAATAAAATTTTACTAGCTCATAGGGCTAGTCGAAATTTTGACAAATGAATATAAATTTTTTAAGTTTTATAATTTATAGAAAATTTTCAAAATAACATATTTTTAAAATCTTTTAACATTTCAGATAAATAAGGTTCTTTAAAATTCTTCATATTCAATATTCACACATTGTTCCAACAGCATATATTATATCTAACAATATACAACGACGAAGGTTTAACGTGAGTACCTGTCTCTCGCGGTGCTCTTCGCACAGAGTGAATACAATGCGTCTACCAACGCTCCCAAGTCTGACGTAAATTCATCCCTGAGTACTAATTTGAAGTCATTTATTTGGACATAACTTCCCCCTTGTTTAGAAACGAAGGTCATCTAAAACTCACGGCACCTGGCTGCAATGCAAGTCCACACACTTCACCCGCGATTTGGGTTTAACCACAGCCACCACGAAAAGCTATCCAGGGGATCACCTCAATGTCAGGCTGGAACCGAAGTTCCAGGGGATACTGACACCCCTTGTACTAGTATCAAGACACCGGTTGGATTTCATAGCCAAAAATGACTATTACCATTTGAACTCCAAACAGTTTGGGACTGGTGACCCACAGCAGCCGCACACTAAACACACATTAATATAAAAGGACAAAACTTACATCACAAGCAATCAAAAATTCATTCATTGGCCATATGGTGTGACACCTGCGAAGGACAAAACGACTTACAACAAAGGACATTCTCGACACTGGCACCCTCATGGGTGGTCTTTGGTCACGTGAGTGATCTGGAACCAACCATGAAGACAGAGAACACGGCGGAAAAGACAGCAAAAGAGACAGCAGGAAACATTCCCAATCATTGCAACAGCCATACCCGCAAACCGGGAACAGACAACAGCGACGAAAGAGCAACTAAGCAAAAACGGCGAAGAACACCACTACAGTTCTCATCTAACAATATACAGTGGGGTAAAATCGATTTTTTTAGAAATAAATCTGTAACTTATAATCAGCTGATTGGATCTAAATATAAAAAACTTCACATAGCCGTAGCAGATGAGTGTATAATTTTAAGTTTGGAAGGAGACCCTTACATACCCCTCAGGTGCAATGCTATTTGGAGCTCAAAATAGGCTACTTCCGACATAGGAATAATTCTTAATTGTATCCAAAAACAGTGAAGTTAATACCTTTTATAGAAAAAAAACTACGCTACGTCAAATTTTATATACCACGAAAAATTGCACTTTTTGCATATTTCAGCACAAACACACCTTCGAACATTGGCATCACAAATTATTTATTTACCCAACAAAAAAAAAAAAAAAAACTAAAAAAGAGCAGAAGAAGTAATGATTTTAACCTTGTGTTGTTATTGGAAGGAAGTACATAGTGCTTTAACCCATGGTTGTCATTGGTAGGATGTTCTTTTTAGCTTCTCTTGTAGCTATGTTTATGCATTTTTTTATGAAAATTCTGTTTTAGCCTTATCAAAATATGATAAAAATACCTAAGAATTTGTGAAATTTTATGAAATATTAACCTTTATTCCCGCTAAAAATACATTTCTTCTCATTGTTTTCGAAGTAGTTACCAATAACTTCCAAAAAAGCTGAAAATATGCATTTAGTTCTACTTTTGAAGTGGCTTCTTTGCTGGTAGTTATATATAGCTTTTACACATCCTCAATAGCATAAGGTTTTTTTAAATTTTCGTGACATATTAAACTTTAAAGTAGTGTTTCGGTTATATTAAAAGACTTTTAGTTCATAATGAAGAATTATGTCTGCTAGACAACAGAATTTATTAAAAAAAAATCAAATTCATGCACTTTCCAATTTTTGGAATTATAGTAAAATTTTTGTAGAAAATTGATTTTTGGATAAACCATAAATACTTTATGGGTAACAAAATCTTTCTTAGATTTTACAATTTGCAACGTTTTGCTTATTTAAAATTTTTTTACTAGAAAAGTTACAAACACAAATTAGTCAAATTATATATCATTGTAAAGGAAATTATGTCTTCTTTAAAATTATATATAAAACATTTTACTGTTTTGAAATTTATAGAAGACTTTTTTTAAAATAAAAAAAGAATTAAAAAAAATAAAAATCCAAATTACGTTTACAAGTACATAATGCATAAATTTAAACGTGAATATTTTCGAAATGATTGTAGGTATTAAAATAATTTTTGCACATGTTATAAAGTAGTTAATAAAAAATTGTTGAGTGTAAAGATCAGAAAAAATGTATATAATTTTACTATATATTTCATAATTTTTGTCACTGAAAATATGTTTTTTTTTTCAGAAAATTACTTCGTGTGATGACAGGCGGGCTGTCATAAATTTTTGCAAAACCTTTAAAAGCATATCAAGATATCTAATTTTGTTCGCAGAAGTACTGAAATCAACAAAAAAAATTTTACAGGCTCAAAATTTGAATATTTTTTCCAAAATTGATCATTTTCCACCACTACTGGATGTGGCTGTACGTTCAAAATTTTCCAAAATTACACTAACATACTTTCTTTTGATGAAGACTTTCAGAAAATTTCAAAATTTTGATTGTAAGTAATTTTTCTACTTATCGATTTCAGATAATTAAAAAATATTTTCTTTTGCCTAATTCAGAAATTTATAGAGAATTTCACCATAGTTTTTAAAAATATCTTGAATTATTATTTTGAAAGTTATAGGGCAAAATGAGAAATTGAGTTTCAGAAGTCAAATATCTTTTAAATCATAAAAGATAATTCAGTACAGTAAGCATGTTTTATCTTACCTTAGAAAAATTCAGAAATGTAAAAATATTTAAAATCGGTTTATATTTGTAAAAGTCACAAGGTCCGATATGTTTTTCACTCTCGAGGTGATCAGATTTTGCCCACTGTAGCGCCGTCCATGTTTCAGGTACATGCTCTGGCTAGGAATATTCTGAAAGCTTAACTCCTTCTCTATCGATGTTCCTAGTTTCACCAAATCGGTTCAGCGGTTTAAGAGATCCAGACTTGTTACCATTTAATAAGCAAATGACCCCATTGTTCAACGTATGGCTAGATTAAATTGGATATCCCTAACTTGGTTTTATAGGCCCAATTCAAAAGAATTACCTGAAAATTTATGAATCTCTAAAAAATATCAAAGAATCTACCATTGTGCCCCAAAAGTTGTTACAATAATTTAGGTCAATTAAATTTTAAACTTACATTTTAATATTATTTCGTATTCATCATCAAAACAAAAACATAAGCCCACTAATATGGGCTTATGGTTCAGTCAATAAAAAATGTATCAAATGAATTGCTATATATAAAAATAACTAAAAAAGAAAATGCAATCATCCTTAAAAATTTATATTTTAAATAAAGACCAAGTAGACAAAATACAACATAAATATAAAAACAAATTTATTATTTTAACTGCCGCTTTTGCAAAAAACAAAGAAGTTAAAAGTAAATCTTATAAAACCCAAATATTTGATTTGACGGTATTTGAAGTCTACTTAACACACCGACAGTAAGACAAAAGCCAAAACACAAATCAAATAAATTTGGTTTATTTATTTAACAGCAGTAAAAATATTATGTTAACACCAGTTGTATTCAGTCTTTTGAAGAATTGCTTTTTATATTCAATTGTTTTTATTCTAGTAGTATTATGTTGCTACAATCGTTGCTGATATTCTAAAAAAAAAATTATTTGACTGAAAGAAAAGAACAAACAAATAAGTGAAACCTAAAATAAAGCAACAGAAAAAATGATAAATGTGCAAAAAATTATAATCCGCCTCTAGAGAATTTTACTCTTTAAGTGTTTTATTTATGCCCTAAAGTATGCAATATAAAAGTTTTCATGTTCTAACTGTAGCTACGTGTGTACACCCACGCACACATATAAAACGAATGAAGAGAGGAGAGACAAAAAGTTTATATATGTGTGAGTAAATGCCGTTTGTTGTGAATTTCAACCCAGCCAAAAGCAACAATAACAATAACCTATAAAAATAAATATAGAAATAAAAATTTTGTCTGTGCGTGCATTTGGTGCTTGGTGTATATTTGTTTCTGTGTGTATATACAGTGTCTCACTGAAATCTTTGAATTTTATTAATTTTTTATAAGAACGGTTTTATTAAACAATTTAAAAGTATAATTCTTAAATTTGTTAATTGAACTTTATTTGTTGCAATCAAAAATATTGCTTTGTTTCCAAAAAAATCCAGAAATAGTACGTAAAGTCACCGAATTTACCTTACAAAAGTATTTGAATTTTTATCAGCTTTGTATTTGAAGATGTCATACAAAATAAAAAAGATGAAATTATTGTAATTTTTGTTAATAATAGGTCATAAGGTATCACTATTAAATGTTTACTGATTTATTTTCCCAGTTTGGAGTTAAAGTTTGGGGGTATTTGGTCCAATTGTTTATTTAATGCTCTTAGAAGCTTGATATTGGAAGAACACGCCTATTTTTCTTCTTTGAATGACAAATATGATATCTTTTTTTTACCACTATAGCAAAAATAAAGTATTTAGTTTCTTTCAATTAAAAGCAACTAAATAAAAAGTCCATGTTTTTTATTAAAAGTCCATTTTAGTAACGTTGATATCAAAAATTTATTTCAATATGTTGAAAATATCTTTCCGATATATAGCATTGATAAATTTGGAGACTACAACACCTGAATTGACGATACAGCTTCAAAATACATCATGACATAATTATGCTTGGTTTTATTTCTCTAGTCATATTATTTTTGGACTAACAAGTTACACTAGAGAAATGCTGCAGTGGAAATTTTTAATTTTATTTTGATCAACACATGTAATATTAACAGAAAAGTTAAAATTTTCGGGTATTTTACCTTGAAAGACTTACTTTTATATAACTCACACTTTGTACTGTGGCACCAATTGGCCTTGTAGTTTTGTAACCCATATCAAAATTTCCAATTTTATAACAGCTAATACCTACAAAAACACAATCCAAAAGTTGTGATATAATATGAGGACCAATACTTCAGTAAAATGGGCTTAATGTTGAAGATTTTAAACTTTTAATAAAATAATGAAGCAATATACACCACTTGTGATGTCAAAATTTATAACTTTTACAGAAAATTATTTCTTGAAGACATGACAAAGTCCATTCATATTTCCAATTATGAAGTTTTATGTTTAAGAAATCATATAGGAAAAATAGCCCGATTATCCAAATTTCTTTTTTTTTTTATAAGATATATGTAAAGATATACTTATAGAAAATTTGACTCACCAAATTTATTAAGAGTTAGTAAATGCTTAACAGTGATACTTAATGCAAATTAATATAATAATATATATATTTTTTTGGCCTTTTTTTTAGTATCTTCAAATGCAAAAAATATAAAAAATTCAAATGCTTTTGTGAGGTAACTGAAATGACAGCACGTGTTATTATTCTGAATATCTCGGAAAAGATTCAACATTTTATGCTAATTTTTTCAACATTTGGTAGAAGACATGTCAGACAAAAAAAAAAAAAAAAAAAAAGTCCCATTCATTAACGATTGTTTTTTTTATTTACCTAATGTTATAACTTAAGATAACAAATTTTTTTTAATTTAAAAATAATAACTAACTAATTTATGTGAGGCACTGTAAATATATATGTGTAAGTATGGGTAGTTGTTATGTCTGTTAAATAGCCTTGTTAACCAACAGCAATATACACGTTTGACCTGAATTTCGATATTAGCGAATGTTCGCTAGAAACGAAGAACTTTCGAAACAAATATGTTCGTATCATCGAACTTTTCCCGATAGTTAACTAAATCTATTATAAATATTTTTTAATATATTTCATTAACCATGAAAATTGTTCATGAATATAACCTTAAATAAAATCTTATAAAAGCCAAAAATCAACCAAAAAATTTGAAAATATTTAATTAATATATATATATATATATATATATATATATATATATATATATGTATATATGAATGATGAAAAATTGAGTAATTTTTTATATGAACAAAATTCTAAAACTTGACATAGCCCAAATTTATATAGTAATTTTTTTGACGACTTGTGCCGTTCCATATTTGATTTATAAATATATTTTATTTATTAAATATATTATTCTTGATAAAAAAAAAAAATATCCAAAACTAATGAGAACGAGAAAAATCAGTTTTAAATTACAAAATATTAATTTTTTTCCGGCCCCATTTTTTGACACCATTTAGCCTTTTTTGACTGTTTTTAAAGTTCAGTTCAAAGAATTTGTTTCTTATATCCTGGTAACACTGATCGCTATAATAAACTTTTATAAATAAAATATCGAAACTAAATGTTTCGAGAAATTGCTTTATCTTCAAAATTTCTCGAAGAATTCTTATTTAAACCAAAAAAGCAGCGTATTTTCTTGCTTATGAGTGCCAAAGACTAAAACAAAGAGAATGTAGTCTCATCCTTGAGTTATAGTTCATAGCCATCGGTTGTAAAATATTGCGCTTTAAAATTTAAAATATTGAAAAAAAAAACATTGATGATTCTTGAAATTCGGAGAAAATGTTTCAATTATTACCACTCTTTTGTATATGACTTTATTAATTTCATTGTTCATTACACCCAATAAGCACCCAAAAAAAAAAAAAAAAAAAAAAAAATAAAAAAAAAATAATAATAAAATTCAAGTACCTGAAATTTTATTTAAATTCAATTGTAATTTCAACCCACTTCTTAAGTATTTCTCAAGTTACAACTTGTTTTAAATTTTGTTCAAACTTTTTGTCTGTTGTCAAAAAATTAAAATATAAAATTTGTGTAGAAGAAAAAAAAAATAAGAAAAATTCAATATTTTTTTAATAAACTGTGTAATATTTTCATTACAACAACGAAACATCAACACCACTTTAAACACATCGAAGATATCACATCCATTCATGCTTTTATTTAAGAATAATCAGAATATTGATGCTCCAATGGAATACATATCTCAATAAATATAAATAAGTGTGATAATGTGTTAAATTTTGCTTTAATATGTTTAAGAAATGAATTCTTTTAATTATTTGTGTTGTAGGTTTGTAATATAAAAAAATGAAAACTTTATGTTTATTTTAAGTTTATAACAATTAACAAAAATTTAGCTTGAAGTCTATTATGCGGTCTACTTGATTTGCACTATTACCAAAGGCATAATTTACATTGTATTCTATCTATTTGACTTAAATTTCTCTGTGATTTAATACTTGAAAGTAACTATATTAATATTGTAATGTTTGACTTGAATTCAAGTTTACTTTTCACTGGAATAAATTATTGAATAAAAGTGTAGTAGGACTATATTTCAAAGCTTGAAATTTGAATTTATTACTGGAATTCAAATTTTCTTACACTCGAATTCCATTTAAAATGTTTATTAGGACGTATGTAACTTTGAAAATTAAATCAGCTTCTTAATAAGCACTCAAAAAAAATAAAATTCAAGCACTTGAAATTTTATGTGAACTCAACTTCAATTCCAAACTTTTTTTTAAGTATTTTTCAAATAGGAACTTTTTTTAAATTGTGTTCACACTTTTTGTTTTTTAAAAAGTTTAAAATTCTTTGTGTAAACCCAAAACGTGAATAAGATAATAAAAAATGATTGCTTCTGTATCATCAAGACGCAGTTGTCAATTCTAAAACAATCAAATGAGGACAACAATTAAAATTTGGATGCTCAAAGACTTTATGAATAATCATAAATGTAGTGGAGCTGATGATTTAAATTTGCATATATAAAATTTAATGTTTTAATAAATTTATTTTATTTTTTATAATATATATTTCATGTAAATGTTAATTTTTGTAAAATAAAAATGTTTTCATAAAATTTAAAAATATTGCAGCCTGAATTCTATTATGTTGATTACTGGAATTTCACTGTTGACAAAGTTTTGATTTATAATATATTTTGAAAGTTGAATTTCACTATTTATTGTACTGAAACTTCACTATAATTCAATACTTGAAATTAATTATACAAAAATTGTTATGTTCTATTTTAATTCAAGTTTTCTTTTCACTGGAATATACTATTGAATTAAAGTGTAGTAGAACTGTATTTCAACATTTGAAATTTGAATTTGTATAACTGGAATTCAAATTTTCTCACACTTGAATTCCAGGTAAAATACTTATTGGGACGTATGTAACCTTAAAAATTAATCATATGAAAATGAAACGAAATAGAAAACTCTCATTTTCGAACCATTGGCAATGGTAATAATCACAAGTCGTTAGTAATATTAATATCGAATAATTTTCTTCTTTTTTTGATATCGAAGACGAATCACTAAGGAATATTTTTATGTTTCGCTATTGATATCGCCAAAGGTTCAGTATTAAAACAATAGATGAACCTTCGAGATCGAAAAATTTGGTGCGAGTGAGCTCAAGGCTCTCATATTTGTATCGCTAACGATATTCGCTCTCGAATGTTTTGTCAGAGTAATGTTAGCGGAATGTTCGAACGTGGTATTATTATCGAAGTCCGTGGTCAGTTGGGTAATGATGGATTTGTATTTCTCTATTGTTTGCTGATTTTATGCATTGATAGTGTATACACATATTATAATAGTAATAATAATAAAAAAATATATATTTCCAATATTTTGCTATGTAGTAATAAAAGAAAAAAAATAAAACATAAGCCTGTGAATGATATAAAAATAATAGGACACCATTTTTCTTCAGAAAACAATACATGTTTACATGTACTGTACTCGTATGTAGCTGTTTTAGGAAATACGTAGTTTCTTCTAAATATTTGATTAAGGCAAAATACATGTTTACATTTTATGCGGTATTCACACTTGCTCACGTCTAACATCTAACTATCAATTTTACAAGATGTTAACATCTTTGCATAAAAATGTATAGGGTTCATAATTCAACATCTTTTAAAGATGTTCTTATGTCATTTTGTTCCATCTGTATATATATATATATTGCTAGTATACATATATATATATATATATATATATATATATATATATATAAATACGAAAATATAATTTTAATTTAAATTTCAAATAATAACTTCCTCAACAAGAAGAAGAGTTCACAAATTGGGAATTTTTGTTACTTATCAGTTCTAAAATATAATTCAAAATAAATAATAATAACAATAATAATAATAATTTATAGTAGTTCTATTTCAGAACTAGTTAGATTTACCGATTTTAATCAAATTTAATCAAAATCTCATTTTTCTCAAATCTCAAATTTTAAACCAAATAAATTTAATATTTTCCTAAATTTTAAAATTCTGACTTAAGTTTAAGAATAATATGAGATTCAAGTACTAATTACTCTGAATCTCTTACATATTTAAAATTATTTATTACAAAGGCACCAACAAATTTTGAACTCTAAATTTTAAAATTCTGACAAGTTTGAGAATAATATGAAATTTAAGTACGAAATTTTCTCTTGAAAATTTATTTACTTTTTGGTTTAAGAATGATTTGGAAATTTTTGATATCATTTTGAGAAATCATTATTTTTTTTTAATATTCAACCTTGCATAAAAATGTATGGAGGGAATGATTTTAATCTCAATTAGTAATAAAACTAAAAATTGAATCCTTTGGTCTATGCTTGAACAAAACATGTTTGTTATCAAACATCATATTGAAAACCTTTGATTTGGTGTTTACTTATCACACAAATATTTTGGTGGGTCATTCTCCAATAAAAATAAATTTGCAATAATGGCAAATTATGTATAAACTCTACTGGGTGCAAAATATGCCAAATTTTCTCTTAAGTGTAATATATGATAAATTGTGCTCTTTAGTGGAATATATGCAAAATTATGCTCTTAAGTATGAAATATGCAAAAATGCCATTTAAATTGCTAAAATATGCTCTGATATATCGTTTTGTTATGAAAATGTGACAAAATACACTACTAAGTACACAATACACAAAAATCTGCTATTATGACCAAAATATGCAAAAATATGCTATTGATGTCAGAATTCTTAAAATTATCTGAAACGTATAAATAAGCAACAGTTTGTTTAATTTGAAGCGCAAGAAAAATATGATTTTGAATATTTTTGGTTGCCCTGCTAATAACTACAAGAACCGTGGACCACAAAATTTTATTAGTAATTTTGCCAAAAACAAAACCATGTTCGAAATTATTATAATATTAACTCGGCTTCATTGATTTTAAAATTTTTCTATTTTTGCCCACATATTTTTAATATTTAATAAAAAAATCATTAATTCAATATTTCATAGTAAAAAGAAAACAAAAAAAATATATAAATACAGGGAACAAATATCAAGTGAATTAAAATGCAAGCACGTTTCTATTTCCATTTTAGCCTTCACATATTTCAATTTTATTACCATTTTATATGATGACGACCTACGATGACGACCGTTCAACCATTGTTTAAATAAAGAACGAGTGCATAAATGTAAAGACAAAACGCAAGTAATGGACGAAGTAAATTGTAAATGAAACTAAAAATTAAACGTAATAAAACCATTTATTATCATCATCGTCATCAGCACATAACATAACTAATAGTTTATGTTTTTATTTCATTACAATCTTTACTATTTAAGAGAGTTGTTGCCTAAAAGATAAAAGTTAAGGATTATATTTAATTTCATATGAAACCGTTTTAGTAATAGCTATATAATATTCTTTTGGTGTTTAAAAGAAATGACCAAAAAGATAATAAACAAATTTATGTTCACTTGTTTTTGCTAAAGGACAATAAGGAGATATTAAATTTGAAATTGTTTTGTATATTAAGAAAAATAATAATAATAATTATTATTATTTTAAATTATATATGCACATGGTTACTTTTCAAGTTTTGAATATTATAGCATAATCTGTTTGTTTGTGAAAGTTTTTTTTTTTTTTAAGAAAGTCGAAAAAATTATGTCCATTCTTCCGTCTTTCTATTGAAATCATTTTTGTAGAACTCCAAATTACTGAGCGCCATGTGCTATGTATCAATCTTGGATAAAGCCTAGAATGTTGCTTTTGAAAATTATTAAAATTGGTGTTTAAAGTGAATTAAAATTAACCCTTTTTGAAGTCTACATATAAACTGCAACCTTTGTTTTTCACAGATGTGGATGTGGATAGGAAAATATTCAATACAATTTTGTTGTTATTTTTATACTCACCGTCAAAACAATGATGGGTTGTAAATCGGGTTTGTCATTCCTTGCGTAAAATGCCGAAATAATCATCTAAGACCCTATGAAGTGTATATATTCTGGGTCTTCGTAAACATCTAAGACGATCTAACGATATCTGTTTGTCTGTATGTCTGTCCTTTTGTTGAAAGCTGAATAGGCTTCAGGGTGAACATCCTAGGGTGACAAAATTTGACTCCAATATTTGTCTTATATAAGTTTTGTTCATCATAATTCCCATTTATACTTTTCGGCCGATATCTTTTACGAAATAAGTGTTTATATCAACGAAATTTTGCACAAATAGTTCAAGGGCTAATGTAAAATCGAAAATCAAAAATGGAAGTAAATCATTATTTGACCATTTATTATAATATTTTTCTTAACATTTCATTCAATTCACATTTAAATTTACTTTTCACTTTTTTTCTTAAAAGTTTTAGTTGTTTAATACAAAATATAAAAAAAAATATTAAAATCTAATGTCATTTTTCGATAAAAACATTCAGTTTAAATGGATAACATGAAAGTTTTTGTTTCATCCTAGACACATCTTAGTGGTAAGAAGACAAAACCAGTTCGAGCCAGTGAGAATGTTATATTCGACTTGATCGAATCTATAACTTTTTCATATTTCATTTTATGTGGCAGGTAGTGAAGATGGCGGACTACGCCCATTTTTGATTTACGAGTTTACGCTGGTCCTTGAATTATTTGTGAAAAATTTTGTTGATATACATGCTTTTTTGTAAAAGATATCGCCCGAAAAGTATAAGCTAGAGTTACGACTGACATCCTAATTTTTAGTATTTTTTCCATAACTTTTTTGTTTACGAACCGATTTTGCTCATTTTTATTACCAAACAAAGCTTATATAAAGAAATACTTGAGCCAAATTTCGTCTCCCTAGGAAGTCCGCCCACAAAAACTATTCTGCTTTTTTTTTACATGAGAGAGAGGAGCATCTTCCAACAGTTCATTATAAATTGTACTGTTCATTTTCGTTGGAACAAAACATACTTTTGATTTTTTCTTTGCAGCAGAAAAGGCTGCCCAAACCATAATACTGCCTCCACCGAAATTGCGTTTCGACATACGAATTTCATTCGACCTCAACTCATGCCAATAGCAAAATAATAAATATTAAAATCTATTTAACATTTCCTGAAATAGATTCATAAAAATGTTTGTTTGTTTGTATTTCAAAAACTAACAATTAATAATGGAGTAAAATGTCAAGTTTTTTGGTGATACGAAAAAAAATTTGTAGTTTAAAAATTATTTATAAAAATATTGCATAAAAATTGATCGCCATTAATCAACTTAAATTTTTACCCATTAAAATCTTGCGTATTATTTTGAGTTTTTCAAAACTAAAAAGGCCCACCCAAAAGCTCTGGCTGGATCCGCGCCTGCTTTAACGATAGATAGTTGATGTTTAGAGACGACATCATGTTGGGATACTGAAGAGTGCTGACTAGAAAGTGCATTCCATTCTGCCTACTGTCCAATAAAATTTTACAATATATTCCTTCATAACACTAGGCAGCAAAAAAAAAAAACATTTCTTTGTTCTGCTATAGACAAAAATAGATGGACTAGATGGAATTTGACGTGCTGAACATGAATCTTCTTTAAGTTTTTTTCTATCGGTTACTGATTTTTTTGATTTGATGGCTGGAAATATTAGACATTTCCCCCTTAATAATGCAATTACACGAATATATTTCACAATAATTCAAGAACCGCTTGTACGATTATGTAAAGGATGCAGACGAAAATGGTCTTCAAGTTTTCTTTACATTATTTTTTATCTGCTCTAAATTTTCGGAGTTATTCAGAAATTAGTGTCGGAAATTTTTTTCATTGAACATTTTTTCTATAAAACTTCTTTTAAGAAATGACAATGGCAAAAATGTTTAGTTTTGTTCTGCTCTCATATCATAAAGAATAAAATAAGCTATTGTCATCAAAATCTTGATTTTATTCATAAAAGGATTTTTAAGGTATCATAAAAAAATAAATAAAAAAACTTTATAAAATCAAAAATTTTTGATAATGGCCCATACATATATGACGAATATCAAGGATTTTCGAAATTCTTTAACCGTTGCGGTATAGACAGGAAAATTGTTGATGCATTTTAGCAGACTTAACAAAATAAGTAGGAATTCAAAATTTTAGATCAGTCACCCAAAATCTCAATCAAGTATAGCCATTTAAACATAAAAAATTAAAAAAAAAATTGAAACTTTATAAGATTTTTTATTTTATTTCACTGATAATTTACATTTTATAATTTCAAACTACTAACCAGTCTAGAGATAACACAAATTAATATGTTGTATGTGAGAGTTATGCGGTGAAAAAAGTAAAAATAAAATAAACTAAAAAATAAAAATAAACGACCAAGCAATGAGTTTTTAAAATTTGCAGTTTTTTTTTAATAGAAAATTTGTACGCATAAGTGAAATTAAATTTATAGAATATAATTTTAGAGACGTAGTGACTTTCTGCAGCTTGGGGTATATCTTATTGATATCAGGAAGCCAGGCGAGGGGTAGTATAATCACAAACTATGTTAAATGTCGCATAAGCAGAATTTTTTAATAAATGACACTTCCGAGTCAAAATGGCCTTAAAAAATTTTAAAATTTTGCAAATTTGGTTCCGTACTTTTTTTTTATATGATATCTTCGAAAGTTATCCACAAAGAATCATCTTAATGGTTAAAATTGATATGAAAAAATTTTTAAAAATTGTTTGTTTCGACTACAGTGGTATTCATCTCCAAACACATTTCGCTTGCGGACAGCTATCGCGAAGTATAAATTACGTTAATATTGATTTAAATGAAAGCATTTTTTTTTTTTTTGCTTTTTGTAGGGAATATTATTTTGTAAGGAATATTATCACAAGTAGTAAGGTTTAAACGACAATATTTTTGAAACTAGTACTGATATTCATTTGATTTTTTCAGCAAAATATCCCAAAATTACTCGCTATTTTTAGATATTTTTAACCAATAAACATTTTTTGTAAATTGTGCAAAAAATAAAATTAAATTTTTTTCAGTGTATTTAAATAAATATTTAAAATGCTGTAGTGGTTCTGACATGATATCACCTTAAAAGTTCTATAAACTCGCGTTGTTCTGGTTTTGAAAAATTTAAACTACTATTTTTAAGATTTTTTTTTTTTAAACTTTCAACTTTAAACCTACAAAACTTTTGTGCGTTTTGAAAAAAAAAGATTAACGTGAACAGACTTTGATTAAACCACAAATCTTCGTTAGTTTCAGAGAAAAAAATTTTGAAAAAAATTTTACTAAAAATTTTCAACATTTTTTAAATTCCTCATATATACCGCTATTGGAGGCGCCATTAAAAATTTTGTATTTAAATTCTTTTAATATTTACAGAAAACTAAAACAAGAGCAATCCAGTGTTTTGTTAAATTTATGTGACGTCAATAAAAAAAATTTATTTTATCCATTAAATTTTAAAATAAGACCAAAGGGGAGATAAAAAGCTCTATTTAACAACAAGTTGGTGAACTTTTTTTTTCAACTATTTGTTTTCTAACATTTTTAAAACTCATAAAAAAAGACCCACATTAGATAAACAGATTTAAAAACAAATAATAATTGTAGTGTTATTTTATTATTCAAGGGAGTATGTAAATAATTCTATTTACCCTCCAGAGTAACAAATACACAAATACCTTTTTATATAAATGAATTATTTTCATACGTATAATTTTAATATAATTTTAAAACAAACATCAAACAACAGCTGTCAAAGTTGTTGTACTCGTAGATTGAAAAAAAAAAGTTTTTGAAAAAAGTTTCAAATCTGTGTTAAAAAACACGGTAAAACAGAGAATAAAACAAATTGTTTTAAAATTACAAGTTTTTGTTTTCTGTTACAAATTTAACAAAATTTTTGCAAAAACTCAAAATGACAAATGTTTTGTAAATAAATTGAATTAAATTAAATGAATAACAAAGTTAGAGAAAAAGTGGAGGTGTTATATTCGGCTGGGGCGAATCTTTAATACCCTTCACAAAATCTATATTTCGTAAATATAAACATATTGGAATTATCTCTTATCAACATTTTTGCTTTAAGCTCGAAATATATTTAATATTTGTAAATTGAAAATTTGTAACATATAAGTCTCCGAAAAGTACATGGGTATATGACTTAGGAGGATCACTCAGACCATCTGCGTTGAAGAGCTGAATAAAGAAGATTTAAATTTGAAATTAATAAAAAATTATTTAATTTTAAAATTTTGTTTTATTGGTCTTAAATAATTTGTAAACCAGCAGGGAAACAAAAGCAATGTTACGTTTTAACAAACTAAGTAAAAATATTTTATTCAACTAGAAACGTTTATCGATAGATTTTAGCAAGAAACGTAAATGAAATTTTGGCGTCTATCCATCACTTAAAATTTCTACAGCCTAATCTACACTAGAGCATTCGGATTGTGTTTTCATGGCGGACAATGAAATTATGAAATTATGAAATTTGTAAAAATAGTTTGAATGTACATCATTCAGACTACAGAAACTGGAATCATTTAAGTGTACAAATCGTTTCCGCCACGGCGGTTTGTCTTCTTGGATTAAATATTTCCTTGATGTATAGCTCATATGTGGTAGAGAAAATCTTGTCATGTTACACTCTAGGATAGCTTCGGTCCTAGAGAGCGTAACAGTTTGGCAGATATAAATAGGTGCACCATTGCCTGGACTTGTCTGGGGTCTATAATGGAAGAAAAGGACCTTCGGGGCCTGACCAGAGACTTAAGATAATCTGGTACCACGGAAGCCAGTAGCCCCTGGTACGGCAACACTGATTTGTAGGTGTTTTCGTACTGGACTGGCTGTTGGAGAGGCCCTTCGGGGAGTCACGTGGTGGTTGTGTTTTAGACCTAAACCGCAGGAAGGGGTTTATAGTCCCGATGTGGTGTTGCATAGCAACACAGGTCGCCAATAGTGCGGCAGGAGGTTAGGTAGCTCCAACTACTAAGCAAGGGGGAGTGGACTTATCCAGACAAGGAGTCTGTCGAATTGCCACCTGTGTGTTCTTAACAGGCACATGGGGGCGTTGGTTGGCGCATTGTATCTCACCCAGTGGTAAGACCACCGTGGGGTTAGGCCGTCATGGAAGGTACCCACGTTAATCTTGACCATATCTGTACAAATCCGCAATAGCTTCTCTGCGCGTTAATGGTTCCATAAATGTGGACTTGAATGAATTCCTAAGGAATTTGGTACCATTTCATTTTCTTTTGGTGGCATATGACCCCTTGGTGACCTGTCGCACGCCACTACTTGCTTGCATCTAATGATATGATGGCTGAATGTGATCCCCGAGCTGGAAAATACATGGCTGGTGATATATTGTATCGCGGTGATATTATATCCAAAGATGTCAATGCCGCTGTTTCGGCCATCAACTTGACGTCACATTCAGTTTGTCAACTGGTGTCAAACTCTCTTCAAAATCGATATTAACTACAAAGTACTTCGCGAGCATGCCATAGCAGTGGCGTTGAGTAATTTGCTTTATAAATTTGATTTCATGTTTAAGAAACGAGCTTTTGTTCATTAGCATGATCAAGGAAAGATGAATTTACAGAGGTGCGTGAAGATCTTGCATTTCTTGAACGAGATTTCGAATAAGACAAACAAAAAAACAAAAAAAATCTTCAAAACATGGTACTCATTTTGTGAACAAATTTTTGTAACCCACCAGAGATAACGAAATCTTGTAATCACACATATATTAATTAAACGAAGCAAAGAAAGTGAAGCTAATAATGAAAAATATAGTAATTTTTCGTGTTCCGTTCATAAATAATTCATAAATAATTCTACATATAGAAATTGTTATTTTAATATAATTTAATTAAAAATAAATTTGGTTTGATTATCTGTTTAAAACCAAACAATTTTTTATTAAAAAAGTAATTGAAATTTGTGAGAATTTTTAAATATTGTATTTCATAAATAGTATAATATTTTTAAACAAGTTTACAATCATAAAGTGCCTTGTTGTTTTTTTTTGGCAATACCAAAGCAGAGTTTGTGGACAATAATTAGACACCAGTAGAATGGAATCATATTTTCTGTGCCGCTACACATTTCACCAGCATTCGTGGTGTCTTATCCATTTTGGATTCGTTGAAACCTAAACATGGCGCTCGCCTTGCACTGGCTACAATTTTGAGGGACTCAATTAGCAGCGCCATGCGTTTGGGGCAAGTAGAAGAGAGATTGAACCTAGTGTAGTAAACGCTGTTATAGATGTGGTTCCAGTATCCGGTTCGAAGGACCATAAACAAGTTTGCAATCGTAAATTGCCTTGTTATCTCTGTTTTGTAATACCAAAGCAGAGTTGGTGAACTATAATTAGACACCGGCAGAATGGAATCGTATTTTTTGAGCCGCTACACATTTCATAAGCATTCATGGTGTCTTATACATTTTCGTTTCGTTTAAACCTAAACAATTTTAATAAATAAAAAAAGTTTTTTTTTTTCAAAAAAATTTTTACGTATTTGAGTATTTGAATTTACAATTTTAGTGATAGGGCCGATTTCAATAAGAAAAGTATTTGGGTTTAAGAAATATGTTATTGAATATGAAATTTTATTTTTTCTGTATATAACAATCAATTAACAACATTACATCGTCGCTGATCCGATGTGATCGGTTATGAGGCAATTTTCGATTTTTATATTGCATTACGTTGAATATTTAATGGTCTTTCATGTGTCCACCAAACCGTTTTAATATATCTTGATTTTTCATCAAAATCACCTATGTGTTAGTCATACTTGAAATGTTCCAACAAAATGAGTTATATGTATAATTTCACATAAGCGTTTTTGGGTTTTTTTGCAAGTTTTCTTTAATTTTTTTGGCAAAATTTTGTTATAATATAAAATTATTCGTAAAAACTTCGCGAACTAGTCAATAACTAGGTTAAACTAAAAAAAGGTATATACAGATTTTATAAACGGACAGAAAGTATCCATTTTCGGATTTGACATCTTCAATTTCAATAAAATTCACTACACACATTGTCTATTGAATTTTTGAAGATAATATAAACCGAAAAAATGTTTTTTTTGATATTCAAAAAGTTAGTATTTTAAAAAAACGGACTGAAAATGTTAAAAAAATCGGTTAAAACTGGTCGAATAAAACCGGTACGATCTCTCTTATAAGAATTAAAAGCTAGGAGTTTTAAAGTGTTTGTATCCTGGCGAATAGAAATGTAATTTCTTTTTTAATAAATTTCAAAGAAACAATTTATTTTAAAATTTTAATTTTTGTTTGAAGATAAATTATAAAACGATTTGTCGAAGTCTTGGCCAAGCAGAAATTTATAAGCAGTCTCAGGAATACGAACTCAGGCTTAACGGTTTGTTGTCTAGAAGACTTCCTCTAGACTGTTGAATATCACAACTTTCCAATAAAAAAACATTATATATTATTTGCATGTGAAACAGAAAATATTATTAAATTTTTGGCAAAGAAAATTGGAAAAATTTTGAGGCTGCTCTAGACAATCGTTTATAACTCTGCCATTTCAAATTGGATTTCGCTGAATTACAATATCAAGATTTTCGAAACTATATGCCACATATATGTTGAAGGAGAAATATATTTATTGAACTATGGGTTTCAAAAAATCCATTTCAACATACACACGGACAGACATCCAAACTGATAGACAGACATATATTCTCAAAAGTTATTTTTAATCATAACAATCACGAATATTTTACAATTTGAGATTCCCGATATATACTTAAAAACTTTATTATAAAGTGACAAACTTATATGGGCACTTCTTCAAACTCGTTTACTTCTGGCGTTCAAAAAAATGTGATTTTTTTAATGGCGTTGATATCTATTTAGTTCCAATATTTGCTGGATTTAATGAAACACAAATCTGTTCGCGTGAATGAGTTCTAGCAAACAGCGTTAGTGTTGTGGAGGTTTAAGGTAAAAAGTTATAAAAAATTGCCAAAATTCTATTTTAAACAAACATTTAAAAAGTTACCTCATGTATATAATTCACAATAATATGTCTAAAATACAAATTAAAAGTGATGTGATGCTGTTGATGACACCGAAAATAGTCGCGATCATAGTGATTTTTTAACATTTGATTAAAAAAATTTTAATCAACAAAATATGCAGATGCTTTCTTAATTTTATAGCATTTGTTGATATATTTTTAATATCCGACAAGCAAAATTTTTTTTTTAATTATATTATGTTATGATATTTAAAAATCCAAAGTTTTAAAATATTGTAGAAATTCCATTTCATGCCCGATATCAAAAATAAATACACTTGTGTAACCTATATAAAGGTATACAAAATACAAATTAAGGAGGAACAATACACTTTATAATGGTGAACATAATCGGGACCATAATTTTGATTTAACCTACCTTTAGAATTGCTTTTAATTCACTGATGTATTTTTCACATTTAACTAAAAAAAAAAATCTTTAAATGATGTAAATAAAATAAATAAAAAGTTGCAAATAATAATTATAAAACTGAAAAAAAAAAAAAATTCAATGACATAAATACAGACCCAAAAATGTGTAAAGTTGCATTAAATTCAAATGCCTAATTATTTTTGAGTGCAACTTGATTACTATAAGCTATAATAGCAGCTACAGATTGGTATATATTTTCACCGATTTCAATTAGTGCTTTGGGTGTGCCTCGACAATTTATGAAATCCACTATCTTAGGTCATAAATATTTTTCATAATATTTTTTGGTTAAAACCCATTTTTCGCTTAACTAAAACTGGATACATGTACATATTATTAATATAATTTCACATTAAATGTAAAAAAAAAAAAAATAAAAAAAAATATTTAAGATCGATTTTAAAGAATTATAAAATGTTAGAAAATTAATATTTTATTGCGCCATAATGAGTTTCTTTCATCAATCAATACTTTAGTTTCCTTGAAATTACGCTGTGAGTGTTGCGAAAAAGGCACCTTTTTTTCTTTAAGTTTGGGCACCTCCTATGGCGTTACTATTGACAGCACATTAATGAGATCTATCTGAAACGATTCATAATTACAAGAGCAATAAACCTCTATTCCTTATTTTGCAAAACTCGAAATGGATCCAATTTTCTAATGAAAAAACTGCAAAAATTTAAAATTTTGAAAATTTTGGTTTTACCACTTGTCCACAAAAGTTGGTCTATTTCTACAAGTGTTTGTAGTTTGTAGAAAAAAAAAAACTTATTATTTTCAGACACGTTTTTAGGATTTTTTAAATTTGCGTACTTGCGAGTACCACATGGAACAATTACAGATCTTGAATTTTTGTTGCTTTACTCCACCATGTGTTGTTAACATAATTGCATCAGAAGTTAATTTAAAAAATCTAAATTAAAAATAATATTTGAGTTTTCTTAAAGATAAATGTAAAACGAGAATTTTATTTTATGTGATGGGTATAATAAAAAATAAAATTTAATATAGCGCTATGGCTCAATGATCAGTGATCAGTGACCACATTGAAAAATATATGAAGAATTTTTTTTAATATAATTAAATTAATAAATTTTTTTCTTTTACTCAGAATTACATACATATATCTCGATCTAATACGTACTTTAAACTTAAGAAAAACATTGTTTCTAATTAATCTTAAACATATTTTCCGAGATTATTTTTAAACCTTAAATATATGTTTATTTTTCTTATTTCAAATTTTTCTTGGGAGTTTAATTGCTTTTAACTTCATCTTATTAAATTTATTTAATGTTCTTTTTTATAATGTTTTTCTTTGATATTAATACCATAGGTATATTAGGAAATTACTCTATAAATAATTTGTTTGTCAAAGCTTTGAAGTCCTAAATGATTTTCTCAGATATATATAAAGCATTTAATGTGACTTCAGTTGACGCAGCACAACGAATTCAATAAACGAGTATTGGATTAAATTACTTTTGAATTTACGCATAAAATTTTTTGTTAAAGTTGCGTGTCTCCTGTTACAAGCTATTTGATGCCTTATTATATTTTTGTCTTTTTGTTAATAAATTTTGATCCTGTTTAAAAGTTTATCTTTTTATTTTCTTATTAAACTTTATTATTGACCCATTTAGAAACAAAAAAAAAAAAAAAAGTCCTAAGGGAATAAAATTTTACTTTTGCTTTGGCTTGTTGCTCTATTTAATGCTTAGATATGGTACTTTTATGTGACATAACGAGTACATAATCACTTTAACCACAATTAAACTAAAGAAATTATTCTTACGCAACAAATTCCCTTGATATAGAAGTATTACTACAATGTCAAATGCTACACGCAGAGAAAAAAAATATAGTTGTAGTGACCATAATCTAAGAGCAACATATTATAATTGGAACATATGATCACGGTGAAAAATAGAAATGATTATAAATAATTGTAAGTAATAATTATTATGATTCGATTTTGAAATATTGTGTTTGATTTTGTAGTTTGTTTTTCATGTTATACTTCTAGTTTTACGTATAATTTTACAATCTAACTATATCATTATTCCATTCTATCAGATTATGATTTGATGTTAGTATATTACTATTCTATCTTATAATATTATTATACAACATTGTCATATTATTCCATCTTATAATATATTAAAATAAAACGTTTTAATGAAAAATTATTTTTATAATTTTTTTTTTATTGAAAATAATAGAGAAAAGTGTTCATTAGCAAAAAAAAATTTTTACTTATTCTTTTGTTCATTAATTATATTCATTTGTATCACCATGTATTGTTCAAATGAAAGACATATTTTTTAACTAAAACCTCTCGTGTTAGTTAATCAATATCTTATATTGCTTGAATCACAACGAACCTTATACCAACCCTTGTCTACTTATATTTATTCATATATAAACTAAATGAGAATTGTAATGAAGTTGGAAAACAAACATTAAAAACAAAATATATTTAAAAGCAAACAAATTATGAATTTTTCCGCTATTTTACATTTATTTATTGTCATGGGAATAATTTTAATATGATTTAAGAACAGAATATAGTTTAAAAACAAGGAAAAAGACTTCAAATATTTAATGGCTATAGAAGTAATGACATTTTTCATAGTAACAAAATGTTGTTTCTGGTAAAAATATTTAAAAACATATAATTTTTGCCTTAAACAATATTAAAATGTTTATTGAGTGTAAATATTATATGAACAAATTCGAACATAAACATTGTTCTCATGATCACAGAATTATTAAAATTCAAGAAATTTAACAATGAGAACTTAATATTGTTGTAGTGATAATGCTATAACTATGTTTTTTCTCTGCGTATGTGAAAAGTTGGAAACATTTTATAATAATTGGTTTTTAGTTGAATACATAAATATTAAGAGAATTTAAATTACTTGTAACTTTTGTACAACGCACTGTTGGAAATTCGACAATTGATCATAAATATGTTTTAAAATATTTTAAAATTTAATAGAACTTGCACATCGTGAAAAATTATGTGTAAATATTGAAAAATTCCAACCAATAAAACTATTTAAAAATATTGACCAAATGTAGAATTTTTGAAATAAAATATTTTTAATATACAACTACAACATTTTAAGGGGCACTATTTTTGCATGTTAAATATTTTGCGAAAAACAATTTATATTACTTTGTATGAAAAATTTTGTGTAGATTTTATTTTTCGTCAAAACTAATATAACCGGGGTTAAAATTGTACAAATTTTAAGAAAGATTGTTTAGATGAAAAATTTAATATGAATGGAATATACATTTCTTGTTCCATTTACCTCTTCGCTTAAGTTAATATAAAATAAAAGTTTCAATCATTATTCTTAATATTTTATCTACAAATGTAGCGAGGGGATGAGGAAACAAATTTAAAATTTAAATAAAAATTCTAAAAGACTTTAAAAGAACATGTAGAAAATCTCTATAATTTTTCTTTTTAGTTATCTCAATTCGAGAAAAAAAAAAAATTAAAGTAAAAATTTCAAAATAGGCCTCAAAAGTTGTTATTTCTTTTTTAAAGTAACTTTCAATTTTATATCAATTTTTTTAAAAATGTTGTTAAAGAACTTCCTGAATGACCAGACCTTAGGGAAATGAATAAGTGTAACTTTTTAAAATTTTGAACGTGCCCCATACATCCAGGATTGTTTGAAAATGGTAAATTTTTGAACCAAAGTTAAAATTTTTGAATCTGTAAAAAAATTCGGTTATTGGTTTTGGCACCTTTTTGCATCAGGCAAGATGGCATTATATGTTTCTAAAGCTTTTGCAAAATATTACGACAACCTAGTCGTAAATTTAGTCACAGTTTTCTTAAAATACCCATATTTTCAATAATAAAAATGTTGACTTTAAAAAATATATAGTAAAATTATATATATTTTTCTAATCTTTACACTTATCAATTCTTTAATAACTACTTTTATCTAATTGAAAAAAGTTCTAAAATCAACAATTAAAATTTTTTACAGACTCAAAAAGTTGAACCTTGGTAGGGTGCACGTTCAATATTTTACTTTTGGAGGTCAAAAGGGGTTAACCAAATTTTACTATCACATGTGTACTCTTTAACCTTATATATACTTTTGTACCTGTTTGGACCAGTCTGTAGAACAATTTTTCCATTTGAATGAAATTACTCTCAAAAATTTTTCCTATTTTTAGTTTTCCTTTTCATACGACTCAAATATAAGTACACCAAGCCCTATAAGTTGTGATAGGTATCTTAATTATATTATATAATTACAGCCATTCGAAGTAAAGATTGACGTCTAGACAAGTAAACTACCAATTAGTACTAGCGATGATAGATGGAAAAGTAGGCCAGGCTTTATGTGACACAAAAGCTTCATGCAGCTTCATTATATGTCAAACCATATCAAGCCACTTGAACTAAGTGACGGAAAAATCATTAGATAATACTGATGCTATATAAAGAATAAGATTCATGGAACATATACTAAAAATCAGTTATGATTTGGATTTTTAACATACAGGATCAATAAGAAACAACGACACCAATAAGGAGTTAAGAAGTTTTAAAAAGAAACATATTCATTCAGGACGAATTTCTAAAATATGGGCTGATTATAGATCAACCAAAACAAGGATCAGGCAATACGAATAATGGGAACACAGCAAGAAAATTCTTTTCAGATCCCGAAAGATCATCTGAAATAAAAGGTGTTGATATAAATCTTATTTCAAGATTTAAAACAATTCGATGTACTTGTGTGCAATGAACAAATTGATGCAGAAAATTTGGTGGTTATGAAAAGGAAACTGCACGTATATATATAACCAAATATCCATGGAGAAATATGTCTGCAACAGTTCACAAAATCCTTTATCATGGAGTAGATGCCATTAAGCATTATTTAGTACCACTTAGAGATCTATCAGAGGAAGCCTAAGAAAAAAGGGATAAGGATTATAGATTTCATAGAGAGCACAATATCAGAAAAATATAACGAAATTCTACAAATGAAGCTCTATTTAATACATTACTGGCAACGTCAAATCCGCTCATCACAAGCATTCGAAGTCAATGAAAACTAGAACATAGAGACTTAGATAAAGAAGTAAAAGAGCTGCCAGAGGACAGAAATAATATAGAACTAAATATGGAATATTTGCCGGCTATTTACCAACTGAATGAATAATAATTATAATTTTCTTTTACTGTTATTTAAGTAAAAAATAAAATAAACATTAAAAAACTTTTAGTTGTTAAGAACAAAAAAATTAAAATTTTTGTCCTTAATGTTACTTAAATAAAAAACAAAATAAACCTTAAAAATCGTAATTTTTTATAAAATAAAAAACCGTTGCTAATGGAACCGTTTTTTAAGAACCGATTCTAGTGGAAGCTGCTCTAGAATTGATAAACTGAAAACCTATTCACAAAATTATCCTGAGTATCATTTATTTAAATGTTTTTTTTATCAGCTTATAATTTCTTATAAGTAAAGCTGATTTAAAAAACAAAAAATTCGTATTTTCATACTAAATACTATAAAAAATTAAAAGTTCAACTTTAGCTTTAAATTTCTCAACAACTGCTGAACAGATTTGAAGAAAATATCTCTTCATCAAAAAAAAAAAAAGAAAAGAAACGAAAAGAAAAGAGTTTTGGCCAATGAAAAACGATTCTGAGCCACTGTGGGGCGCACATAAAGCGACTAAAATGTAGAAAAATATTAAAATTGTTAAAGTTTTGGTTTGAAAGTTTGCCATAGTAAAATTTTTGACCGAATAGCGATAGAGCCATAACATATGAAGTAATAGTGTTCATCTGTGTCCGGAGATCAGTTTTGTATACAAATATAACACTAAAACTTTTAACTTGTTGGAAAAAATAAAAAAATATAAAAAAACCCTAGTTTGTTTCAATCATATTTTTCTAATTTTTCATCTTTGAGGAACTGTAATTAAAAATGAAGGACCGTGAATCACAAAAATTTGTAATTTAATTGCTTATAGTATTACCAATACAATATTATTAACCATTTTGCTAAAAAGAAGACTATGTTCTAAATTATTGTTACATACTAGCAAAGTTTTTGCTTTCCTGGAAAGCTAACAAGTATAATTGAAAACAAATATAAACTATTTATTTTTTTCCTGAATAACTAGTAATTTTTGTTCGCGTTGTTCACAAATATGTACCTAAACGAAAATAAAAAAGAATCGCAAAAGAAATGTTGCCATCAGTAAGATTTGAACTTGGGCACAAATTACCCATTCGTTTTTAATGACCAATGTCTTACTCAGTACACCATCTCGCACTTAATTTTCTAAGTGACAAAATCCTTTTTAGTATAAAATATCATTTTAGACATTTTGTAAAGAAAAAAACTAACAGCATCAGAATGGAGTTGAACCAACAACCTTCTGGTTGTTAGTCTAGCGCTCTAGCCAACTGATCCACGTGAATGCAATATTACTGTGCTGTTATATTATTAAGTACTTATTTATGTAACATAGAGTAGGCAAATAATAATGACGCCTCATTACCAAGAAATTAGTTTAATAAGTAGTTACTATTATCGAGAACCAAAAAGTTTTTGCTGGGATTAACTCAGTAAAATTAATTTTAAAATGTTTGTGTGTTTATCCATATTTATATAGAGTAATGCTCTCATTATGGCCTTTAAAGAACATACTTGTGTTTTATAATTTTTTTTCTTAGGTAAACAATAAATTTATAAATCACATAAGGAAACCTATTGCCATTATCATTTTCCGAGTTCAATAATAAATAATTTTGAATTCTAAGTTACAATAGTTATGGCTTTTTGGACTTTTTTTCTGCCCAAAATAAAGGGTCATTACTCTTTCCGTTTATATAATATCTATAAGTCTATACCCTTCTGAATTTGACACATTTTATATAAAAATATAAATTGTAGCCTGCATTTGCTAAGATCCTCGATGTGGGGTTAACAAACATAATTCTTTAGGATTTTTTCCAAAATACGAAAAAAAATCTCATTTTTGGAAAATGCAACGATTTCCGTAGAAGCTGTATATAAAAATGAATGAAAGGATATTGGAGATAAACGTGTAGAATATTTCTTTTTTCTATTTTGTGTAAAGAAGATTTTTCTTTGAAGTAGTTTGGCCAAGTCACTTGATAGCAGCGAAGGTCACATCGATATAATATTTAGATTTATTTTCATATATTTACCTGCCTCACTTATCATGTTTAATCATGTTTCTTTTTATAGTTTAGTGTTAAAAAAAAAGAAAATATTTGAACACAAAAAGTAATTTCTTAACACTTAAAAAAAATATTTCAAATTTATTTCATTTCACTTTAGTTTTTAGGTCACAGTTGAGAATAAAATGATGACCTTTTTCTAAAAAGTTTTTACAAGCCATACGAGTACAAGAAATACTACTTTCGTTTTCACAGTACCAAATTAAATGTAACAAAATTAAAAAAAAAAAAACAGAATACTACAAAATAGGAAAATGTGCCAACAACTAAAAAATATATATGAGGAATTTCAAGAATTTTTAGTAAAAATATTAAAAATTTTTTTCTTCTGACACTAACGTCGATTTGTGGTTTTATTAATATTTATGCATGTAAAGTCTGTTCGCGTTAATCATTTTTATCAATACGCCCAAAAGTTGTGAAAATTTAAAGTTGAAAACTTCAAAAACACCTTAAAAATAGAGGTTTTAGGTTTTCAAAACCAGAACAATGCGATTTTATGGAACTTCTAAGGTTTTATCAGCATATATCAGAAGCATTACATCATTTTATATTTTTATTGAATAACACTGAAAAGAAAAATTCTTGATTTTATTCTTTGCACAGTTTCGTAAATAGCAAAACTTTTTTATTGGTTAAAAATTTTTAAAAATAGTGAGTAATAACACATATATTTTGGGATATTTTGTTGAAAAAGTCAAGTGAATATCATGACTGGTTCGAAAAATATAATCGTTTAAACCTTACTACTCATGATAATACTCCTTACAAAAAGCGCGATTTTAGTTTTTTTTTAAGCGAATTTGCGTAAAATTTTAACCATGTATCTTATTTAGTCATAAGTTTTACATAGAAAATAGTTTCCATTATTTTAAAATTCGAACTGTAATATGAAATTTGTGGGACTAAGTTTTTAGGTTAAGAACATATTTGTTGGTCCATAAAATTATAAGTTTTTAAATCTTTTTAACGCTACCTGAACTAGTGTTAAGCAAATTAATTTTAATTTATATTTCGCGATAGTTGTCAGCAAGCGAAATGTGTTTGTAGATGAATCCCATTGTAGCCAATATAAACTATTAAACAAATTTATTTTCATATTATCAATTTTAACCATTATGATGATTCTTTATATATAACTTTCGATGATATAAGGACATATTTATAAAACAACTACGGAACCAAATTTGGAAAAATGTTGAAAATTTTAAAAATTTCATAAAATTTGTGCTTTCAATCTTTTTTTTTTAAGCCACTTTAACTCGGAAGTGTCATGCGATATTTTAGACAATTTCAACAACATCTGTAGTTTTCAGTCGCAAGAAAACATACATTTTGCTAATATTTATGTGATGAGGCTATCCCATGCCTAGTTTCCTGACATCAATGAGATCTACCTCAGACTGTACATAATCTCTTCGTCTTTAAAAAATTGTTCTTTAAATTTTAATTCACTTATGTGCGCAAATTTTTAATCAAAAAGCTTGCGAAGTCTAGAAAGTCTTTAATTTTTGGTTTAATTTGTTGTCGGCGCATAACTTTTTATCAGATAACAAAACGATAACTTGTTATACAACATATGAGTTTTCTATGTGTTTTCCCTCGATTGCACAGTGGGGCAGAACCGAATTTTTTGATCGGCCGGTTGAATTTTCATGAAATTTGGTGTAGGCGTAGCAGAGGAGTGTAAAATGTTAAGTTTGGAAGGGGGCCACAACAAACTCCTCAGGGGCGGAGCTAAGGGGGCTCAAAGTTAGGTACCTCTGACATAAAAAATTTTTAATCACTTGCCAAATTTTTATTTTTCGTCCGATTTCAAATATTTTTATATATTGTTGTAGACCCTGATAAGATTTATAAAAAACATGCTTACATGTCCTATTTATCTCTTATAGCACCATAATTTTGCATGTTTTTCTCATATATATCCTAGTATTTCCGACCGATTTTATTAGTTTTTTCTTAACTAGTTAAAGAACAAAATTATCTATTGAATAAAAAAATTTGAAGTCGATATCTTTACCGAGTCCGAAAATAAACGATTTTGAATTTGAAAATTTGAAAAAAGACGAATTTTTATGTTTTTTTTAGCCGAAAAAGTATCTACACTCTTTTTTATCTAAAATAATTTAATTTTTTTAGCAACATATAATAATTTTGCACTTTTCTGAAAGGTAATTTCACAGAAATGACTTGAAGATAAAAAACAAGCCCAATAACGCAATTGGTCATGGTACATACCCTCCCGAATTCGACCCATTGTAGTTTTGATTTTAGACCATATTTTCTCAAATCCCAAAGCACGAATCGACAAGGGGAATATATTTGAAGAATCCACAATATGTTGTTAAAAGTTTTAAATCAAAATCTACAGGACTTCGGCAAAATGGGGAATCCTTAGCCAAAACTGTAAAAAATCCCATTTTTGGGAATTTTGATTAGTTTATTTAGGAATTCAGGAAAACCCTACCCCTGATTGAAATTTGGTTAACGCGCTTTTATTTATATTAATAAGGTCCACATTTCCTGCAAATTTCATTGAGATATCTTTATAAACAAATATGTTATTACACTTAAGAAATTTGTATTTTCTCCAAAAACCCCAAATTGGGCTATTGTTTGGTTTATTTCTAAATAGCGAAAGAAATTTTAAAAATATGTATACCAAATTAAGCTTATAGTTTAGCATGTATAATTTCCGATCTTTTGCAAAAAGATTCAAGTCAATATCATGCCTCATTTCAGAAATATGCGCCTTTAAACTTTTATATTTCCAATTTATTGTATATATGACTATATTTTTACAAACTTGCAACTTTTGCCTTTAGCTTTGCGTAAATAATTACTTAGAAAGTTATGAATATTTCTGTATATTTTTACTAATATCTATACACAAAATATTTTTATAAAAATAATTAATAAAATTTTTTTTATTTTTAATAGCGTTGCCATATTTTCCAAATTTAAGTAAATCTTTATCCTTTTCTATGCTCATATATTTCTATTAATGAATTTAAAATAACAAAACAAACAAAAAATGTCTATATATTAACGTAATAAATATTATTATTTTTGGTATTTATCATCTTCCTTAATAAATATTCTATTTCTAATACGATTTTTTATTACTTATTTACATTAAATTTATATAGACAATTTTTCTAATATTTAAACGTATACTACTTATTTTCTATAAAATAATGTGTTGTGTCTGTATACATATCTAAAAGATAATAAAGGTCCTTCAAGTCTCCAGTGTTTTGAGTTGATAAAGGCTCATAATAAATCCAACGTTTTCTCACTTAGCTCCGCCCCTGAGGGGATTGTTCCGCCTCCCTTCCAAGCATAACATTCTACACTCCTCTGCTACGCCTATACCAAATTTCATGAAAATCCAACCGGCCGGTCAGAAGTTACAGATTTATTTCCAAAAAATTTCGATTCTGCCCCACTGTGGATTGGTTAGTAGTTTGAAGTTAAAAAATGTAAATTGTTTGTCCAAAACTGAAATAAATTAAAAAAATCCTCGAAAGTTTCAACTCAGTTTTTTTTAGCTTTAAATGGCTGTTGTACAGTAAAATTTTTGTGTAAATGAACTAAGATTTGGATTTCTAGTTTTTTCTATTTTGAAAGCAAATTTTAGAAATATAAGACACATAAAGTCGGTTTCAAAGAGTTTCGAAATTTTTTGAAATTCCTCATATATGTATGTATGTATATATATATGTATGTATGTATGTATATATTTATGTATGTATGCGACAAAAGTCATGTGTAGAATTGTGTAAATGTTGAATGTACATGACTTGATACCTACAAATGCTCGTATGTGTAATTGTCACATATACATATATACACAATAGTTACTGTTATTATTGTTATTATTTTAAATAACATCATCACCAACACTAGTAACTGTTATATTAGTGTTTATGTTGTGCTGAGAATATTTAATATGTTTGTATGTGACAGGAAGAGTGAGTGTAACATAAAAAAAGAGTTGGCATATATTTGTTTTTTAAGTTTTGAAATGTTGCATACATAAGCAAAAAAGAAAAAAAAAATAACATAAAGAAACAAGGTAGAATAAATAAAATAAGTGGAAGCAAATATATATTTTTAAATATAAATACAAACGAAGAAGACACATATTTTTAAATAGTTAGAAAAAACAAATAAAATAAAAATAATAATACATATGTATATGATACACAAAAACTCATATCTAGACTTGATTTAACTTGTAATGTTTTTTCATTGCTCTAACAAAATTGTTCTAAATATTGTTTACAAATTATTCTCAGCGACTATCATCTTGCCAACCACCAGTGTGACCGTCTGGCGAATTTAGTCGCCAATTGACCCTTCTTTTTACTACCTCTTTACTAACCCCTTTTTTTAAAGTGGAACTAAATGGCGTCTTTCTGAGACTGTATTATAATTTACGAGAAACTAAGTTGTTTGAAATATCTCTACCCATTATATATTAATTCCAAGGAAGAAATTAATTATTTTGAAATTGCTTCACAATATAATGATGTAAAAACGACCACGAAATTTAATAAATGAACTTGAACTGTTAAAAACTAAAGCTATTGATAAACTTTATGAATAAATAATTAAAGCATCAAATACCGAATCTTTTTGAACTGCATTGGGAAAATTAAAAATTGGTTTTGAAGAACAGTTACATTCCAATCAGTGCTGTCAGAAGGTAAGAAAGAAAAGCTAAATTGGATTTAAAAAAAGGAAAAAAAGGATAAAGCTAGAAAAAAGCTAATATATGCATTTTATTTAAAAATATAGAACAGCTGCCAACAAAATGATCCAATAAAAAATCGCTGACAAAATTTCATAAAATTTTGAGTTATATTTCATTGAAAAATTACCATTTTTGAATCATAAATACTTTTTTATTAAACATTTCCAAATTTTTGAGCGATTTTTCGCTTTTATAAGAATTTTTGTTAATTATATTTATAAAGATTTTCTATGATTAATGAAGTTTATTAAAAAAAATAATTATAATAATTAATCAAGTAAGTCCATAAAATGAGTTAATTTAAACATATTTGATTTGGAGAATGAGGCGCCACAGGCGATAATGTTTGTTAAATATAAATAATCTCAATTTCTCAATTATTTTCTTGTTTGTTGAAATATTAAACATTTAGCCTTTTTTAGTATTTTTAAGAATCAAAAAAAGCTAAAAGTTTATAGGAAAATTTTAAGCAAAAAGTAAAATAAAAAGGCTGGATATAGCATTTAAAAGGCTACACTGGCAACACTGACCCTAATTTATATTTATACCCTACACCATCATAGGTTATTGTGCTGATGTTTGTAACGCATAGAAAAATAATCACTTTTTAAATCGAGCTAACGATGTCCGTCCGTCCATCTGGCTGGCTGCACGGCTGGCTGGCTGTCCATGTAAACATTGTGCACAAAGTAATGATCACAATTTTAAAGATAATTAAATGAAATTTGGCACGTCGGACTTTTATGATAAAAAAAACGATGTCTATTGAAATTTTCCCCCCAGAATAGAGTTTAAACACTCAAAAATGCCTTAAAAATAAGAATATTTTAAGAAAATTCGGTGCAACGAAGTTCTGCACAAGTATCAATCTTTGTAATAAATTTTAGGAAGATCGGTTCACAATTGACCATAGCTGCCATATAAAACCCTCTTCCGAAAATCACTTTAACGTGCATAAATTCCATACGAATGTTAGTATCAAGTTAATATTTGTATGTCAGTAGAAACAACATTGCCAAATCTTATAAGAATCGGTGCTTAATTTATCATGGCTCCTGTATAAACCCACTTCCAGGAATCGCCCTAAAGTGCATAAAATAATCTAGATGTTAGTATCAATGCATTATTCCGAATTTGTATATGTTATTTCATGTTTAATAAAATTGGCAACAGGTGTAATATAAGTTCCCTTCCCGAATTTTTATGCTCGTACACAATGATGTAGGGAATCATATAGTCGGTCTTGAGCGACTATATCTTTCTTTCTCGTTTTAATTTGGCTCATAGCAGTGCCTCGGTCAAATATATCTTTTCTAAATGATCGCTAACGAAAAAAAATTGTCCTACAGTCTTAAGGTAAGCATTTGTGAATTCATGCTTTCAACCCTAAATATGTTAGACGGGGATTTGTAAAACTGGAATCCGAGTGAAGACCTCGTACAAAAGTATAGAACTTTAATTAATAAAAAAGCATTTTATGTTAACTATTTTTATGAACAAATTTTTATTGTATATTTTTGTTTTTATCAAATAAACAAAATTTAAGGCTTTTTTTTAGGTATTGAAGCAGTTGGTCCTTTTTCAAAAAATCTGCTTTTTTGGTGGCTTTAGAGGATTTCAAACTCTTTTTTCGGCACTTTTTAGAAATTCTCAACGGTAACTCTACTCATCTCTGCATTTTGGTCTATATGTTAAAAAAATCCTGATACATTTTTATATATATTTCTTTAGAAGAATTTCATTACATTTACTTAATTACGAATATTAAAAAATATGAAGTGCACATATTTCATAATGTTTGTAAAATACAAAATAAAATCTGGTAAAAAAAGACATCCTAATATAAATAAAAAAACATATATTCATATTAATAAATTTAATTAAATGATGTTTGAAGCAATATTAAATATTTTTAAAGAAATTGTATATATATGTAAATGAAAACTAAAAAAGTTATATAATCATTGAATATAGAGTAACTTAAGCGTATACGAGTTATTTAATTTTAAAACAAGTATACGCTCCATTAGCTTCTAAAATATTTTATGAAAAGTTAAACATAATTAAAGCCAATTCTAAAACATCAATTTAAGTTTAAAATATACACTTATACTCAATTGCTAAATAAGTATACGCATTGTACAGAAGGAAAAAAGTCAATATTGAAAAATTATTATTATTATTATTATTATTATTTTCAAAAAAATTAACATGGCTGGAAAGTTAAGACTTTTCATTCCATAACTTCATAATTACTTTTTTAGTTTATGCTCTATTAATCTATGTGCAAGGCATCAAAGTTAGGAAGCATTTTTGTTATATTTTGTCTAAATTTTTTTATTTAACGTCAATAATTTTAAAGTTAAATGTAATTTTTCTGAAAATCTTTATTTTCTATATTATATATGCGACTGTTTTAAATGCAATGGCATATTTTAAAACGCGATTACTTATAAAATTTTAATAATTAACGAAATCCTATTGCACTGTTTAATAAATTTCAAATACTTACTCGACTTTGAAAGAATATATATATATATATATATATATATATATATATATATATATATATTGGCCTTTAGCAACCATATGCATTTGATGCGCCGAAATTTGCTGAGTCTAAGCGCATTTATACGTCAGTTAGAGATTGATCACCATAAAATTTTCAGAAGTAAGCTTATATGGGAGCTATGGTAAATTATGTGCTGATCTTCATGAAATTTTGTACACTTATATACGCTTATGAAAATCTTAGTTTTGCTGAATTTTATTTAAATTAATTTAAGCCATTTAAGATTTTAAAATCACATTTCACGAGGATATTTGTATGGTAGATAGGGGAAATAATAGACCGATCCTAATATATTTCAGCCCACTTCATTCTTATACCAAAGTAAATAAACATGCCAAATTTTATTACAGTATCTTAAAAGCTTGGACCTATACAAGGTTTAAATTGACAGTCAGCCAGATGGAAGGACGGACATGGTTATCTCAACTCAGAAAGTGATTTTAAGTTGAACGTTACACTTTGAGATGAGTGTTGCATCATTTAATTTATGCATTACAAACATTAGCATAAACACATAGTAGCCTTACCCAGGGATTTCCACCTCTTAATGCTTTACGAACCCTTTTAGAAATTTTTGTTTTTTCGCGGATTCCTTGCCACATTTTTAATTTTTAGTATAGTAGAAATGAAAAATAGTAAAAACTCAAAAGATATTTATTTCAAATAAAATTGCGTTACCAAAATTTATATAATTATTAAATATAAAACTGTGAAATTTTTAAAGCTCATTAACAATTAAAAAATATTAAATGTAATAATATGTAAAAAAATCTTTGTTTTTACTATCTTTTTAAAATTAGGAGAAAGTTTTGACTAAGCACATCTTACTTCTTTTTCCATATCCAAACATGATCTAAATTTGGATCTTATGAACTGTAGGGCAGAAAAAATAGTAAAACTTTGTAATATTTTAACCAAACATCAATAGAAGTGGTGAATGAATTACGAAGTAAACTGGTTTGGCAAGAATTGGTTTTAAGCTCCGGATAATATCGGGAAAACTCATCGTGAAGTGAATCCGAGTATATATATTATTATAATTTTCATATGTTCTTTTTGAATATCAAGATATTATTCAGTAGTGGAAATGAAGAATATTTTGTATTAAAGATTCTTTTTCGTAAAAAAATTTCTCACATAAAAGCACTTATTGAAGCAAATTTATTTCATATATTTACTTGTCTACTTTGTAGTTCAATATTAAAATTGTTTAATGTCTTTAAAAATTTAGAGATATAAGAAAAGTAACATGTATATAAAAATAGTTTTCTATAAATTTTTTATAAAGATCTTAATTTTTGTATAACAGGAAAATGTCTACTTCTGTCTTTAATTCGTACAATCTCTTCAGCATATTCCCTTCGAAATCCAACGGACATTGATATGGAATAATAATTTCTTATATTCTGCAATTAAATCAACATATAGAGCCTTAAGAATTCTATTTCTTAAGGCACTAGTCTTTATAAATTGTATTATGTCTATAGTATTTTAAGGAGTACTTTTAAATATATCAGGTAAGGTTTTCGCAGCAAGTACTTGTCGGCGGATTACGCAGGCAGATTTTAGTAATTTAAAAAACCTGATCGCGATTCTATCATTGATACGTTTTCACCTGTACACCTATGAAAGTCGTAGACAAAGCTTTAGTAAACAGTATAGTTGGCTTAAATTAGAAATATCAGTCATATCATTATACTGCAGGCTATCAACGCTTTTTTTCAGAGTTATCTGATAGAAGGATCTCACGAATTTTTCTTTGGTGAACTTATCTAATTAACAACGATATAAGACAAACCCAAAAAATAAACAAAAAATATATTATATCATGGAACATACAAATTTTCGGTCACTTCGCGGACACACTTCAGGTTCCTATGGATCTTAGGAGACCCTCATTTGGGAAACCTTGCCCTAACCTCCTATGGTGTAGTATTCCCATTCATATCATATGAAATATTTTGTTTTTCAAATTTAAAAGAAGAAACAAAAATTGCATTAAGCTCAATCATCTTTTTCTTAATTTGACATCTAAAAGACTTTCTCTTTTCAACGATACCAAAAACTAATATTAAAACTTGCTAGTTTAGCTAGTTAATTTTGTTCAGGGCGACTCCAATGTGCATTGTAGCACAGATCAATTTAGTTTATTAAGTATGCAAAGGTATTCATTCGAATGATAATTTTTTGAATATTTCAATAATTGATTACGAATAATTGCTATAAAAATTTAAAAGTAGCATTTTTCGAATAATGAATAATTCTAATAGTTTTATAGCGAATATTGAAAAAAAAAATTAATAATTATTTTTTGCGATTCATTTTAATTAATTTTGATAATCTATTTTTTTTCAAGTTTACATTCTTATATTTTATTTCATAAAAGGTACTTTATTTACAATTTAGTTGTTTTAAAAATATTTACACACTTTACTTTACTCAGTGAATGTTGTAGAAAAATTTTTAATATTTTATTAATCGGTCTTAAAAAGGGCTATTTTTTTACTTTTATTTAGAAATTCAAAAAGGTTGTAGATGAGCTTGAGTGAAAATAAAAATTTTATACTTTTACTCAATATGTGTATCAGTGTTGCCAGCTTAGCCCTTTTGATAGTAAATTTAGCCTTTTTATTTTGCTCTTAGCCTCAAAATTTTCATTTTAGTTTCTAGCTTTTTTTGATTCTTAAAATTGTCTTAAAATACAAACAAAGAAGAAAATAATTTCTTATTTGCTTTTACTAATTTTGTACTAATTCTCACAAAAAATCGGTATTAATTATATTTAATAAACATTTTCGACTGCGGAGCTTCATTCTACAAACCAAACATAACTCATATTATGAACTTACTTATTATTATATTATAATTATTTTTTTAATAAGCTTCATTAACAAGAGAAACTATTTATGAATGTACTAAAAAGAAAGAAAAAAAAAAAAATACGAAGCAAAAAATCACCCAAAAATTTGGAAATGATCAAAACTGAATTTTAGTTCAAAAATGACGAAAAAATCACTTCAAAACATTAGGTAATTTTTCATTTGATATAAAACCCAAATTTGTACAGGAATTTTATGAGCAATTTTTCACTGGATCATTTTGTTGGCTGCTGTTCTGTGTTTTATAAACTTATTACCAAGAACCAGAAGTTCATGCAAATGCATGGTTTTTGCCTTTACTCCTAGAACAGAGTAAACTAAAAATTTTTGCTTGAAAACGGCATCGATTTGTTAGTGCATATTATTTTACTGAAAATGCATGTTTTTGTATATTTTGCCGTAAATACATATTTTTGTATCATATTTAGTGTAATATTCCACTTTAAAATTATTTTAGTAAAGCGACTTAAGTCAATTTATCAAAATTTTCAGAAGAAATATTTTAAAATATTAAAAATACCATGGACAAATTAATATGTTGTAAGCCATTTCTCCAAAACTAACAATCACACAATAACGTGGATTATTGTAAAACGTGCATCATCAGAAAATTCCTTATTTATCTCGCATTAAGATGCGAAATTACATAAAATAAATAATTTCGTTTCGCAGAAGTATTGTCCTAAAATGTTCGACAAAACAATATCACTGAAAAAAGTTTTTCGTATATCATCCCTTGGATAGCGTAAGATATATAGATAAATACACACTTTCAAAGTCAAATTTCATTCATTTATCTGAAAGAAGACCAAGTTTGTTTAATATCGAGTTATGTATATGAAAAATTTGTTTTGACTTGTCATACATTTTTGTTAAACATCAAGAATTGATATTTTTTTATTTCTAAAGAAACTGCAAATGAGATTATCCTGTCTGAGAGCACAATAAGCTGTAGAGAGCTACCTTTACTATCATTTTAGGATAATCGGTCAATCATTAAGACCACAGCCATCGAAAGAAGTGTTGCTAATACATTTGTTAAAATTTTAGATTCAAATGAGGAAATAATAAAATCTCTCCTCATTATTTAAAAATTCATTTAAAATTTAAAAAAAAAATTATTTAAAAATACTCTCTATATTTATTTTTAATTTAATATGATACTGAATTATTATTATTAATATTATTATTATTTTTAATAAAAGCTAAGAAATAAGTGCATATTTTGTTTGTTTTTAGGGCATATTTTAACATTTTTAGTGCATTTTTTAAGCGCCTAAAACACACTTTTTAAACACATGAACTTCCTGTCCCTGTTTATTACAATATCTTAAAAAAATATCTAAAACAAATGTGCACAAAAAAAAAACTTTATGACTAATGACAAAACTATAACAAATAACAAATAAAATTATTTTGTTATTGTCAAAGTAAAAAAAAAAGATATATATATCAGTTTTTTCCGTTCACTTTTTTTCTTGAGCCCAATTTAGCCTCTTTTTTCTCACCTCCTGGCAACACTGATGTGTATACCCTACACTGATAAAAAAAACCACTTTTTCTGGCATAAGTTCAAAAAGTGCTGTTAGTGCCTTTTATGTAGTTTTATCTAAAATTGACACTAATATTTATTGATATTGATTTTAAGTATTTTTCTGTTTCTTAAACCTGTATAATACATCATTTTACAACAGTAGTTATGTTTTTTAAATATGATATTTAATTGTTCGCTTTTGGTTTTATTTAATTAGTTTGCAAGCTTTTATATTTTTATTAATTAGTGAAAAAGCCCAATAGATTAGAACAAAATATTTCCACTTACTTGTTTGTAATAAGTAAAAAATTTCCGTTCAAATTTAGCAAAATTTAACTTAAAGAAAGTTGACGATTGCAAGAGTTTGCCGAATGTTGGTACATAAAATAAACGCTCTAGCAAACACCTGCACGTTAAAAGCTTATATATATATATATATATATATATATATATATATATATATATATATATATATATATATATATATATATATATATATATTCTAACTCTATTTAAATAAAAATATTAAAAATAATACCGAACTACCAAATTAAATGTCATGTCACACTGCCAAAGTTGCCACATTATATTTTTTTAATACATGTTCTTGATTACTTGGTCTGTTGTTTTATTTAGAATTTCTTTCAAATAAATTGGATTTTTGACCACTGTGTACTGCAAGAAAATTAGACGAAAAAAGTGTCAACCTTGGAATTTGCAATATCTGAGTTAAAACTAAAAGCTAAGTAAGCCTGGGTAAGAAATTCACATTAATATCCTCCAAAAATTAGTCGAATTATTGCCAGACAGCACATTGTTACTAATGCTAAATTGGTTTATTAGTTTAAGTGCATATATAGGAAAATGCCATAAAAATGGCATTAAGCTATTAAAATTACAAAGAAAAAAAAAAAAAAAAAAAAAATAATGTACATTTAAAGTTTTTTGTTATTAACTTTTTAAGTGAAATCAATAAATAATTTAAAAAATTAATTTGCAGCATATTAATTGTTTTTTAGTGCCATTTTTGGTAAGTTGATCAAAAAATTGATGTGCGTTTTTACTATAGGAATATGCAAAAGCGTATTTCTTCAGATATGCTTCATTCCCATAACCCACCATTTACCAACTAATTTATAAAATTTCAAAAGAAATGCAGACTTTTACAATACAAAGTTTATATTTTCAGTTTGAGTCATTTATTAATATTTATTAACATAAATTTTAAGTTCTTCGTTATTAATTTTTCAAGTAAAGTTAATAAGTAATTTAAAAAATTAATTTGTTTTACCTTAGTTACTTGTTAGCCCCATTTTTGGTAAGTTAAGTCCTCTCATGTGGATTTTCAATTACTTAGGATTATATAGCTTTAATGTCATGTTTCTAAGTTCAATGCTATGGAAAATTCAAAACGTACCATAAGTGAAACATAAAAGTACTTCAAAGTTTCCTCTCATTTACTTGGGACCATATGTCCTAAAATTCATGTTTCTAAATTCAGTATTATAGAAACTTTGAAAAGTGTGATTAGAAGAATGAAAAATTACCACATATTTCCCTCTTGTGAATTATTACCTACATATAGACAACGATGTTTGATTTTATGTTTCTAGGTTCCACATAACAGAAAATTCCAAAATTACCATTAGAAGAACGAAAAAGTATCACAAATTTCCTCCCCTCTTGTGAATTCTCACTCACTTAGGACTACATTTACGTAAGTTTATGTTTATGTGTTTATAGGTTTAATATAATAGAAAATTCATTATTGAGTTTGTATAAAACGTAATTTCCAGATTTTACACCCTTTTTGGAAATGGTAGTGGGAACCATATTAAACTACTTTACTGTAACTTCAATAAAATAAGAAACAATAATTATTTGAATGGAACTGATATATATATGTATATATATATATATATATATATATATATCTATATATATATATATATATATATATATATATGTGTGTGTGTGTGTGTGTGTGTGTGTATATGTTTAGCAGAAAAAAAATTGTTAATATGAAACATATCATTACTTCTACAACCACTAAATATTTGCAATGTTTGTTCTTAAATCTTACTCTATTTTTAAACCATATTAACATTATTTTTAAGTGCTAAAAATAGGTATAATACTTAAAAATACGTATAATACAAAATCGGATACAATATGACAAAGTGATTTCATAATAATTATTACTTATAATCATTTTTATTTTGCGATGTGATCATATGTTCCAATCATAATGAGTTGCTCTTAGATTATGGTTACTGCAACTATATTTTTTCTGTATATATATATATATATATATATATATATATATATATAATATGTATGTATGTATATATATAATTTATAAAATCATCCTTTAAAAGTACATTATTTGTAAGGAAAATAAAGCAATTTTTAAATAATTTTTTTTTAGATATCGATGAAAATTAGAAAACATGCTTTAAATACTTATTATGTTTTATAATTCAAAAATTTATTTAAAACACTTTTTTTATTTTTTTCCTATTTTCAATTCCTTTTTCTCACACAAATTTTAAGAATCAATAACAAACAACAAAGTTCATAACATAAAATCGTATTTCTTATGTAAATTATATAATTCATATAACAGAGATTAAAGTTTTAAATTTAAATTATGGAATTACATGTTCATTAGACTGCACCAAAATTTATCGACTTTTGAAATTTGACCGCAACTCTTCCTAAAATTGTTCATTGAGACATAGACTGAAATCGGATATCGTTAACCCGTTCTTAATCGGACCTAAAGTTTGTACGGTGCGTTTATACAGAGAAAATATAGCATTTTTGCAATTAAAGTAATTACGAATTCCCCAGGCCATTAATGCGTCTTAGACCACATGTGCAAGAAGTGTACTAACAAATTTTTATTTTTTTTACGAAATTTTTAAATAAAGTGCTTTTTTAAATTAAATTTGAAATATTATTACTGAAAAGTGAGCTTTTGTTTCTGCAGGATAATTCAAAACCCCTTTCAATGCGTGGTTAAAAAAAAATGTAGATTTTTTTCAAGTACATTTCAAAACTTTAATTTCAAACTTATAAAAATTTTATTAAACAAATTTCAAAAGAGTTCAAATGAAGCTATGCAAGCTTATAGATAACACTACAGGAAATAAAACTAAAAAAGAACTAGGTCAATAGCATGTTTGATTTAGCGGTACCTGCGATTTTATTTTTATGGATTTTGGCAAAAAGGCACTTTTTGCAGTTTTTTAGTTATGAATTATTTCTTTAGAACTGATATTCAGGCTAAACAAAATTTTTGCAGAAGAAGAAAAAACAAGTCTCAGAAAATATATTCTGAAGTTTTTGAGAAAATTGGATAAGGATAATCTTTAAAACGCGAAGGTTAAAATTTAGAATATTTGAAAATTTTAAGAAAAACCTAACGAAAACTTTATTTTTATCTGGATTTCGATTGGATTGGATTTTATGATAGCATAACTGAAACCCCTTCGTTCATATAAGCAGTAAAAAGGACAAATTTAACCCTCGGTAGAGCTTGGGGTCAGCATTACTTAAACGCTTCTTTTCTTAAATGTTTGTAAAGTAAATTTTATTAATTAATATCATGGGCAAATAAAAGGATAATTGTCTCATTTTGAAAAATAAAGTCATCCTAAACTCTCAAAATTCCTCATAGAAATCATTGCGTACAAATTCAAATAAAAAGCTATTTTTTCGCGACGTTTTCCTTAAAAATTTCAAATATTTTAAATTTTGACCGTAGACCTTCTTATTTTGCAGGTAATCCTTGTTCAGATTCTATAAAAGCTTCAGAATTATTTTCTGAGATATGGTTTATCTTAGTGTGTAATAATTTTTGTATAGTCTGAGTACCAGTTCAATAAAATTAACTTTATAACCAAAAAACGCAAAATATGTCTTTTTGGCGAAATCCGCAAAATTAAAATCACAGGTACGGCTTTGTGATATAATGTATTGATCTAAATCCTTTTTAGTTTTATTTCTTGTAGTGTTGTCTATAAAAACGTATAGTTTTATTTGAACTTCTTTGAAATTTGTTTAACAAAATTTTTAAAAGTTTGAAATTGAAGTTGTGAAAAAGCCTTAAAAAAAATTAAATTTTTTAAACAAGCATGGAAAGGGGATTGAATTATTCTGGATAAACAAAAATATATTTTTCAATCATTATAAATTCTATTTTTAATTAAATTTAATTAAAAATTTAATTTCATTTAAATATTTCTCAAAAAATTAAAATTTTTTTCGTACATTCCTTACACAAGTGGTCTCAAACACATCAATGGTCTGGGGAATACGTAATAACTTCTTTGATAGATAATTATATTAAGATTACGATTTTTTAACATTTTGCGACAAAGCGAAGTACATAATAGCTAAATTTTTCTAAAAACTGTAAAAAAGCCATATTTTCCCCATATAAACGCATCATACAAACTTCAGGTCCGACATGACACGGGTTAACGATATCCGATTTGACTAATATTTCAAACAGTATCTTTTTATAATCCAATGAACGATTTTAGGAGGAGTTACGTTCAAATTTCAAAATTCGGTAAATTTTTGTGCAGCCTAATGTTCATATTAAGCTTATTTTTTCATGACTACCAAATGCGTATTACAATTGTCATTTTTTTATTTTATTTTATTTTTCTATAATAATAGAAATTGAAACTTCTTTGTTATTTGATTTTATAAATCTACCACCCATATTATTAAGTAAAATTGTATTGTGTGAACATGAACTGTGCCAAATGGCACAAAAAAAAAAAAAAAAAAAAAAAAGAAATAGGGAAATAATAAAAATGGAAAATAGTACTTAGGGCAAATAACTGTAATAATCTGTTTTGGTATTAGAATGGAAATTCAAAAATAGAGATTGTATTAAAATGAAACCGCGAAAAATAAACAATTTTGAATTGATAATATTATTTGATTTGGAAACAAAAATGAAACTTAAGCACACAATTGCTTAAAGTGACCGTGAAAAATAATGTTATACATTTCTATAGCTTTTCATGAATATTATTAAAATTATAAAAAAAAAAAAAAATAGATTCATATTTTGTAGTCAAAATTGTGACAATTGTATTGATGTAGTATTGAATTCCAAAAGATGTGTGAGCTAATAGGACCAACTAAAGATAAAAATAGGGGATACAAATTCCATTAATATTTTCGCTGATATTTCTAATTTTAGATTATTTATATAATTTATTTTTGTTTGTCATTAAACGCGCCACTCAAAGACCTTTCATCTCATACCAAAATTTAATATTATTTCTTTGAGACAAATTAAAAAAAATAAAAATAATCAAGGAAGCATCTTATTATCCCTTGGTGTAGTACGCAAGAATGAAATAAGCTTTCATTTTAATTGGGAACATTGATACCTTATTTTTATTTCATAGAAACGTGACCATCATATAACCTTGACAAATTTTTGTGAAGAGTATAATTCCAATAAGCATTTTTGTTTGAATTCAAATGTGAAAAAGTTTAATTCCAGTTACAAATTAAAACTTTATTTCAATAGCATACTCCAGTGAAAAGCTAATTTGAATTCTAGTTGAACATGACTATGTTAATACAGTTCATTTCAAATGTTGAATTGAATTTTGAAATTCAAATCGAAAAAATATTTCAATTCAAGCTTGAAAATGTAACAAAATTAACAGTGCAATACAAGTGCTAAATATAATATAATTCAATGTTTAATTCTAATAAAATAAACATATAATATAATTTTTAATAATCTTAATTTTATAAAATATTCAATATTTATACATTTAAATGTTATCATAAAAAATTGGACCAATTAATTAAAACCCTAAATTTTAATAACAATAATAATATACAAATAATCATAGACAATTTAATAGAATTAAGTAAAAAATTGAGAAAGATTAATTTCTTAAATATTGAAAACTTTTTTAATTAAGAACTCTTAATTAAGCACTAGCACTTTTTTTGATTTGAAATTTTCAACAAAACTTTTCTCTGGCTTCATTTACCTGTAAAAAATATGTACATTAAAAATTATATATAAAAAGGTGTTTTTTTTTGTGTATTATATAATTAAGAATACCATATTCATATAATTTTTTTCGGATTCTTCAACATTCTCTCAAAACTAACAAAACCACTTTTAATGAATGAAGTTTTATATAAAAAATTGGGGATGTTTTAGATGAATGATGTGTAATATATTTTACATTCTGCATTTTGAGCAAACAATGTAACAATTTTCTACGTAAAAATATCATTTTAATTTTTTTCATAAAAAAGGAATGGAATTCAAGTTGAATTCAAATTAAATTTCAAGTACTTGAATTTTATTTTTTTGAGTGCTTATTGGGATGATAATAATGATGAATTACAGTGAAATGCTTTGAAATATTTTAATGAATTCCTCTTACTTTTTCTCGTAAAAGTTAGTCTCGTTACTCCAAACACACAGTGGGGCAGATCGCAAAAATTTTGGTAATAAATTTGTATTTCTTAACTAATAGTCGAATCGAATTGAAATTTATGGGAGAGTTATAGGACAGGACCTATGTTTACAGCAAAATCATCTTGTAGTCCCCTTGTGGTAATACAAGATCAGCTACAGGGTGTCAAAGTTGATCACCTCGAGTATAAAAAAGTTTCAAAAAATCGTAACTTCCGCAAATTAATTTCAATTTTATATTTCTGTAAAGTGCTTGTCGATATAAAGAAAAAACATGATTACTCATATAAGTTATTTCTTACAGGTAAAATATTATTTACGCTGGATTTTTAAATTCTTTATTTTTTCACGACTTTATTTAATTTTTCGGATATATGAGAGCAATTTTTAAAAATATTCTGTAACTTCTAACATATTTCGAAATAATGTAAAAGTAGTATGAAAAATGGTTATCTTTTACAAAAATATAGTATAGTTCTTTTAATTTTTCTCAATGTTTAGCTAATAAAATGATTTCTTTAGATATTTCAAAAGAATGCATGTTTATCGATCTATAAAAAAATCCATTCTTTCATTGCTCAAAAAATCATTTAAATAGCTTCAACGACCAATTCTTTGAGTTTTTTAAAACGTTTAGTTTTTTTTCTGATTTCAATTTGATGCGCCCAGTAGTTTAGGAGTTACATATATTACCAAAATTTTTGCAATCGGCACCACTATGCAACACAATACAATTTTCAACTACTGTAAATCCAGCAATAAATATCGTTAAACAACCCACTGTTAAAAATCACTACATATCAACAAGAGATTATATCACTTTATACATATTTTCTTTATTTTTTCGTATTTCCTTTCGCATTGATTATCTTCCGTAACACTCATTCTTCTGCTCTCACTCCCCTTATAAGAACTTTGAGTAAATTTTGGTTAATATTGTAAATTTGATTTCTTTGTGTGTTATTTTTTTTATATCTCCAAATGTAACTGTAAAACCCAAAACACATGTACCTACATATGTATGTATGTATGTATGTGTGCTGGAGTATGACTGAATAAATGTTTATCATAATACATCCTAATACGTTTGTTATATTTGTGTTGCCTTAAAATAATCAAATTGATGAGGGGAAAAAAATAATAAAATAAAATAAGTAAAAGCGATATAGTCGGTCAAGCCCAAGCATATGATATCCTACACCATTGTGTATGTGCATTCAAATTCGGGAGGGGTTTTTTATTTCTATGAAACTTACTAATGAATTAAATTATGTGTTTTATGTTCTCTAGGGTGATTCTCATGAAGTTTCTACTAATATAAAACTGATTTGTGTTAAATGTTAACTTGACATTATTATTGTGCCTAGATAAAACTTATATACGTCAAATTTACAAATATATTTCAATATTTAAGGCATTTGTGATTGTTAAACTTCTATTCCGGTAGGATATTTGAATGGAGACTAGGTGAAATAATGGGCCAATCATAAGAAATTTTAATAGGCTTATTCATGGGACATAGGAGATCTGTGTAACAAATATAATTATATTATTGCGATCTGTAGTTTAATTATAAGGTTTACATGGAGGGATGAACATCGCACAGTGGTCTAAAAATTCACTTTATAGGAGCTGAGGTGCTTTTGAAATAATTTAGGGAAGCATAGGTCCATAGTGTATGACGGGGGTAGGGGGTAGACCTCAGAAGTTCACCTCGGGTATGTCATTTTTTATAAATTCGCCAAATATATGACTTGAATGTAAAAACAAAATGTACATATGTTGCAAATCTCTACAAAAAAAAAAAAAAAAAAAAAACATCACATGTGTGGGTTATCTCTTTAAGTTTAAAATATATTAAGGTCGAATCAAATTGTACCCTCAATTTTTGGCCTTATATTTTTAAACTTTTTTATACTCGAGATCTTAATTTTTTTTCTAATATTTAAATCTTGGGGGAAACTGTTGCCCAAAGCACCACAGATTTCGCTTTACATACATCTACGTTAAGGTTTATTTTGAAACCACTAAAAAAATACTTTAGAAGTTTTAGATTAACACTTTTTTAGAAATAACCCCGAAATTGTGAAACCTTTTTAAAATTTCAAATTCAGATTAAAACAACCTTTTATCGCATATATATATTTATATTATTTTTGCAGCAATATTATTTAGAATTTTGCAGGAAATCTAGTGGATGTTTTCATAAAATTTTAGGGCCCGAATTAAGCACTCCAAATTTAAAAAATAAGGGTAAAATTTACTTTGACAAAAATAACCCTTAAATTAAAAGAGATAACCCTCAAATGTGTAGCATTTTTTGTATAGATTTATGAGGACTACCTGTATATAAGTTTTTTTTTTTTTACATTCAAGCCATAAATTAATTTTTGGCGAATTTTAAAAAATTACAACTTTGGAGGTCTACCCTCTACACTCATGACTTACTAGGGACCTGCGCTCCCCCAAATCAATTCGAAAATATCTCAGTTCTAAACATATGAAATTTTATTTAGATATCTTCAACGTTTCACAAATTACAGAATTATTAATTAAAAAAAGGCGTATTGATTCTAAATGATTCTAAGCATACCTTAAGGTGGGATAAAGACCAATATTTTTCTGTGTTACAAACACCAGCACAAAAGCATAATACCTGCACCACCATAGGATATAAAATACGAAGACAAGTATAAAAATAAAACAAGAGTGAACACACTCACTAACACATTAACTGATATGGAATCTTAAATATTTGATGTCGCATAGTAGCTCAAAAACAACTGTTTTGGAAATAATTCTGTAAGTTGTGAACCATTGAAGATATCTGAATAAAATTTCATATGGGCAGAGTTAAGTTGTTTTCTAGTTGAAATTAAGTTAAAGGATAAAGAGGTTCAACACATATAAGGATTTTTGGTGAAAAGATAAAGACTACTAAATGTATATAATTTTGTTTTTACAACTAAATCATTGAACTACTATTCACCTGGCCCATTGGGGATCTGTACTCGTCCAAATCAATTTGAAAATACCTTATCTCTAGTCATAGGGAATTTTATTCAGATATCTCCATTGGTTCATAAGTTAGAGGATTATTTACATTTTGGAAACACTGTGTGGCAGGAATTTAGTTTTTTTCATTATTTTTTTATTTCTTTTTATACCCTACAACCATAGGTGGTTAGGGTATTATGCGTTTGTGCTGATGTTTGTAACGCCCAGAAAAAAATCTTCTGACCACCACCTTAAATTATGCCGGTCGGTCGGCTGTCTGTCCATGTAACCCATGTGAACAAGGTGCAGATCGCAAGATTTGATGTAGAGAAGTTTTTTATAAGTGTACATTTTTACGCCAAACTTCATGAAGATCAGTCCCATAATTGACCATATCTCCAAAAAAAAAAACTCTCTTACCAAAATCACATAAATCCCATATAAATATTAATATCAAGTTAATATTCGACACTAATAAATTACAATAAGTAGAAATCAGAGTACCCAATTTTATTAGGATCGGTCCATAATTTCCAATATAAAGCCCATATAAGCCCACTTTCGGTAATCACCTTAAAGTTCATAAATTCATATAAATGTTAATATCAACGTAATATTCTGTATTGGTATGTTTTGTTTGAGACTTAATATAAGTTTCAGTCCATAATTGACCTAAGATAGGACTCTTTAATGAATTTTGATGCATACACACAATGTTATAAGATAACATATGGGCCACTATATCTTCTTAACATATTTATATTCGTATAAATGTTTATATTCGTATAAATGTTCGTTTGTTTCTTTTCACCATATTTTTTTTATTTTTTATATATTATTTTTATATTCAATTTATTTGGAATTTCTCCAGTTTTTCTTTTGTGTAGAAATAGAATTTTCATTAAACTTATTCATGAATAAGTCTGATTTTTTTTCTTGTGTTTTAAATATTGTAATTTTTTTTGTAATATCGAGCTTAAACACATACAAAATTACGTATAAGATACATACGTATACGTATATATGTAGATATATGTATGTATGCATAATTTTATCTATGTTTATATGTTAATAAACTCATTGAATAAATCTATTGCACATTTGTATTTTCTTTAACAAATGGACGACTGCATTGTCTTCACAAATGGCACATGAAATTTAAGAGCCTCAGATATTTTTCATCAATCTATGTTTTGGAAGGAATATAATAATTTGTTATAAAATGCTAAGAATGTTTTTTTTTAGTTACCTTATAATTCTTATATAATTTTGATAAAAAAAAAAAAAAAAAAAAATTGTAAGGCTTCTTTAGGAAAAAATTTGCCTCGACTTGGCATATTTACAGTACATATATTAAATACACACTTTGAATTATTAAATTTTTTTGTCATACCACATATATTATTCATATTAAACGGTCTATGTGTGTCTGGCTTTAGTAATCAAACGAAACGTTCAACATTTTGATGAAGGATATACTAATTTGTGATTTTTTATTTACCACATATGTTTTATAGTATAGAACAGGGGTTCTCATAAGCCACAGCTACAAGATCACCTTAAGGCATTTCAAATTGAGAACGACCCACCAAAATGTTTGTGCAATAAATTTAAAAATTTTAAACATGATTATTTTTGAAATTAAATACATTTTATAAGGAATGTTTAAACATAAACTAAAGTTTAACGGCTTGATTTTGTAAAATGAAACGAAGATTCGTTTTGAACTATGTTTTTGTTTTTAACATAAAATTTTGAACCGAATTTTCGTTTCATTTTACAAAATTGGGCCCTAAGCTTAAATTTTAATTGCAGTTCATTTTACAAAAAACGATAAATTAAATTTAATTTTTTATGCTCAAACCTTTGATATTTGAAAAGAAGTTTAATTTTATATCATCTTGAAAATTAAGTTTACGTATTAAAAATAAAAAAAGATATAAAATACCCAAATTGTGATATAAAATACTGTCGGCCTAGCTGTCTTGTTTCCCAAATGGAACTCTTCAAAATGGAATGTTTTCATCAAATAGTGAATATGGATAATTGTTTTAATCTCTCATTCATACCATATTCTAAAATAACTTCAAATCTTATAAATCTTCTTTTAAATATTGACACAAGTAAGTGGCTATTTAAGCCCAGAAAAGAACACTTAGGACCAGTGTTGCCAGTTTAGCAATTTTTAAGGCTAGATCTAGCCTTTTTATTTTGCTTTTAGACTCAAAATTTTTGTTTTAGATTCTAGCCTTATTTTTAAAATTTATTTTTAAAATTGCCTTCAGAAAATAATTTCTTATTTATTAAAATCAATCTTATTTTTACAAAATCATCCATTTAAGCAATTTTGTGTATTTATTCGCACAAAAATCGAGATTAGTAATATATATCAAAAAATTTCGCCTGCTGCGCTTCATTATTCAAATGTAAACTAACTTAAATAGTTTTATGGACTTACTAAATATATTATTATAATAAAAAGCGAAAAATCACATACATATATATAGCCATATCTTCGCCATTTATGAACCGATCTTGCTAAATTTCAATAGCAAAATTCTCGAAAGGATTTACCATTGTTTGATACGTATTCTATGTGGCACTTATCGGTGGGCTTCATAAATGCCATTTCAACCGTTCTATCGACATCATTTCGACGTCATTTCTTAAAAGCATCCAAGGATTTTTTTTGCTCTCCGAAAAAAATTATGGAAATTTCAAACGAAATAACAAACTTATATATACGCCTTAGTTTAAGTACAGAAAATATATGTATGATTATAATTCATTTCTCTTTATATTGCAAATTATCCATATTTAAAACTACAGAATCTTATATTTTTAATGCCCGTTTATTAATTAGACAATGACAAATGCTCATTTTAAAATTTATAATTTTTTATCTAGAAAGTTATATAGACTTAAAGTTTCAAAGTGTATGAGGCATAGGTTGTAGAACAAATATTCACATGTATGTTACAGCTTGTATTCCAAGGACTAAAAATGTAATAAACTTGTTCCGTCTTGTCCAGTCCTGTTGAACAATATTTTTAATTTTCTAACATAGCTTCATAAAATGTTTATACTTTTTAACTATATTTATATATATGTTTCTGAAAAAAATTTCTAAATTTAATTGTTCGAAATTAGAATGAATTTAAAGACAATTAAAACAGTAATATCCTGTGAAGGATCCATATAAATTTTTATAATTAGCACTCTTGGTAGTTGGAACACAAGGTTTTTATATTATTTGATATAATTTATTGCTAAATTTGATATCCATACCAGCATCCATATAAAATTTATACACATATGATATTACAAAATGTGGAAACTTATTTTGGGCGGATATTCACAAAATTAGGTATCATAATTTTCATTTAAATAGAAATTGTGTAAAATATGCATTTTAAGAAAATATTTTTATGACGATTTCCACCAAATTCAATTGAATGTTTGATCAGAATGTTTACATTAATCGCGGTTGCGCAAACGGGCTAACATACATCGCTTAATCGGTTTAGTAAATTATAGAGTGTCAAATTAAACTCCGTAAGTTGGCTAAATAACATTTACTTTGCGCGTTATAAGCATTATTGAAAACGTCATAAAATTTCATATCATATAATTCTATAAGCTATAATTTAAAAAGAATTCTTAGTATATTTTTACTTTCTATTTGCGTCTTTCAAATGTAACATATAATTATTTTAATACTGAAATCTTCCTCTTTTCAATGATACCTACGTCATTCTACAAAAACCCCAATGTGTATTCTAAAAAATAAATTTTATTTCCATTAAATGTAAAATAATACATATATTTTTTACAATACAAAGTCTCCTATATAATATATATATATATCAGATTGAATGTTTTAAAAGTTCAAAATCATCTATCTCTCTTTAAAATTGCAAATATTGCAAAATTTCAAAAACAGACTACATACATATACGTAAGTTTTACTTGTTGTTTTACATAAGGATAGCAAAAGGCAATTTTTAAAATACTACAGAAATTTACGACTGCGTTTATTTTGCCTAAATAAACACTTTTAAAAGTTTATAATTAAAAAAAGAAGAACAAATAAATTAATGAAATCTTCTATATCGCCTATATGAAATGGTAACGAAATGAAGGGAATCGCTTAAGTGCACTTAAGAAATGTTTATGAAATTTAATTAAATTTGTAAAAATACTGTGAGGAATTTTAGAATAATATGATTTTCAAAGCAATTATGCAAAACTAAAGAATACAGGACAGTGTTAAAAATGCTCTCTCTTGGCCACCTAAAAGAGTATTTAATAAGAGATTAAATTGTTCGATTTGAACCATCCCAAAAGCAAGAATATAAACCAGATTGTAGACTACACTAACAAATAAAGACTAGATTATAAAGACGAAGACTATAAAGCCACCTTCAGATTAGGCTATGGTCTATATATAGACTATAGACTAGACTATAGACTAGACTATAAAGTAGACTATAGACTAGACTATAGACTAGATTATAGACTAGACTATAGACTGGATCATAGACTAGATTATAGTCCAGACTATAGACTAGATTATAGACTTAGACTATAAACTAGACTATAGACTAGATTCTAGACTAGACTATACACTAGTCTATAGACTAGCCTATAGATTAGACTATATATCAGGCTATAGACTATAAACTATACTATAGACTACACTATAGACTAGACTAGAGGCTAGGCTATAGACTAAACTGTAGACTACACTATAAACTATACTATAAACTACACTATAGACTACACTATAGACTATATTATAGACTATACTATAGACTACACTGTAGACTAGTATATAGTAACTGACTGTAAGAAATAATATTTCAATGTTTGTCTTATTAAACATTTCATCACAAAATTAATTTTAAAAATTACGGTTTTAAATTTTAAATTTGTTTCCAAATAAAGCTGTTATTAGAGTGCGATTCTTTAATACCAAGACTCTTTTAATACAAAACATCCTTAGCCTCCCTCTCTTGCTTGTCACATCCATTATTTTCAGTTTTAAAAGTCAATTTAACCACCATTTCAAACCATTTAAATTGTAAAAGAAATTGTATTATGTATACTCCTATAAATAACAGCATCATGAATTTCTTTCTACAAATAATCTCAATTAATTTCCAAATAATAAACGACACGTGACTACATTTTTAAAATGAAGTACTCAGTAGATTTAAGAAAAGAAAAAATTAACCAAAAAAAGTTGAATAAAAATCTCGCACACACACTCGAGCGAATGAGTGTTATTTAATTCAAGTTTAGTGACGGGAAAAAAACATTTGTGTTACGATTGAAATGAAATGACTGGATTTAAAAATTTCAAATCCGTTTAAAATATTTTTGGTAAAATTAATGAGATTTTAATTAAGTTACTTATTTGAAATTAAACATGACTCCTTTTAAGGTTTTCATTTTACGAAATACACGACAAGAGATAGATATAATATTGTTTGAGATTAAACTGGCAACAGTTATTTAATAGCATATTGCTGTTTATATAATCTTGGTAAATTCGTTTTATCTCATTTAAAAATTAGGTTCTTTTTATGACTGTAGATTTTATAAAAATGAGGTAAAGTATTTTGTATGATGTATTTAGAATATACTTTTCTACTTAATATTTCAGTTTTTAGTGCTACATAATTAAACTTTTGACTAGTTTTTTTTTTTTTTTTTTTTTTTTTTTAAATCTGTTTACAATTTCTACAATCAGATTTGGCAGAATCCTTAAATGTGTGATTTAAAATAGGTTTTACTGCTAATAAATATAAATAATACCATATAAAATCTTTTAAACTCATCCAAATACCCATAAACAACAAGAATTTTAAATATTACAAAGAAATAGCAATAAAATAAAGTTTTTTAACATATTAAAAATAGTAACCCAAAAAGTTGGAGTAAGAGTCTACCATTTAAGTACTGTACACATACAATTTATGTAATAAATGGTTTACTTCTTTTAAAATCTGTTTTATTTTTTAGTCAACTTTAAGTATTATTTAAATATATTTTTACTATTTGAAATATATGTTAAATTGACAGAGTTCTGGAGAGTTTAGTAGATTGGCCTCCTTTCGTGCATAGCATCACTATTTGTTTGGTAGCGCTGATTTACTTTTTTGTGGAAATCATGAGAAAAGAGATCAGGCCAGAAAAATTAGAATTCGTTGTGATTTTCAATGATAGTAAGGAATCTTTTGTAGCGTGTAGTTACAAATATTATACCACCAACATATTAACGTATAATGTAACTACTGAACTAGTTACAATATATCAAGGGAACTTATAATTCTCATTTAGTTTATATAAATTTAAACATAAATAGTTAAGATTAGGATGATACATTTGAGCAAGAACCGAAATACCGAACTTGTTATACTCTGCTCTTAGGGGTTAAAGTATCACCAGGTACGACCGAACCGTAGCCGAACCCGTAGTTAGCTGACCGAGGGCCGAAGAATTTATTTCGTCACATCGTTGCAATATAGTCGTAGTTAGTCGACTAAGAGTCGAATAATATATTTCATCGGATCATAGTTATATAATATATAAATAGTTAGCCGATTGGAAGCCAAAGCATTTATCTCATCGGATTGTATTTTAAGACCAAAACTTGTAGTGTCGAAGAATTTATCTCGTCGGATTGTACTTAGTCTATAGAACAGCTCATATGATTGTGACCAAAACCTGTACTTAGTCGAATGAGAGCCGAAGCATTTATCTCGCCGGATTGTGTATAGTATTCAACAGGGCTGTCAGATGTGGCGATTTTTCGTCAAACATGGTGATTTTTAATTGCTTTTGGCTACTGAATTTTCCGTTTGGCGACATGGCGAATTTTTTGGCGATATATAACAAGGTTGCGATTTATTTGGCTAATTTTTAAGATTTGATTAAATAAGCAATTGTGGAGAAAAAATATTCATTTTCATACTAGAAATTGACTATTTTTAGTGTTTGGCTGTATAGCAAAATGAAGAGCCTTAATTTGTAAATAGATTTAATTTAGTTTACGAAATATTATCCATTAAGGATGTATTTTACAATACTTATGTATTAAATGTATAATAATTTGTTTTCCATCATCTTTCAAATATATCATGGATGATTGATTTTGGTCACAATGAAATAAACATTCATGAACAAATTAATTCTTTGAAACAATTTATAAGTTTAATAGGATCAATGTTGTTATATAATGTTAGAATTATTCTTTTAAAAATTATAATAAAGTTCAATAAATTTTAAATGTTGATAACCTAAAAAAGGGCAATATGTCAAAAAAGTGTATTTTAAGTTGTATTTTTTTTATTCAATTACACTGTTCTCGAAAATGAGACTAATATTTTTTTCCATTGGATTAAAATACATCGACGATGCTGAATTTAATTTTGCTAACCACTTTTAAAAATTCTCGCTAAAAAGAGTTTAGGGAAATTGAATTTTTTTGGCTTAAATTTAATAATTTACCCCCGTATTCGCAAACAACTTTTAAATTTAAAATGTATTTTAAATTTAAAATTGGTTTATGAATACAGTGATTAATTTTTGAATTTCACCAATATAAACGATTAAGATGTCATTGGAGTGTATAATAATGAATTCTTATTATCAAATATATTTTAAACGATAATAAACAAAACTTTAAACTGGCAAAAATATTACTATATTTCTGTAAGTAAGCTAACTAGTGAGCAACTTTTCAAACAAAAATATAAAAACATTTAAAATTGTGCTAAAACTGACTTAGTTAATGATTGAAGTCGATTTATTGTTTAATGTACATAAATAATGTCCCTTTTATTTCTAAATTTTCAACTGATTCGCTACTTCCATAACTAAGTTTAAAACCAAATATCGCGAATACGAGCGATAAATTCGAAAAACTGCTATCACTATGGAATTCAGCGTACTCGAATTAGCTCTACAAGTAGGGTGCCCAGTTTGTTAAAATTTGCAACTAGCATTATTATTATGAGCTATTGTAATTATCTGAATTTATATTTAAAATTTTAAGTACTAAAAATTGTACGACACTTAACACTTTAGTTAATTTCTTAGTATTTCTTTAAAAAATCGAATAAAACTTTAATTTGGCGATTGATTAACAATTTGGCGACAGAGGATCAAAAAATCAGACAATCCTGGTATTCATTTTTCATTAAGTTCTAGCTGAAGAATTTATCTAAGCGGATTGCATCCCAATAGTTAGTTTTATAATTGTAAACACCCGGAGAGAGAAGAATTTGTCTCATCGCATTTTTGTGAGCTCTGTGATAACATTCAAAGGAAGCAGACTTTTGAAGAAACTGGGCAGATGGGGTATACCCCAGCTGGAAAGAAACTGCATTACACTTTTCTGACGACATTCAGTTGCGTACATTTTTTTGTTAAAAGTTTTATTTTTTATGAATGAAGAACTTTTTTCCAACAAGTGCAAATGTCTTACCAAACCAAAAGTTTTATATATATATATATATATATATATATATATCTATATATAATAACAAACGTAAACAATATAACGATATTCATTTCTGTTTCATATAATGAATGTTATAAGGCTTAAAATGTGCACAGATTTTTTTGTAAGCAATTATTATAGTCATATGCGTATATATGAGCCATTATTAAATTTTTTAACTTTTCTGGTATTGACTTTAATCCTTAATAAGTTTTATGGTAATACAATTCATGTTAATATTTTATTTACTTTTTGTTTTTTTATTTTTAGGGCGAAGTCTGCGCGCCCCTCAACTGTATACAAATATTGAAACAGTTATTGATACTTGTTATAATTATGAACATCTCCTGATTTATCCCGTCGATGTGTCCTAAGTGGTCAGTGCAGTAGATAGTCTAAAAGTTTGGAAAAGAAAGGCAAACATTTTTGAAAAAATGAAATTGTAACGAGATACATTCCATATGGTATAACATAAATTACTGCGTCAACTTAGTTTTTTGTTACGTAACACTATAAAATCAAAGATCCACTCATAATAGATTTAATTCAAAAATTGTATCGAGTTTTTGAAAATTACGCAAAAATTGCACAAAGTGCCATTTGTATAAATGTAGATATAAGAACGGCGATAAATAAATTTAAGTCAAATGTCGTTGATAGTTGAATATGGACATCACGAAATTTTCCATAAATGTAACAATTTGTAGGTATTTGCAATGCTTCAACGAAAACTTCGAAAAATAAAAATTTAATAGACCAAAGAATATTTATTTGGAAAAAAAAAATCATCACAATATTAAATGGAATTATTTGGTAATAAACATGAATAAAATATATTTTCGTATAATGATATATGGAGAAATAATTTAGATGTGAACCCCATTTATCGCAAAATTTAAAAAAAGGCGTTGTTTAGTATAAGGAAAATTTTAAAATTTTACTCAGAATCCATAAAATATGCGACACTTATACCATGAAACATTTATCGAGGGAAAAATGATGTTGCAAAATCGGCAACGATTGTGTTTACATTGCCACAACACACGATATGTAGTTTTCGAAAACCTTCGTTTTTAACTTATTAACATATGTATATGAAATAACTATATGATGTTTTCAAAACAATCGCCGGCGCTTTGCATGACAAAACCTAAGCCATTAAATTTTCTTACGTCGAATACTGCTTGTGCACACGTTTAAGGACATTCGTGCAAATGCACAGCTTTTGATACACGAATAAGTTTAGCTTCCTGATTATAACTGTAGAAAGAAAATTAAAGGTTTATTAGAAGTTTCGCGTTTCTTAAAATTTTTGTCGTTTATATTCAAAATTTAAATGTTTATAATTCCGTAAAGATTTTTTTACCATTTTTTTTACACAATCTTGTAAATTGCTGTTAATTAAATAAAAAATGTTTAAAAAATAATCTGTAGAAATTTGGACCCAGCATAGCGATAGCTAAATTTTAAAATTCGAAGCCCAGTATCTAGTAAACTAAAAGAGATAACCTATACCTATATATGTAGTGACGTTTTTCGTAGTTTTCGGCTGGATTACAATCGTTTCAGATATAAAAACTCGAGAATGCTATTTTCAGATTCGAAGTGTTCAAGTTTGGAATCTTGTAGACCCACCCCTATTAGGCCTATGTAGTCCAAACACCAAATTTAAACTCTAAACGTCTATACATCTACTATCATCATGTCGTTATTCGTCTTGAAACTACATATTTATTTCCATTTCAATTTTTGAATCATACACGCAGAGAAAAAACATGGCTATAGTATTATCACTGCAACAATATTATATTTCCTTGAATTTTAATAACTCTGTATTCATGATAACAATTTTTTTGTTAAAATTTTGTCATTTAATGTTTATATTCAATAAAAATGTTAATATCATAGAGTGCAAAAATTATATGTTTTTAATTGTTTTTAGCAGGAACAAAATTTTATTAATGTGAAAAATATCACTACTTCTACAACCATTAAATATTTGCAGTTTATTTCCTTGTTTTTAAACCATATTATGTTTTTAAACCATATTAATATTATTATTCCCATGACAATAAATTGTTTCATATAAAATAATATTTTTCCTTTTCACAAACTTAGTGGAAAAATTCATAGCTTATTTGTTTTTAAATATATTTTGCTTTTAATGTTTATTTTCCAACTTCACTGTAATTTTCATTTAGTTTAAATATAAATAAATATAAATAGACAAGTTTTGGTTATACTCGGTGTGATTCAAGTAATAAGAGATATTGATTTAGTTAAAAAACATATCTTGCGTTTGAAAATTATAATTAATAAAAAAAAAAAAAAAAAAAAAAAATATGTAAATATTTTGTTTTTTTTTTTTTTGCTAATGAACACTTTTCTCTACAACTTTCAATAAAAAAATTTATGAAAATAATAATTTTTTATTAATACGTTTTATTTTAATACATGATAAGATGAAATAATAATATGACAAAATGAAATAATAATATGATAAGATTGAATAACTATGTGATAACATGGGATGATAAAATGACAGTCTATTATAATAATATCATAAGATAGTATAATAATAATATAACATCTAATCATAATCTGATAGAATGGGATAATGATGTACTAAGATTCTCCAATTATATGTAAAACTGTAATCATAACATCAAAAAACATACCATAAAAGCGGGCACAATATGATCAAATGGAATGATAATAATTATTACTTATAATCATTTCTATTTTTCTCAGTGACCATAAGTTCCAATCATAATATGTTGCTCTTAGATTATGGTCACTACAACTGTATTTTTTCTTTGCGTGTACACTCTGTAACTCAAAAAAGTCGCCGCCGTTTATTGTGGCTGTAAATGCGTGAAGTTAATGTGGAAAAATTTATTATTTATTAAAAAATTTATAAAAAATAGTGATTGTAATGAAAAGTAATACTTTGTAGAAATACTTTCTTGAATTATAAAAAATAATGATTAGAATGAAACGGAATACTTTATAGAAAATACTTTCTTGATAATACGTGGTGAAGATTCTTCAACAGACCAAGAAGCAGCAGAATCCAATGACGACGAAAAATTCCGTCAATTCTTGGAAGAAATAAATATGCCATCTATTTTTGTTTATTTGAAAGATGATTTTAAAAATTATATCTAACATTAACATAAAATATATTAATTTATTTAGCCGCACAAATGACATTTAAGAGTTTGCCTATTTAAGTATGGACGACTTAGGTGAGTCTGTGCCACTGCAAGGCCTGCGAGCGTAATGCAGAACGAAACTTTTTGATTGGAAAAAGGAGGTAAAATTATAATTATATTTTATTTAATAATATTTGTATGTTTTTTATAATAATATTTGTATTAAATATGATAACAACTAAAAGAAGTTTTTTTTTTGTTTTTAATTTATTTCAAATAAGGGTGGGTTTAAAAACAGACAGTGTTAATTCGATACCGATTTGTTTTCAAGTAGATACCGATGCATTATCAAGTTCAATTACTGTCGTATTCATTTCGACACAAATTTCAAGTTTCAATTTGATACCACTGCGTTAACAAATTTCCGTTGTAAATTTAATACATACTTGTCTGACACACTATTGACACTGAATGGTAGCATTTTGAACATGATTGTGATTATTATTTTTCTGGGTATTAAAAATATTATAAGTTGTATTTGAATAACTCAGAAGACTTTTTATATTGAGTGTAATTTTTACCAGAATTCAACTTTAAGTTTCACGATCAGATTTTATATGCATTCGAGTCGTTTTATATTTATACAAATGAAATTTCATTGTCCATTAAAAAATCTTTTCAAACAAAAAATAAAAAAGAAATTTTTTGATAGCGTCCCATATGTATTTTTCTCATGTTCTATTGTATTCATGTTTATATAAGTCTTTTAAGTATATGAATTAGTATGGACCCAACTAAAATGAAAGTTTATTTCATTGTAAGACACCATTTCTCAAAATGATCAAAAAGAAACAAGGTATTTTTTTCTTGTTTTTTTTTTCTTGTTTCTTCCAAACGAACGAAATGAAATTTTGTTATATTTAAAAAAAGAAAAATTTATATATTCGGATTTGTTGGGAAACTTTTGTTATGCCATTAAATGCACCTCTCAAGGACCTTTAAAATGATACCTAAATTTTCATACTATTGACTTGGAAGAAATATGAAAATTAACAAAAAAAAAAAAAATACTCAAAAAGAGGACATCTTTTTCTTTCTATCAAGCTTGCGAAAGGCTAATGCCAAGAACAAAGATTTTTAGAAATGGTATCTTAGAATAAAATAAGTTTTCTTTATAGATGAAAAAAATCGAAACCTTTTGTTTTGGGGTCATCCTAATATGTGTATGTTTTGGTCCTTACTTCTGTTATCCTTTGTCTATTAGTATAATAAATATTTTACTAGAAATTTTATGTTTTTTTTTTTGTCCTTTATATTTGCCATTTCATATCACTTCCACAAATACAAATCAATTAAGTTAAGCAAAAATTGAAAAATGAGTTGAAAAGAAAAAAAGTTATTTACTTTTTTCTTCTTAATGTCCATTGTAGTTTTATTTTCTTGATTTTATGTAACAAATCTATTATTTTTCTATTAGTTCTGTCAGTGATTGACAATAACTGAGAGAAGTAAGAGTTTTTGTTGTAAATAATCATGTTAAACATGGATAAATGAGTAAAAAAAAATATAGTTTTACATAGTTTATTTGTTAAGAAAGTTAATTAGAAAAATATACAAAACTTTAAATATAAATATTTATATGAGAAACTTTCTGTCTATATCTTTCACTACTTTAATTACAAAAATTAAATATCCTGGAAAATGTATTACGAATTTCGTAGTAATACTCATTCTAAGCATCGGAAAAATTCTAGATTAATTCTAATAATAATCTCAAATTTAATACATTGAATACCAAAGAAAATATTCTTCTTCAAGGAGTTTTTACAATATATAATTGCCTAGGAGAGTACTAGAGCAAATATGTTAATTATGCTTTTTTAGAGAAGAAATAGTGCTATAGAAATGTAATGCCAATCAATATAGTAGCAAATTCCAGAAGTAATAAAAATGTTGAAAATATGGTCGAGGCTGTAACTTCATGAACGAAATTTTAACTTTAATAAATCTTTGCAATGTGATAAATTGATGAAATGCTACAGGTCTTTGATAAAATATTTTCTTGAATTCACAATAAGATTTTTTTTTAAATTTGGCAGCAATGACCGGTTACAATGGACCGATTCCTCATATACATAGTAGTTACTGAGGGGCGAAAGAAAAAATAAAAAAAAAAATAAGTAAAAAGTTATAGCCCGACCATAAGATAATCTACATCGTGATACAAATATTTATGAATCACGTTAGGGTATTTTCGGAGTTGGGACATATATGAGAGCCACATTCAATTATTTACCGAACCTTATAAAATTTTGTAGTGTATTTTCTGTACATATAAAATATGTTTATCCAAAATTGTATCTATACATATTCCTCAAGAAACTAAGGGTCTAAAAGCAAAACCTAGCTTCCGCTGAGAACCAAAAAAAATTCACAAAAATGCACTAAATAGTCCACTGGAGTACAAAAATCCCCAAAATTTAAAAATATTTTTTTTCATAACCAGCTCAAAATTGTAAATTTGTTGTATCCCATTTAGGGAAAAAATCTAATTTTTTTTGGCTTTGATAGGGAGCTTGGTTTTGATTTTAGACCCCTAGATTTTTAGCGTAATTTTCTTAGAATCGTTCATTGATTTCTTTTTTATATATGTCTTCCGATTTTTCGATCCTACCTGATACACAAACTAACATTTGTGTAGAATTTAGCACGTATAACTAATTTTCGTAAGGTGGCCTTGTGTGGCAGCCATGGTCAACTATGGACTGATCCTTTTGTAATTTGGTACATTGATTTATATTTAAATGAAATTTACTTGTACCAATTATACTCTGCAAATTCCGGCAGAATATTTGTACGGCGGCTAGGTGAAATATTGGATCAATTTTAATCAATTGCAATGAAATTCGTACAAATCCTATGATCCAAAATTAATTATTGAACTATCTTCCTAATTGCGACCTGTAGTTTGATTATAATGTTTACACAAGGACGGACAGATGTTTAGACGGACGGACAGATGGTCAGACGGATGGACAGATGGTCAAACAGATTGATATTGTTAAATCTAATTATCTAGAGATTCTGAGGCGATTGGTATATTTTGAGATTATGCTTAGACCAGTTTTTTATTGGCCGCTATAAACATCAGCACAAAAATATGGTAAAAAGAACGAAAATTAAAAATAATAGTTTTTAAGTAAAATTTATACGTAAAATTGTTGAGAAAGGTCAAAACTAAAAGTCGTTATCTCATAAAACTTCATACACCATGTATATCTAGAACAAGCAACATGAAAATATGTTTCTACCATTTTGTTGAAAAAAAGTTTACACAATTCCAACTCAGCTTGTAAAATTAGGTCCGTCAATTATCATTATATTTAACTTTTCCTTTGGTATTAAAAACTCTAGTCAATTTCCTCAAATTTCAATATCAGGAAATTTTTAATTCTTCTTTAAGTTTACAATTTTTCACTCCTTACAAAAAATATGAATTTTTAAAGTTTTCTTTTGAAAAAGAATTCAAGAATTTAATCTGTAATGAGTGAGTGACACACATATAAATAATTTCCGCTTAAGTAGCAAAAAATAAAAAAAGGAAAACTCGTGTTTCCCTTAAGGATTTTATATTGATGTTACAAAAACTGTAAACCACATTGCACATTGGGGCAGAATTGAAAATTTTTAAAAATAAATCTGTAACTTCTAATTGGCTGGTTGAATTTACATAAAATTTCACACAGTCGTTGCAGAGGAGTGTACAACTTTAAGTTTGGAGCGGAGCCCCTAAGGAGCGGAGACATTGTGACTAAAAATAGTGTACCTCTAGCATAGATAATTTTTAACCGTTGCTTATATGATTTCACATATTATATACTATTAAATCTTTATTTTCAATTTTGCAAAACTAGATCCAATTTTTTACATATATAGCCGAAAATTTTTATCCGACCTTGTAAATTTTGTTCCAGTTAGTTAAAAAACAAAATTATCTAAAGTAAAGTATATTTTAAATCGATATCTTTTCCGAGTTCAAAAATAAATGATTTTGTAACTGAAAATTAAAAAATAAAAAAAAAAAATAAATAAATAAAAACATTCTTTCTCTAAAATAAAACTTTCTTTAAAAACATATAATAATTTTATAATTTTCCAAAAGATACTTAGTCCCTAATTGGACTAAGTACAGACCCTCCCGATTTTGACCTGTTTTGTATCGAAATTTTTAATTTAGCCTATATGTTCTAAAACCTTGAATCTGAAAACAGAATCCAGTTTCGGAATCTGCAATCCAGTGTTGCCAGAAGATGAGAAAAAAGAAGTTAAATTTAATATTAAAAAAAGTAAAAAAAAATTAAATGCCCCAAAAATATTATCAGCAAGAAGTTATTTTTTTTTTTAATTTGGAAACATATTTCTTCTCGTTCTCATTAGTTTTTGAAATTTTTCTAAAGAAATTGTAATAAATTTGTAAATAACACCCAGAAAAATGACTCAATACAAAATCTCCCAAAAGAGTCCCATAAAATTTAGGGTTTCATATAAAAAATTATACAATGTTTTGAAGTGAGTTTTCATCATTTTTCAATTATAATTCCTTTTTGAATAAACATTTTCAAATTTTTGGGTGCTTTTTCTTATTAATAAGATATTTTTTAAATAATTTCTATAACTGGACAAAATTAGTTAAGGCACTTTTAATTTCATAAATATTCATATTCAATAGCAACTTAATTCAAGAATCAAGACATTCAGAGCAAAAAAGTAATGCAATAAAAAAGTAATGCAATTTTTACTTCATCAACTCAAATCTCATACTAGCCTTACTATCATTAAAAAGAAGTATAAATATAAAAATAGCAAAGCAAGTAAAAGATTTTGAAAAAATTAAAATAAATAATTGCAGGAGTTTTAATCTCAAGACATTATTGGAGGGTGAAAAAATACGCAATGAAAAAGATAATAAATTCCACCAACGTGTTATACTTACCATAAAAGACTTTGAACGGTCTTTATGAAGAATTTATTCTCAGTATACAAATTTGATGATTTCTAGTCGATCGCGAGAACACAAAGTTTCTGTATAAAACAACAGGTTTACTATTCCTTGTGACTCTATAGAAAAACAGTAAATTCCGGTATATAATTAAATATTTGAAGGTGTAGCCAAGACAACAAATGAAATGTTCGGAAATATACTCACGGTGCTGGATATTGTAGATCGCACAGGTATAAGAATAAACATCGAATCTACATAAGATATGTGACATCAACAAAGCCCACGATATAAAAATTCTAATATGAAGCGGCAGAAACTAGGGTGGGTCAATTTTTTTCCCTACTAAGTGAAACGGAAAATTCTAAGAATTTTAACTAAATTTTAATTCAATTAAATTATTAAATTAACTAATTTAACTAAATTTTAATTCAAAATTGATTAAAAACAGTTGATTCAAAACTTAATTAAACGAAAATTTATTAAAAAAAAAAATTCAGCAAAAACTGAAAATGAAAAAATTGAAACAAATTATCTATTTTTTATTAAAATTCACTTTTTTATTTCAATGGTTAACAAGAGCCTGCAGAAATTTGCGATTGTATGTAGCAACTAACTCACCATCGGAGTACTTGAAATTACTATCAGAATTCGTTAGTGGAATAAGATTCTGATCTAAATTGATGGTGACTACCAGTTGTTTACCTTAAATTTTGTTTAATTAAGACAAACAAAATTTTGTGCCTAATTAAATATTTATTATCCACTTAGGTTGCCTCACTGGGTCACTCACAGGGTTGTCAGATTTTTTTGAGATTCTGTCGCCAAATGGCTAATCATAAAACGCCAAAAATTCCCAAATTTTTTGGTTTTTGGTGAAAAAAAATTAACAAAAAAGTTTCAGTGTCATATATATTTTAGTGATTCAAAGTTCGTATAATTTATATATATAAATTCATTTTAAACAAAGCCAATGATAATTGCAATAGCTAATAGTAATTGAATTATAATTTAAATGCATTTTTCTAACATACATACATACATACATACATACATACATACATACATAAATACATGCATCCATACTTAAATATATCTCCATTTTAGGGTAACAACTTTAAAATTTTTTTGACATTTATTAAAAAAAATAATAATAAAATTGTAACATTGTATAACAACATTTGTTCCCTTACACTTAGTTTTCACTGAGTTGAAAGCAATCAGTTTTGAGCAAAACACCTAAAATCGTTTCCACTCTCTTGACTTGTTTTTGCATTATTGAATTTTCGACCCAAATCCTGACATTTCTCAATCTAAGCTGTAGTTAAATTTCTAAATTAGATGAGCAAATACTGAAAATAGTCGAATACTAGTAAGAATACGTAATCGCATTTCTCCACAAATACCTATTTTATAAAATTTTTAAAATTAGTAAAATAAATACGACCACTTTTTAAATTGCCCAAAAATTCGCCATGTCGCCAAATGGAAAATTTAGACGCCAAAAGCAATTAAAAAGATTTACGTTTAGCGAAAAATCGCCACATCTGACAGACCTGCTTTGAAGCTATCGCACAATCGTTTTACGTAATCCCATGCAATCATAAGGCCCTATCGTACTCGTATTTATCTAAATATATTTCTCTACTAAGCGGCAGAAGTCCGGTCGGTATTAAATTATTTTTAACGGAATTATCGTTTAAATTCTATTTTAAATATATTTTACAAAGTATAACATTCTTTCACAAATTTTAATCAATATTAATTCACTTACATCTAATGAATAATAAATATAATAAATTTCCTTTAGATTTTAATTATAAAATAAATAACTTCATGTGCGCAAAAACGAATACCTGACTTTTGTTCGTCGCTACTTTTTCTCCAAAAAAACAATTATTTAAAAAAAATTTTACTATAATTCCGAAAATCTGAAAAACTATGGACTCAATTTTTTTTTAAATAAATTCTTTTGTCTATCTGACTTAATTGTTAGTTGTATCGAAGAAAATTTAAGTCAATATCTTTTATAGAACCAAAACTATTCTACTTCAAAGTTTAATGGCACGGAGGTATCCACAACGGAGTACTCCACAGATCCTGAGGGGTCTGAGGAGTCTTCCTTCTGGTAATTAAAATTGCAAATCTGCTACGCCTATAAGAAATTTTACGTAAATCCAACCAGCCGATTAGTGGATATAGATTTATTTAAAAAAAAAAAAAAAAAAAATCAATTCTGCCCCACTATGCATTGAATAAAGTTAAAAAGGAAAATAGTATCAAAACAACAAGCTTTTGAAGCTACAAGCAGTAGCAAAAATATACTAGATGATAAAGAGTGGAGAAAGTAACACAAATATATATATATATATATATATATATATATATATATTTATTTCGCTGCATACATACTGACGAGTAGCAAAGGGTTTTTAATATAAAAACTTTAAAAGTGTTATTTTCTTAAATATAAATTCAAAAAGTTTCTTGTAAACAAGAAACCGAAGAAAAAAGAAAATGACATAAAAATTTGTGAAGCTTTAAAAACAATGCTTTGCATATATTATTCTCATGATCCCTTTACCCTATGCACTTGAAAAGTGTCAGTTACGCTTAAAAAAAATAAACGGTTGTATTAAATTATAATAATCATCAGAATTATGAATAAAATATTAATATGCAACTAAATCTTCTTACTGAAATAAAAATGCATCAAGGTATGATGCATTTTAATGATGTTAACAAAATACTGACGCAATATAAGTTTTGTTGAATTAAGCAGACAAAGGTTTCAAAATAAACGAAGTATTACGTTATGTTCTTTATTTGATTAACATTTTTTATAATTGATAATTTATCTTTTGTGCTTCTAAGCGCATGTATGAGTAATATTTAATGTTGCACAGTGGATAGAGAAATATGCCGTACAGTGGCTCAGAATCATTTTACATCGGCCAAATTTCTGTACCTTTTGAATCGATAGAGATATTTTAGTATTTTTTCGATGGAGATATATTTGCTTGATTTTTTCGCCAGTTTTAATTTCATTAACATCGGTTCAGTAGTTGTTGAGAAATTTAAGGCTAAAGTTGAACTTTCAATTTTTTATAGCATTTAGTATGAAAATGCGATTTTTTGTTTTTTAAATCAACTTTACTTATAAAAAAGTTATATAAGAAAAAAACAACATTTTAATAATATCCAATATAATTTTGTGAACAGGTTTCGAGTTTATCAATTCTAGCATAGGTTCCACTAAAATCGATTGTTTTTGGACAAAAAAAAAAAAAAAAAAAGATGATTTTTTTAATGTCTATTTTGCTTTTTATTCAAATAGAGCTAAGAACAAAAATTTTTAGTTTTTATAATTACTAAAAGATTTTTAATGTTTATTTCGTTTTTTACTTAAATAAAAATAAAAGAAAATTATATTTATTGTGCATTCGGTAGGAAAATAGCCAGCAAAAATTTCTTAATTTTATATTATTTCTGTCCTCTGGCAACCCTTTTGCTTCTTTATCTAAGTCCCGATGTTCTACTTTCCTTTGACTTCTAGCATCAATTCATTGCACACAAATAAATCAATAATTGTTTTAAATCTTGAAATAAGATTTATATCAACACTTGTTATTTCAGATGCTCCTCGGGATCTGAAAATAATCTTCTTTCTATGTTCCCATTACTTGTATTGCCTGATCTTTATTTTGATTGATCTATAATCAACCCACATTTAAGAAATTCGTCCTGAAAATGTTTCTTTTTTAAACTTCTTAACTCCTTATTGGGGTTGTTGTTTCATATTGATCCTGTAGGTTTAAAATCCAAATCATAACTGATTTTTAGTATGTGTTCCACGAAAAAATTTTGGGAGTAATTTCATTAAAAGAAAAAGTGTAGAAAAAGTGTAGAAAAAGTATTCTACAGACGGGACACGATAGGTACAGAAGTATATATGGGGTTAAAGAGGATACTTCTGCATCTCTTCTGGTAGTAAAGTTTGTTTAACCCCTTTTGACCCTTAAAAGTTCTATTCCACTAAAATACAAATTTGACTAAAGTACAGTACTTGTGAAACATTTAGTAATACAGCAAGTACAAATGGTAGAGTGATACATCATATCATTTCTTAAGGACTATTAGCATACCAACATAGCAAAACCAAAATGCAGCCAATTATCGGTAATAGCTTGCGGGTAATGATAATATACTTCTGATCAAATTTACAAAAGTCAAATTTTTTTTATAAAATAACATAAAATTTTTGTCTTTAACAGCACGCCACGCCCACAATTACCAACATTTTGTTCTAGTTTTTCGGCATTAAAATTTTGGAAATTGGTGTTAAACAAATTGGACTTTATTTTCTTAATTGCAAATTAATTAATTAATTAAAAATTAGTATTTTGAAAAAGTAATTGATTCTAAGAAAAAAGTATGATGAAGCACCATTATCTGGTAAAAAAAAATCTTTAAAAAATCAACGCATAGAGCACCGACCTCAAGGTATATCAATCGACTCAAAATCACTTTTTAAATCGATGTAACGATGTCCGTTCGTCCGTCTAACTGGCTGGCTGGCTGTCCATGTAATTCTTGTGCACAAAGTACGGGTCTCAATTTTAAAGATACTTCAATGAAATTTGGCTCGTGGGCTTTTATGATCCATTATTTCACCTAGCCCCCCTACAAATGTCCCACCGGAATAGAGATTAAACACACAAAAATGTCTTTAAAATAAGAATATTTTAATAACATTCGGTGCAAAGAAGTTCTGTGCAAGTATCAATCTTTGTACCAAATTTTATGAAGATTGGTCCACAATTGACCATAGCTCCCATATAAACTCCTCCTCCGAAAATCACTTTAATGTTTATAAATCCCATACGAATGTCAGTATCAAGTTAATATTCAACACAAATAAGTTATATCCCAGCAAAAACTTTTCTTTCCTGGTAAGCTAGCAGGTATAATTGGAAACAAAAATAAACTACTTATTTTTTGCCTGAATAACTAGTTATTTTTGTTCGACTAGTCCACAAATTCATGTAGTTATTTTTTGACTCTAGAGGTACTCAAAAATATGTACCTAAACGAAAACAAAAATAAAAAAAAAACAAAAAATTTTGCCGTCAGCGAGACTAGAACTTGGACACACACCATTCGTTTTTACTGACTAACGTCTTACTCAGTACACTCTCTATTTAGTTTAAAATATCTTTTTAGATATTTTGTTATAGAAAACTAACAGCTTCAGAATGGGGTTGAACCAACCACATTCTGAGGCGCTCTAGCCAACTCATCCACGTGATTGCAGTATTACTGTGCTATTATACTATTAAGTACTTATTGATGTAATACAGAGTAAGCAAATAATAATGACGCCTCATTACCAAGAAACTACTTTAATAAGTAATTGTTATTACCGAAAACCAAAAAGTTTTTGCCGGGATGTAACATTGCTGAATTTTATGAGAATCGGTCCATAATTTAACATAGCTCACATATAAACCCACTTCCAAGAATCACCCTAAAGTGCATAAAATCATCTGGATGTTAGTATCAACGCATTATTCTGCATTTGTATATTTTATTTTACATTTAGTGAAATTGGCCACAGGTGTAATATAAGTCCCCTTCTCAAATTTTTATGCTCATACACAATGGTGTAGGGTATCATATAGACGTTATTGACCGACTGCATCTTTCTTTCTCTTTTTTAATTTAATATAAATATTTCATTAACTTAATTATTTGCATTATTTAAGAAGAGAACTATATAGAATTTTCGGAAAATATTTAAAACAAGTAGAAAAGTAAAAGTAGAACAAGTTTTGCCATATTTATTGACCTTAATATGTAAATGTATAAAAAAACAAAAAAGATTGTTTGGAAAACGATTACAATTAGTAAAAAATCATTAATTCTAAAATTTTTCTATATTTATAAAAGTTTTGCTCTTATTAATTTGGAATTGGGATTACAAAAAATGTAAATTTAATGGATCAATAGGTGTTTTTATATAATTAATTTCACTAATTTGATCAATACAACCGAATTTTAGTATTACGTTTTGGTAGTTTCAACCATATTATAATTATGTTCCATGTTTTCAGTCAAAATTGCATATTTTGATAACCTGTTGACATTTAAAAAATAAATTATTAAAAAAAAAAAATAAAATAAAATAAAAAATCCAAACATTTGAAATTTTTATTTGTATAAAAACAAATCTTTTAAAATAAATGCAAAAAATATTACGTAGACTTTTACCCAAAGTCTACACATAGACATTTTTTTGTTGACAATTATCAAATTCTATCTCTTTTTCTCTCTTTAAAATATTACGTGTGGACCAATAATCTATTTCGCAATAAATGTTTAAACCAACAAAAACATAAAGAGGGACATATAAATTTGAATGTGTTTGTGTACTTTATTTGTTTACGCTGTGTTTTATTTTTGCTTAACCATGCGATATGACCCTAATTTGTTGAAAGCTGGAACACAACTAATGATTTTTCTTGTAATTCATACTTAATTGTTTAGCTTCGTTAGCATTCGTGTTGTGTATGTGAAAATGCCGTAATTACACGGCTCTGGAGTGCTATGGGAGCCTTTGCCTGGTTCAAACACAAAGCTGAACACTAATGTTTAACATAAGCTGTCAAATTTATTGCTCTCTTTTACAATTTTGCGCTTTTTAACAAAAATAAAAGTGCAAAATAATTAATTTTGTTTTGAAAAGACAAATAAAGAATAAAAATGCGAAATAAATTAAAATTTTCGTAAAAAAAAAAATTAACATATAAATTTCTCATGTACGTTTTCTCCACCCTTAACACAAATTTGAAAATAAAATTGTTTTTCCTTTATTCTGTCGGCATTATTTCTAACGTTAAGAAATAAAAATGTCTTCATATAGATGTAAAGTTAGTTTTACAATTTTAGTAATTGATATAATCATTTTTGATTTAATGAACCATTTTGATAATTGAAATCATTTTTTACTTTTTTCTTTGCATGAGTAATAAAGTGTCTGCTGTTAAATTATAAAAAGTTCATGTACTTTTATATCTACAGAAAAATTTGCTAATTTGACAAATGATACGAAATAAAGGTTCTGTAATAAAAGAAAAATGTAATATACTTACTTAAAGATCAAGTTTAAAAATTCACTTTAATTTTTGCTATTAAATTTTAAATAAGATATTTTTTTATAAATTTACCATAAACATCAACAGCTACATTTAACAAATATTTCCCATATATAAAGGCAATGAAAATAAGATAAAAACTTTATCCCAAAAAAAAAAAAAAAAAAAAATAAAAGCAACTTTATTTTAATTTACCAGTACATTGTGTTTAAATATATGTATGAGACTGTAAGTAACTTTTCAGGAAAATAATGTGTCTGCTGTTAAGAAGTAATTTATAAGAAAACTTTTTTCTTTTCATATTCATAAGCATAATTTTGTTTAAATAATGAATTTATTGAAGTACATATGTAGGGTAAACGACTTTTTTAAGAAAATTTACTTAAAAATATGCACTAATTTATGTAAAAAAAACCAAGTTAAATTTTCTCCCTCAGCAAACACTTATTTGTCACGTCGTTTTTATGAGAACTAATATTTTTTTTTTTAATTTGTTAACAGATTTGATTTTATGATTATTGTTGTTATGGCAATCTGTAGAAAAAAAATAAATTATTAGGACTTCAATGAAACTAAGGCACGTTTTTTATTAAGCTGGGGGAAAAGTGATAATTTTATATCCCATGTTTAGGTGTCACTTGAGTGTGTGTGTAATAAAAAGAAAATTTATTCTTACAAACAGGAAATTTCATATTAATTACTACTGAAGACAGATATAATCAACGCGAGATAAACAGCTGGACTTTAAGATGAATAGAAAAACTATGACAAACGCATCTTATACACACAATTTAACAACATAATTTTCGTAAAAGAAATTCAGTCTGGTGATAAGACAAATAATAAAAACATTTACAAACACATTTCTTAAATTCTAACTAACATTTCAATATATTTGTTTGTTGCTATCCAACTGTCTATCTGTTTGCTTTTCTGTCTTCCCGTCTTTCTGTCTTATTATCTGTAATTAAGTTAAGTCTTTAACAGCATTTGAAATGTGTGTGCTTTCCAAAGAAATTATCACCAAAGGATTTTGTTTTTTTTTCTGTTTTCGCATTTTTTGGTTTACTTTTATTACTGTTGACCTTCGAAGAAGCTATTTTACAGTTTTTTCTTGTTTTTTATTATCAAGATTAAATAAATTCCGACCTTTTTGTGTGCGTATCCATGAGGTTTATCATTAATGCAAGATTCCTTTAGTGAATTTATATTCATCAAAGCTTACACAGCAGTTTTATTATCGCTTCACTTTATTTTTTTTTATTTTTATTTTTTTTATTTCTAGTGAATATGAACACACTTTTGGCTTTAATTCATTTATTCACACTCTTTTAGAACGGATTTTTCCTTAGTTTAGGGAATGACCCAGTAATTAGTGCAGGGAACAGTAAAGCCCTTATGACTAGCCTTTTTTCTGTATATTTCCTTTTTTAATGGAACAGTGCAATTACATTGTAATAGTAAAACTATATTAAAAAAAATCCAAAGATGACAAATTAATTTTCAAAAAAACAAAAAGATGTAAAAATTTGTTACTTATAATTAACAATTCGAGATTAATTTATTCTTTGTTTATAGGGTAATATCTAATCCATATTATATAGTACCTGTTAAGCTTTAATCCACACTGGTGCAGAATCGAAATTTTTTGGAAATAAATCTGTAACTGCTTGGACTTACATACAATTTCACATAGGATTGTGTAATTTTAAATATAGAGGGGCGACCCACAGTACTCTTAGTTAAGCTCTTGATAAGACCTATGAAAATATGTTGGCATGTGCCATTTTTCTCTTATAGTTTCTGATTTATTTGCAGTTGAAATTTCACAATTATGCATGATCATGGTCTAGTTTTTTCCTTATACAATCCAATATTTCCGACCGATTTAGCTAGATAGATGAAATTTGTTAAATAATAAAATTATTTATGGAATAAAAAAATTTGAAGACGATATCTTTTCTTCGTCCAAAAATAAATAATTTTGAATTCACAAAAAATTAAGTTTTTTTTTTGCCCGAAGAATTGTTTACATTCCTTTTCCTCTAAAATAAAATTTTCCTTAAGAACATATAATGATTTTGTACTTTTCTGAAAGGTATCTTTGCAGATATGATTTAAAAATTAAAAATAATCCCAATCTCTCAATAGAGCTAAGTACAGATCCTGCCGAATTTGGGTCTATAAACGGGATTTTCTTTACACCTGCAATAAATGAGAACTTGATGGTTAAAATTTAATAAATTCCATTTTTTCGCCGATTTTTTCGAGAAGATATAAAAAGTTTTTAAAATTGGGTAAGAAACAAATATTTGGCTAAATTTGAGTCCCAATAGCTCCGCCTATGGTGATACTGTGGGGTCCCCCTTTAAGATTAAAATTGTAAACTCTTCTACTATGAGTATGTGGAATTTTATGTACATTTTTTATTAGAAATTACAGATTTATTTCCAAAAATTTTCAATTCTGCCCTAATTTACCTTTAATCAAATTACTTAATAGAGGCCGCTTTAGCTTAAATCACAGATTTATTTAGTGTCTCTTAAGTTTCAATATCATGCCTTTATATACCACCATTTAAGCTTTAATCACAGGCCGTTGTATAGTTCCTGTTAATCTAAAATCACACGTGATCATGTAGTCCCTCATATTTCATTCTTTCATTTAAGCTTCTACTTAGGTTTTGTAGACGTTTACTTCAGCCTTAATCACAAAGGTTTATATTGTCTCACTTCTGACTCAATCTTAGTTTAATATGAAGTCTCACCTAATCTTCAATCACAGGTCTTTAAGTAGTCACTCTTAGTAGACTTTAGCTTGAATCGCAGTTATTTATTTATTCTCACATAGCCATCAATTAAAGATCTATTTGTAGTCCTACTTCAGCTAGTTCCACATAAACTTTAAGCGTCAATTACTGATCTTTTTGTAGTCCTACTTCAACTTCCATCAATATAGTCCCACATAAACTTTTAAGGTCTTTGTATAGTCCTTCTTTGGCTTCATCCGAAGGACTTCATATAGTCCCCTTCAGCTGCAATTTGAGGTTCACATTTAGTATCACTTAATCTTCAATCATTTTATATAGTAACTCTTAAGCTTCAATTTCAGGTTTTTGTATAGTTCTACTTCATCTTTAATCCCAGATCTTTAACATAAATCTAATTCATCTTTATCCACTGAAATTTCTAATAGTCCCATTTCATCACATAACAGGTCTTTATATAGACTCTCAAGTTTTTATATATCGCATTACTTCAATTTCCATCTTATGACATTTTACTATCCTTTTTTAGTTTCAACCGCAGGTTAATTACAGTTTATTGTCTAGTCCAACTTAGGCTTTTTGTATTCTTTCAGCTTCCGTCTACAAAGTCCCAGATAAACTTTTAAGGTCTTTTTATTGTCCTACTTCAAAGTTTCAATCACACAACATTATACAGTCCTTCTTAGGCTCCAAACCCAGAACTTCATATATTCCCCTCTTCACCTTCAACAACAGATCTTGTACTATCCCACTTAGGCATTAATCTCAGGTCACTATATAGTACGTTTGTAACGAGTCTATTTAATTTATTCAGGCTCGAGTTCATATTAATGTAATAATTAATGAAGAATATAATGAAAAATATATATTAGACACTAGCACAATGGAATGCATTTTATGCCATTCTTCGTGCCTTTAATGTCAACTGTAAATATCATTCTTTTAACTTACAAGTTTTCAGAATTAGAATACGTAACTTTAAATTATTTTTGTAGTTACAATATTCTTAATTCTTAACTATATTAAGAGAAACGAAATTTATAACCTTTTTCAATAAAGACATGACATTAGTGTTTTTCTGCTCTAGCCAACCGTCGCACAGTGTCACATTTAGCAGTTTTAGAGCGAAAAGAATCCAATTTTAGAGATGTTGGACTGAAATTTTATATTCTGGTAGTAGATAACACTAAAAATGAACGGGTAGAATCACTGCCACTCCCAAACTGATTTTTTTGTAATTTCGAACATATTTTTATAAATTTATAGAAAAATTAATGTTTTAAAAGTAGATGAAGTAGAATTTAATCACACCAATCTTAGTATATTATTTGCATAAAAAATTTTTAGCCAATACCTTAAAATTTTGAAATAATTCTTAATAAATTGCTTTTATGAGGTACGGCACATTTTTTTTAATACAGTCGATTCTCGATTTAACGAATGTATAATGGCAGGGTTATTCGTTATATCGGACATTAACCTTTTGATATATAATTTACTAAATTTTTAAAAAAATCTACAAACTTATTTATTTTTTTTTCAAATTAAATTTCAAAGAGTTCTAATTTATTTTTCGATTATTCGTATAAAGAAAGATAACAAAGAAAATATTTAAAATCTTTAAAATACCTTCAATTTATCATTCGGGCTTTAGACAATTCAAAGAAAGCTGCTTGAAGCAAATATTTTTTATATTTTAGCAACTTGGAAACATTTTTTCTTCAAATGTGTTATATCGAGAGCATAATTCTTCTTTCGTTATATAAGATATCTAATGTAAATATTTGCTTATTAGTTGTAACGGATTTTTGTTAATGTCGGTATTTGTTATATCGTGATTTGACTGTATTTTAAAAGATCGCAAAAAGTCGCAGCCAATATTCTCAAATTTTATTTTAATTTTATGGATGTTTGTTTATATGCCAATCGTATTTTTAAATTCGAACTTGATGGAACTTTTCAGTTCTAGTCCAAAATAGAACTTAAAAAAATATATATTTTTTAATATTAGGATTACTTTTCGATAAAAAAAAGTATCAATTTTGATTTTTTAAACTAAAGAAAAATACAGTGAAATAATTTGTATACACTTATTGTTACATACTGAGAAATCATATCAATATCTGCAGCAGTTAATGAGACATATGTAGTTAAAAATAACATAATACTTCACAAAAAATGTTAATAAAATTAAACAATTTTTAAAAATTGCAACTGTAAAAGCATAATTTGCGCTTAAACACTTTCCAATATTCTAAGTTTTTTTCAAAAATGATATTTTTACTAGTAAATGCGTAAAAAAATACTTCAATTGATAAACTTTTATTTTCATATTTTTGTCGTTCTAATTTGGATAAATGTGACACTGTGCGAACTGTATGTTTTTGTCCTTTTTCTGCTGTATTTTTTTTTTTTTTTCTATTTAATTTCAATCATCAAACATTTTGCTGGGTTTTTTCTATACCAGATTGTTTTACATAAATTTACTTTTTAACGTTGATGTACTAATTAAACTCATACCCTACACTGCGATAGCGGAGAAGGTATTATGCGTTTATGCTGAACGTCCACGAATATTGGTCTAATACCCAACTCAAAACAAGGATCGTAATGAATAAGAGTTTTAAAATAAAACTTAACAAATAATGATTATTTTTATTTTTATTTATTCAGTTTATTTATTTATTTCGTGCTCAAAAAAAAAAAAAAAAATATTTTTTTTGAGTTTTATGTTTTACTCAACTTATAACAATTTTTTGTGAAATTTATTTTTTTGTTCAAAAGATAAAACTTAATATGTTGAGAAATGAAACTATTACGCAAATTTTAGTAAAAAAAAGATTTATTCACTGAAAGGCAAGTGTTTTACAAAATAAGTCGGATTATATACTAAAAATGTGCTTTCTTCCTCAAATTTTTTACCAAAATTCTAACTTCTTTTTATTAAGTTTTACTAAAAATAATTTTTTTACTAAAGATCAATATTTTTACTAAAAATCAATTTTTTTTTTACTAAAAATCATATTTTTTAATAAAAATTAATTTTTTTTACTGAAAGTCGAATTTTTTATTAAAAATCCAATTTTTTTTTTTTACTAAAAATCAATTTTTTTTTTACTAAAAATCAATTTTTTTACTGAAAATCAAATTTTTTACTAAAAATCAAATTTTTTAATAAAAATTAATTTTTTTACTGAAAGTCGAATTTTTTACTAAAAATTAATTTTTTTTTTTTACTAAAATTCAATTTTTTTACTAAAAATCAAATTTGTTACTAAAAATTAAATTTTTTTTACTAAAAATCAAATATTTTACTAAAAATCTAAATTTTTTTTTAATAAAAATCAATTTTTTTTTACTAAAACTCAAATTTTTTAGTAAAAATCAAAAAGTAGGGTATTGTGGCATATGAGGTAATAAAGAAATTTTATTAATAATAAACTACTGGTATATGTTTGCCATTATTATATATCATTCATTAACTGCAAAGTTTCGTCGAATCGATGACTCATAACTGTTTTTATGCGATTTTCCTTGTATTTGTTGTTATTTTTAACTAATTTATCATATACACAAAAATTTTTTTAATAAATCATTATTTTATAAAAAAAATTATTAGATTTTACAGTTATGTTTTATTGGTTAAAAATGTTTTTAAAACCAATACGAAAAACAAAAACAATTTTATGCATTTTGACAATTTCAGTAAAATAAAAAATAAAATTATAAAAATGAGGAAAACAAAAAATAAGAAATCCAACATTTGAAGTCATTTCCTTATATATTTTCCTAATAACCATTAAAATGTATGTATCATTCAGACGATAAATGTAATCTAACTCATAAAATAACTATACAAAAGTAATATTTTTTTTATCCCAGATCCATAATATCCTGCGAGTTAATTTATAAATGTTCATTCTTAGACATAGCTGCACGAACAAGATTTCGTTCTATGCTCTCTTCAAACGAATTGATTGTGTTGGATACAGATCTCTCGTGATCGTTTCAATCGGATTTTCCTGGGTGTCCGGGTTTCATAAATAACTTTTGATAACGCTTTGAAGTATCATAATGGATCCACTTTTCATCGTCCGTAAAAATTTGATGCAAAAACGATTTGGTTTTGTGGCGAATTTCAGACATGCTAAGACTCCTTACGATGTCTTTTGGCTTCTTCTCCCATGGCACCAGTGCTTTTACATGTCTTGAAACTACTGCTGTTTGATTTACATACAACAATTCTGCAAGTACTTTTTGCAGACTTGAAAACTATGTGCCAACCTCCAACTCTTCATTTTAAAACATTTTTAGCGCCTTATTATTCACATCGAAATCACTAATTTTGGATATCAAAACCACATCGAAGACAAATAAGTTGTTGTCAATTGGAACTAATGTTAAAATTTGATGTCTCTTCTTTAGGTCAATTTGGTAATTAATGAAACGTAAAAGAAGCGTCAAAGGAGCAGCATTTTCTTATTGCTTTTTTATAAGAATTATTTATTTATTTATGCATCATTTTTACTAATTGTATAAAATACCAACATTACACTTCATATACCGTATTCTTTCATATTAATTTTCATTAAAAATTTTATTGATTTAAATATAAAAACTAAATATTATTCTTATCGTTTTACTTAAAAAAATCTATTAAACCATATGCAAATTTTCGAATATTCCAATTCATAAATAGTATAAATATTTTAATAAGAAAAAAATTAATTGTTTTTTCAATAAAACATTTACGAGTTTGAATATTTGATTTTAAAAATTCAGTGGTAGGTCCGATTTCAGTAAAAAAAAGTAATTGATATTATAAATTTAGTATTAGAATATGAAATTTTATTTTTTCTGTGTTGTTCACATATTTGTGGAAATGTCTCAATGGGGTTTTTTCAAGGGATGTGTCGTCGAAGCGAAGAAGTGTAACCTTTGTGCTACTTTTTCGTTTTTTGGAATATCTTTGTTAGATTGTATTTATGCTTTTATTTTGATTTAATGTTAGGTTTTGGAATGGCATGCACAGTACATAACATAAAATATATGGCATAATGAAAAAAAAAAAAAATGTTAAAATTCAGAATTTTGGAAATTTCTCAAAAAAAAAAAAAAAAAAAAAAAATAGCAAACATTTTAATTCTTGATAGAAAAAAATATTTTATGATATTTACACGTTAAATTGGCTAATGTACTAAAGAGTGGAGTGGATATTCAAATTTGTTCCGATGGTCAACCCGCGATTAAGTCTCTTTCGGGTGCTATTCGATATCCAAGCTGGTATATGAATGCCGAACATATTCAAACCCAGAGTTGATTTGGGTAAGGGTTCACTCAAGTGCTCCGGGAAATATTATTGCGGATGAATTAGCCAGAAATGGTTCCCTTCTACAAAGTGAAGAAACGGGCCAACTAGTTGGCATACCGCTGTCATCTTGCAGATCTATGATACTGCAGTACTTGTCCAGAATGGCTCACAAAGATGGACAAACGTGTCCGCATGTTCTATCTCGAGATAGATATTGCCACAGTACGATCAAAAACGGTCGAGTTTCATTCTGGTATTGCCAAGGCGTCAGCTACGAACACTTGTAGCTATGATTGCCGGGCACTGGACTGCGGGTGTACACACTAGGAGACTAGGACTCCCTTTTAACGATCATTTAACGAGGAGTAGGAGGAAGAAACAGTAGAACATTTTCTATGTCATTGTCCTGCTCTTGGGAGTATAAGGACTGCTGAATTTAGGAGCCCATATATGCATGAATTATCTGATTTTTATGCCAAAAACATAATGATTTTTCAGATCTCTACTTGACGTAAAAATTATGAAATTGGACCGTTATTGTAGAAATATATTGGGGTAAAATGCGATGTATAATCTACCAAATTTTTCATATAGTTTTTTTTGCAATTTTGCTGAAAATATAGTAAATAAATAATCACCAATAATATGCAAATATTTAAGAAAATCTAATAAAACAGATCAAAAATGTGATGCTTTACTGAAAGTAATAGAACATAGGAAAATTGGAAATAACTCAATAAAGTCCACAGCGATAAGACTAAGAATTCCTAGAACCAATTTGTACCATTACATTATAAAGGATAAAAATCTGGATTTAAAAATCGCGAAAATTGTGAATGCTGTAAAGATACACACAAAGTTTAATAAAACTCATGCAAATAGTCTGCGCAATTTATTTTACTTATGAAGTAGATTATTCTAAATATAAGAAATAATTGTCTATTTATAAACATTTTGTTTTACTACTTTCTATTAGTTTTTTAGTCTGTTTTCGTCACTTATTGGAATTTTGGATATTCGTATAGCCTCGTAAATATAAAAATCATTTAAACATATTTATATAAAATTTTTAATACTTCCCACTTTACCACAGTATTTCCATTTTTACCCAAAAATAGTTGATTTGAAAAATATCGAAAATAATAACAAAAGATAAAAGATAAAAAAATAATCTTATTATTTTTTATGCAAAACGTTAGACAACAACTTATTCTATATAACAGTTCCATTGGAAGGTTCAAAAAGAATATTAGTTGGTATTTTATTCTAGTAAGATAAAAGTATGCTCCAGTTTACCCCAATCGCTCCTTCATAAATCCAACATTTACTAAGTAGTATTAAATATTAGTATTTAAATACTATTTTGTACATATGAAATTTATTGGTTCTATATGGGTACCCTATAGAAAATCTCAAAAAACCTCTTTGACATACATACACAACGGTTTAGGGTATTCCATGGTCAGACTTGATCGACCATAACTTTCTTACTTATTTATTTTTATTTTCATGCCTCAACGATTACATTTTCGTTGTGACGGTGTTCTCATCATCTGGTCACTTAATTTGCCACCGAGAAAAGTTATATCAGTTGATGGACATTTTGCTGTTCATAGACTCTAAAACACTTTCTTCATCCATTACCAAGAGGTAATGAATTTAATTAACTTATTTAACGGTTTCTTGTTTATGTTTTTTTTTTTTTTGGTTTATAAGGCTTATGATTGTTTTGCAATTTGGTGGCCATAAAATAAAATATGAAAAAATAGTAGTAATAAAAAATAAATGTGGAAAAAAATTAATGTTGATTAACAAATAAAATTTTAAGGGAAATTAGTTGCAATATAAAAAAATATTTGGGTTTCTTTTTAAAGTAAAGTTATAAATTTGTGAAAGAAAATATAAAATTAAAGTAAACAAGAAATGAGCAATAAAGACGAAAAAAATAGTACACAAAAAGTGTTAGCAAAGACAATAGAGGAAAATTGAATGTGTTTCTTGTCTCACAATTAAACAAAATTTTATTTACTATATGTAATCATGTTATCTTTACATAATCTGATTAATATCTGAGTTGAATAACAAATGTAGAGCGCTGTGAATTCGTAATAACTATAGTAGATAATTTTTGGAAAATTTGGAAATTTTAACCCTTTTTCCGCTCTAAAGTGAACACCTATTGGAAGCTACAGATTTATTTCCAAAAGAAAATTCGATTCTGTGACGGTAGTTTTAGTCAAAAGTTTAAAGAAAGATGTCTTTGTGTGAAAAAAGAAATATATATTTTTTTAACGAAGCATGGAAAAAATAATGAAAAAACTGTTGTAGTGTTATGTTTACTCATTCATATGAGGAATTTCAAAAAATTTTAAAATTTTGAGTAACATTCTTTTTTTCTGACACAAACAGCTGCTCATTTTGCAGAATAATTGGAATCGGTTTAATATTGTTACCTTTACAGCCGCTCAAAGTTTGCATTTCTACAAAAAAAAAAAAAAAAAAACACACACACACACAAAGCGAAGATATTGGGAAAATTATCATTTTTGAACACGAACTGTAAACATATGATTCAATTAATCATTACTTTTTTAGTGACAAATAAAGCTAATCAAGAAAATCAAAAATATTATTTTTTTCATATTATATGAAAGCTTGCTGTTCTGAAATCATTTGAACAGGATGTGTCATAAATAATTATTTTGGTAGTTTTTATTTGGTTCTCAACAAAAACTAGACGAAAATGGTTTTCGATTTGTATGGAATAACTAAAGAAATTCATGTAGTTTTTCAATCAAGATCCGAATGAAGTCAAAAACTACTAGTTTCTGTTTGGTGTAAACGTAGTATTAGAGTATCATCTTGTTGAATTCTCACACGTAATATTTTCCGTAACAAAGTGTAACTTTTTTAGTTCATTTCCATTTCCAGTTCCATTGAATTTGGAAAAATTACCTAAATATAGTGTTTTTAAACTAAAAAATAAAACGCCAAATGTAAATTTTTCTATGCAAGTATATGCTATCCAAAAAGGTTTCCATATTACATTTTAAAATCGTTGTGACGCGATAAAATATTAAATTGCAAAAACGTCATAACTCTTTAAAATCGATCTAAAATTTTGCGTATTTAATATTGGCAGTTATTTGCATTTTATGTGAAATTATATTCAGAATAAATACTTCTATTCTGTTTTATTTGAGAGAAAAATGGGGTTCAACAAACAAATTGCTTTAAAAGTATTCACGACCTGAGATCGCGGTGTCTTTAATATTTGATAAATCATCGAGGTACACCCAAAAGCGCTAATTGAAATCGGTGAAGATGTATACCAATATGTAGCTGCTATTATAGCTTATATCGTAATCAAGTGCCACTCAAAAATAATTAAGCGTTTGAATTTAGTGCAACTTTTAACATTTTTGGATGTGTATTTTTGTCATTGAAAAATTTATTTTATAGTTCTATAATTAATATTTGCAACTTGTTTATTTTGGTTAGATATAAAAAATGCATCAGTTAATTAAATGCAATTAAAAAAAATTATCAAAAAAATATATCGGACATAAAGTGGAAAATCTAAAATATATTAAAATTTTTGATTTTTAACTACCAAAACATAAACGGTAATTTCTTGTTTTAATATCATTTTAAATAGTTTTTGATTGTCAGGTATTAAAAATATATTAACAATTATTATAAAATAGAAAAACAAAAAATGTATGCATACTTTCTTGATTAAAAATGCAATGTTAAAAAATCACTATGATCTCTATAATCTTCGATGATATATTGATGATATATTGATGATATATATGATCTTCGAGACATATTGATGTAGGTAATATTTTTAACTTTTTGTCTTAAACATCCATAACACTGACGACGTTCTCGAAAAGTCATTCACGCTAACAGATTTGTGTTTCGTTAAAGCCAATTAATATTGTTACAAAATAAAGTTGATGTGCCATTAAAAAAAAGATCTAACTTTTTTGAATCCCAAAAGTTTTTAATAAAAAAAATATGAGCGGTAAAATTTAATATTAATCTTTTAATTTAAATATAAAATATTGTCTACCAAAGGCGTAATATAACTTTTCAATTAATAATAGATTTTGTAGGATTCCTAATGAAAAGTGCCGTAGAAAGCAGTTAATTATATATAATTCAGATATCATGAATAAAACTTAAACAAATTAAAATTTTTTTTATTGCACTATTCACCTTAGTATACAAAATTATTACCGTATGTATTTTTCAAATAACACAGTTGTTTCATTTTGCATCTAAATTTAATAAATATGTTCAAGTGCACATAAAATAAAAATAAAATTTATGTAAAATTTTATTTTTCACCTGTGTTGCCATTTTAGTCTTTTTAAGGCTAGATCTGGTTTTTTTATTTTGCTTTTAGCCTCAAAATTTTCCTTTTAGCTTCTAGCTTTTTTAGCCTTTTTCGATTTTTAAAATGATAGTATTTCAAGAACGAAGAAAATAGTTTCTTATTTACTCTTACTAATTTTTTTACAAAATCATCCATTCAAGCACTTTTGTCTTTTTATTCGCACAAAAAAATTTCTAAATAAATGTACCTTAACTAATTTTGTGGACTAAATCGATCATTAAAGTTATTTTTAATATACTTCTTCAACAATAAAAACTATTTATGAAAATAATTTAAAACACATTGAGAAAATTTTCACATGAAATATAATTCTAATTTGTATGGGAATTTTTTGTGAGATTTTTCATTGAATAATTTTGCTGGGTGTTATTAATAAATTTGTTACAATTTCTCTAGAAAAAATTCAAAAACTAATTCAAACCACAAAAAATAAGTTTCTCAATTAAAAAAAAAAAAAACAAATAACTTTTTTATTGCCTTTTTTTTGGAGTATTTGGTCTTTTTTGACCTTTTTAAAAGTTCAATTTAGCCTCTTTTTTTCTCATCTCTTAGCAACATTATTTCTTAATTAAATTTTTAATTCATTCAATCATCTACTTGATTGATTTGATAAATTTTTAATGCAAAAATTTTTTATGTTTTTCATTTTTTACATTTTTTTAGTAATTGATAGAGGTATTTTGGTGAGAGGTGCAAATTAAAAAAAAGTTTTTAATTTAATTAATTATTTACTAATATATTTGGTGATTGGTGACATTTTTCTGTGTAAGTAGTAGGATATTCATTCGAATAATGTTTGTTTGAATCATTCGAACAATTATTACGAATAATTGTTCCAAGAATTTAAAAATCGTCTTTTTCGAATAACGAATAATTCGAACACTTTTATACCGTATACTCGAATAAAGCGAATAATTTAATTTTTTTCCAATTGAAGTGATTTTATTTGATAATTTATAAAAAAATATTTACACAAATTTTTTTCTTGTGCTAAATTTAAATGAATTTACCTTCAGCAATTTTGCCAAGAAGGAGAATTTGAGCTTTCAAAATCAATCAAAATCAAATTTTATAAAAACAAAAAATAAAATCGACTTAAATCTACTCATTTAAATTTTATTCTATTTTAAGTTAATTTTTGAGGACTTTTGACAAATTAACTTTTTTATAGTATTTTTTGATTATTTAAACATTTATTAGATAAAATTAATTAAAATTTAAAATTGGTTTTTAAATTTTGCAGGAGAATTAAAGTCCAACTTTTATGTTTAGAAGCAAGAGATGTAGAAAAGCAAGCGGGTTAAGATAAGTTATTCAGGGGATTTTAATTTTATTTTTCTAATAAAAAAAACCTGCGATAATTCCCAATGTAAATATGCTCTTACATATTTGACTTGTAGAAAAATGAAAATCTTCAATAAAATTAATATTTTGAATGAAAAAGACTTAATGTAGTACACCAAATAACATCCTGACAAAATATATATATTTTTTTAATCTTTCCTAGAATATACAATATACTTACATTTATATTGAAATGCTTTTTTAAAGATATTTCCAATGAATTGCTTTTTAATTTTTAATTATGCGATTAATTCGAATAATTTTAAATACGTGATTGTATAATTCGAACAAACTAAAATGCCTTATTCGAATTATTTGTTTTGTTCGAACAACAGAAAAATCGAACAATTTGAATACCCTAGTAGGTAGTTCCATTTGCTTCAAAAGTTAGTATCCTATTTTGCAGCCAGTAGTAATGAATAAATTAGGGACGGCTCTCTGTCAATACACCCCTAAATTCAAACATTTATTCTGAAGTAGATGTCTATTCTACTCTCTGACGATTCACAGATGGATTTATATTCCATACATGATAATTTCCTGCTAATTATCTATAATTCATAAGTAAGAATTATAGATATTAAATAGAAAATCTATTGCATTTCTAATACCTATTTTCAACTGAATTTAATATTTTGTGTTATAAATTCTAATTTGCTAAATCACGACTTTAATATTAATATTAAAAATTTTTTCTTTAACTTAATTCAAATATAAATAAAAATGACATTCATGTGACAACCAGTGCACTTAACTTACAAATTTAAGTAGGTTATTGAAAACCATAAGAGTAAAATTCTAAAAAAAAAAAAAATGAATACCTTGAGAAAATATTATATAAATGTATTTATAAGCTGAGCAAATACTTACGACTATAAAAAAACAAAGATGAAAAAAATTATATGTTATATATTAGAGTGTCCCCTTAAAAAAATGTTTGTAGAAAGACCAGGAAAAATATTTAAAAAAATTTTAAATTCAGTTCCCTGCCTACGATTGAATATCAAGGGTTTAGTAAGATAGAAGGAGTACCACCAACACTTTTTTAAGTGCTCTCGTTTTTGTTACGAAAAGTCAATATTGAAGAATTATTATTATTTTTCGTCCAAAAAAAATAATATGGCTGGAAAGATAAGACCATTTTCCCTACAGCTCTATAATTGCTTTTTTAGTTTATGCTCTATTGACACGTGTACTAGGCATCAAAGTTAAGATATTTTTTGTTATGTTTTGTTTGTATTTTTTTAAATTTAACAACATTATTTTTAAAGTTAAAAATATTTCATTGCATGTCATTTTTCTGAAAATTTTTCTCTATATTCTATTTTTATTATTAAGTCATTATAATATATATAATTAGCTAATTATAATAATTAGCGAAATTTTATCATATTGTTTTTTAATACATTTCAAATAATTTATACAATTTTGAAAGAGAAAAAAATATATTTTGATCTCGGTTGACCTCATAGCGATCATATGCATATAATGTGCTAACATTTTCTCAGTCTAAACGCATTTATGTATATTGCCTTTTATTGGAACACGGAAGAATACACTTATTTTTCTAACACTCTATTTAACAATGTGAAAGAATTGTACCATTTTTTATGAATTTTTTAAATTTGCATGTATAATATTATCATAATATTAGTATTTATATGGCTTTATGCATACTATTGTGACTCTCGGATTGAAGTATTAAAAACTGATTATTATTAAATTTGTCAATAGGCTTTCGACTTTCGTTAAAGCTAAAATGATTTTCAGAAGTAAAGTGGTATGAGAACTATGGCCAATTACTACGTTATCTTAAAAATTTTGATCTGTACAAGATTTATATGGATAGGTAGGCAACTAAACGAAAAGTTGAACATCATTATCTTAACTCAGGAATTGATTTTAAATTGAACGTTATATTTTGAGTTGGGTGTTGACTAATTCATTTATACGTTATAAACATCAGCATAAAAATATGTTACCCCAACCTCCTATTGTGTAGTTAGTTATATAAACACCCATTCATACAATATAAAATATTTAATTTTTTCAAATTTGCAACAAAAATTTGCATTAAAGGCAAACTTCATTTTCTTAATTTCACATCTAAAAGACTTTCTCTTTTCAACGATACTGAACAATCATGCTAAAACTAGTTAGTTTAGCTAAAGACAAGTTTTGTTCAGGGCTACCCCACTGTGCAGTGGTTCCAAAACCCTTTTCTTGGAAATAATTCTGTAACTTATGATCCGTTAAAGATATCTGAATAATATTTAACATCGCCAGAGCTGAGGTATTTTCGAGTTGATTTGGAGGAGCACAGACTCTGGTTAGGGGAGTAATGGGTAGACCTAAAATTTGGTCACCTCAAGTATGTATTTTTTTAAAAAATCGGCAAAAAATCGAGTTGAAATAAATTTTTCTCTTAATTTTGGTAGACTTTGTGGACTTAATTTAAGGCCTAAAATTTTTCAAAATATCCACTAGATTCCTAACAAAATTCTAAATGATATTGCATAGTGTTATAAGAAAGTGACCTCGCAAGCAAAGCTGATTTATAAATTTGTAATATTTATGTAATAATTTCTTTCGCGTTTATTTACTCTACTTCTTCATTTTCTCATTTTTTGTTCATAGCATTTTGATATTATGTGCAGTGGTTTGTCTACTCACATGTCCTATCCAAACTTTGTAAATTTTCAAGAAGTTTTTCAAATTTATTAGTGAAGTTCTCAAAAGGCAAAATTTTATATTAGTTATGTATCCCCATATGTGGGTTAAACGCACAAGTAATATTTTCAGAGATCATTTTAATGAAAAAGTCAAACTCATTTTTCTCGGATAGGAATTTTTGATATTTTGCTTACTATTTAAATTTCAAGTTTTTTTTCGAAATGGGTGTCAAAAAATTTGTAAACTTGATAAGAATTTTTTTCTTTGTTTTTTTTTTTTTTTTTTGCAAAAAGGGTAAAAACTTGAGAATTTAAAAAATAAAATATTTAAATTTTATATTAGTTATGTGTCCCTATATGTGGGTTAAACCCACAAGTAATATTTTTAGAGATTATTTTAATGAAAAAGTCACTCATTTTCTCGGATTGAGATTTTGGATATTTTGCTTATTATTTAAATTTCAAGTTTTCTTTCGAAATGGGTGTCAAAAAATTTGTAAACTTGAATTTTTTTTTGCAAAAAGGGTAAAAACTTGAGAATTTAAAAAACTAAAATATTTTTTTCGTAACAAGCTCAAAATTACGAATTATTGGGACTATTTCAAGAAAAAACTGCAAACATTTTTTGTGCAAAATGTGTTAAATTGCTAGAGAAAATTTTTATAAGTTTTTATTATTTTTTCTATATTCAGCCCAGAAACACAAAAAAAGCAATTTCTCGGAACACTCTAATGTATATAAAGGAAACAACTTAAACCCAATAACCAATAATGTAACAATTCCCTTTAATACTTAAAAGCAAAATTATGTACCAGTTTACTCAAAATCCTTTTTACATACACACAAATACATAGTTTGAGTAGAAAAAATGTACAGATACTTATAAATGCATAAGTACATGCATTTGTAAAATTATATTTAATAAATTTAATATAGAATACTAAAAGGCAAACGAGCAAGAGAGATCGAGAAATGAGACTTGTTGAATTTTTACTTTTTTCAAAATAAAGCTATTTTATCAAATACTTTATTTTACTAAATGTTAAATACGTGACCGTATAGAAAAAATATAGTTGTAGTGACCATAATCTAAGAGCAACATCATATAATTGCAATATATGGTTGCAGCTCAAAATAGATATGATTATAAATAACAATTGTTATGATTCCTTTTTATCATACTGTGTCCGATTTTATGGTTCATTTTTCATGTTATAATTCGAGATTTTCATCTTATTACAATATCTTACTACATTATTACCCCATTCTCTCAGATTATGATTTCATTTCAATATATTATTGAACATTCTATCATATTATTATCCCATGCTGCCATATTAGTGTTCCATTTTATCATATTATCCCATATTATTATATCATTATCCAATCTTATCATATTATAATGCCGTTTCATCATATTATGCCATCTTACCATATACTAGAAAATTAAAACACATTAATTAAAAAATTATTATTTTTATAAATTGCTTATTGAGTGATTTATTATATCATCACATATTGTGTAAGATAATACAAGATATTTTTTATTAACTAAACTCTTTAGCAAAATCTTGCTTGAATCACACTAAATATAACAAAACCTTGTCTACATATATTAATTCATGTATAAAATAAATGACAATTATAATGAAAACAAACGTTAAAAGACTAACAAGTTATGAGTTTTTCAACCATATTCGTAAAAAACAAATTTATTTGTAACATTTTATTGTTATGGGTAGGGTAAGTTTTTCAAGGTTTTCGCTTGAAAAGTAAGCTTTTGCATATTTCACAAGTATTTTAATAAAAATGCATATTTTTGAAGTAGTTGTATAAATTTGCATATATTACATATCAAAATTGATTTTCTTAACAAAAACGCTATTTTTATTGATTTTTTCGGAGTTTGATTAACTTATCTCTATAAATAATTTTATAAACTTTTTTAATACTTCATACATAATTTTAAAGAAAAAAATTCATACGTATCAAATATGACATCAAATTCTATTTGGGAATATTTTTAAATATATTTTTATCTTTTTATAAAAAAATCTAAAACTATCAGAAATTTAAAGTTAAAAAATGCATTTTTATGCAAATTTATATAATTATGTTTGTTTTCTATGTATATTTCCCTGCATATTATCTCATTTTTAGTGCTTTTTCCAGTGCATATTTCCGTTTTTTTTTCGTGCTTATTTAAACTTGCCCTGTTTATGGGAATAATAATATTAATATGGTTTGAAAACAAAATGTGGTTCAAAAACAAGGAAAATATTTGTAATATATAATAATTGTAGAAATAATGATATTAAATATTAAATACATAAAACTTTTGTAGTTAACTACATTAACATTTTTATTGAATGTTAACATTTAGTGATGAAACTGAAACAAAAACATTGTTATCATGAACACAGTATTATTAAAATTAATGAAAATTAACAATGAGAATATAATATCGTTGTAGTGACAATGCCGTAACCATGTTTTTTCTCTGAATGTAAGCAAATATTTTATGAAAATGATGTAACCACTAAATAAAATATATAATTGTAGACTATATAATAATTGTAAATAATTGTAGAATATATAATTGTAGATTATATAGCGCTGTCTATTCTTACAAAGTTCTTGTAGGATCATATAATATCAAACACTGCTTTTCTAAAACAAGTGGTCACAGATTTTAGATCAAATATAGTGTCACCATGTCATAAGATTATTAGTAACTTTCTTACCCTTATATTTTATAGCAAAAGAAATTATATCAATCCTATTAAAATCCGTGCCTTATTCGCATATTGCCCAGTATATTGTAAAATTACTATTTACGAGTATGATTAAATAACAAAACGAAAAATACAAATTTATAGCATCTTAATGTATGCTTGGAATTTAAAAAGAAAAATCTCATTTTTTATTTTATTAATAAGAAATAAACATAAAGTCCTAACACCCAAATATGAGTGGATACTTAACAAATTATATGCTTTCACTAAATACTTCTTGATTTGTAAAACCATGTTTTGTAGAAAAGGGAACTTAATACATTATTAAACACCAAAGGAGATACAACTACAATTGAATATGGTATTTGAAAATGTGTTTTTTTTATATTTATTAAGAGAGCCTGTCCTCTTCTTTGCTTTAATAAATTGTTTGCCTTAGTTGGTATTACTTTCTTAGTGTCTCCTTGATGTAATACCCTTGCAGTCTTTTAAAGGATTTTTCTCTTGGTTGCGCTCATTAACCTCGTTCATCTGATTTGAATAACATTTTAATTATAAAAGTTGCTGCTGCATTTAACTGTTTATTTTTATTTATTTTGCCATCTTGTGTTGTAGCTTCTAAGGTTTAAAATATTTGTGTGGCTCACATTTTCTTCTTTCTTTTTTTTTTTTTTTTTTTGTAGCAGAGTTGACAATGAACAGTGTCTATTGGTCTTTATTCATGGTTTGTAATAGGGTAGTAAATATTTGAAGATAAAAAGTATTGAAAAATATTAATTTGTTAAATAGCAAAGCAAAACGAGTTTTCTTTGTTCGTTTTGACGTAAGACTATGAAGTTTTCCTTTGTTATCCTGTGACATTTAAATATCATGTTTATTCTTTCTTTTCGATGAAAATCAACATGAAATTAATATTTAAATATTTTTTTCTTTTTATGGCAAAATTATGTAAATTTTACTTTTTTTTTAGCTTTATACGATGCCAACCTAACGTACATAAATTCTTTCGAACTATACCCTTAGGCCACATTGTCTACATGCTGTTTATTTACATAAGTGAGTGGATATTTTAATTTCGCTACATACAATACAAATAAAATAGACATAACCACACGCATCCTTATGAGTGCAAGTCAAAAATTAAATAGATGAAATAGATGTGCAGAATATGAAATAAAATGTACAAGGATAAGAACTAAATTACTATAAAAAGAAGAAACTGCTTAAAAAATGCAATATTAATAAGAAAATGTTTAAAAAATCTTCAAACAGATATTAAAATTGCAAATTCTAGTCAACAGTCTAGTCTATAGACTAGACTAGAAACCAGACTATACATTAAATTATAGACTAAACTATAGACTAGACTATAGACCAGACTATAGACAAGACTATAGACTAGACTGTAGACTAGACTTTTTTTCATTAGGCAGGTGAAAGTCTTTCATAAGATTCTCACGATTATAGAATAACCGTGAGATATGTCGGATTCATACCGACTAAAACCACCTCCTTCGTCATTCAATAACCCTGCGGAACTGTCTACAAAGATATTGCATCACAGGGAAGGAGAGCCTTATCTAGGCTACTTCTGGTGTCTGGGATTTCCTCAGATTCTCCGTTTTAAGTTTATCATGGATATTTTTAATCATTGAGGATATTACATCCCAATTTTCTCTCTTATTAAGGACGATGTCAACACGACGTGTACTGGGTCTTCCTCTTGGTTTGGATAGTTAGGGCAATATGGGGAGTTATCTAACCCGAATCTGTACAGGTAGCTTCGGTATTCTCCGTGGCCTGAGAGAAACTGCGTTAAGTGGTAATTTACTTCTCCATGTGGTATGTTTAGCCATACATCTATTCTTGGGATTAGTTTAAAGGTCCACCTTCCTTTGTGGCTCTCTTCCATGTGCTCCGCCATTGTCTTATAGAAACTTCTCTTTCAAATTTACGTACACGAGTGTCTAGTTAGTTTGGGTCTCTTCTGTTTTCATCCAAGCGTTTGGCTTCGTCAGCCAAGATATCTACGGGAATCATTCCCACTACGACATTGGCCGCTTCGTCGGATGTCGTTCGAACAGAGCAGCATACTCGTAGGACCGATAACCTGTATACAGATTTTAGCTTCGTCGCTGCGGTCTTTACTTTTAGAGCTATTGACTATATGGGAGCAGCGTAAAGTATAACTGAGCTGATCACCGTGGATATTATCTTCCTTTTGGATTGCATTGGTCCACCTACATTCGGCATCATTCTTTCAAGAGCGGTTCTAATATTTGCTGCCTTGTTAGCAGTATACTCCATATGCTTCCTAAAGTTAAGTCTGGCATCTATGAGAACTCCCAAATATTTAAGATGGTATTTTGGTGTCACCTGGTGTTCTCCAACCGCTATTTTCATGGTCTCTTTTTTACGCCTGCTTGTAACTAATACAATCTCCGCAAGCTTGTAATATGTCGATGAAGAGAATGAAACGTGAATTTAAGAAAACTCCTGTATACTGGTGGAATGAAGAAATAGCTCAGCTGCGAAAGGATTGCATCAAAGCCAGAAGACGCTATGTAAGAACTCGATGTAGAATAGAAAATGAACTTTGTCACGAGATTTTTAAGCAAAAGAAAAAGGCATTTAAGCTAGCAATACGTAAAAGTAAAAGACTACGATTCCTGGAGATATGCAATGATATAGAGCATAACCCCTTTGGCTTAGCGTACAAACTTGTGAGAAAAAAGCTTAAATGTCTGGGCTCACCATCACCCAAGGAAGCTAAAATTCTTACTGAAATAGTGACTCATCTGTTTCCAGAGCAACGTACTACAACATGGAATACTCAGAACATCCGAGAGATTTTCTACTTTTCAGAAATTACGTTATTGGAAATCCAAAAGGCTGTTACAAAATTCGAAGATAAAAAAGCCCCGGGACCAGATCGTATCCCAAACCTCGTCCTAAAAGAGGCTGTAAAGTGCTGTCCAAACCAAATGCTGCAGCTGATGAACTCATGCCTAAGGCATGGTTCATTCCCATCAATGTGGAAAAGGCAAAAACTTGTGCTCCTACCTAAGGATAAGAAGCGTTTAGAGGAACCGTCATCGTGCATGATAGATACCAGCGGAAAGCTATTGGAGAGAATCATTTGCAATAGACTCGAAGAATGCATTGAAACATTGGATGGTCAGTCAAAAATGCAATATGGTTTTAGAAAACATAGGTCGACAATTGATGCAATTGCAATGGTTGTAAGCATTGCAAAAGATGCAATAGATGGTAGCAGCTGGAGAAAACGATCCAAAGAATATTGTGTACTCGTGACTCTAGATGTCAAAAATGCATTTAACACGGCAAATTGGGAGAATATAGTCAATGCTCTTGTACGAATTAATGTTCCAGCTTATCTTGTGGCAATAATAAAGGATTACTTCCGGCAAAAAGTTCTTATATATGAAACAGACAAGGGAATGAAGGAATATAATGTCACAGGCGGAGTACCACAAGGATCGGTGCTTGGACCATTATATTGGAATGTGATGTATGATGGTATCTTGAGATTAAATCTTCCAAGAAGAGCAAAAGTTGTCGCTGATGATATAGCCCTGGTGATAGTGGCAAAAACTATTAACGAAGCTAAAACAATTTCCGAGAGTAGTATCCATGTGGTACGGTCATGGCTCATTGAAATGGGTCTATCTTTAGCTGAGCATAAGACGGAAGCGGTATTGATATCCAGTCGTAGAACGATGGAATATATAAATCTTCAAGTTGGAGACTGTGAAATAGGTACAAAGGATTGTCTCAAATACCTGGGTGTGGTGATAGATAATCGTTTATCATTTAAACACCACCTAAATTACGTGAGGGATAAGGCCATAGGTATATGTACAGCGCTGTGCAGGGTAATGCCGAATACACGAGGGCCAAAATATTTAAGAAGGAAAGTGTTAGCTGGGGTTGTCAAGAGTGTAATTCTCTATGCTGCTCCAATATGGGCAGAATCCACCAGGCTTAAGTCCTACAGCGGTAAAATTAGATCTGTCTACAGACTAGCAGCACTGCGAGTATCTTCTGCATATAGAACTGTATCGGATGAAGCAGCCTTTGTAATTGCTGCCATGATATCAATCGATATATTGGCAAGAGATGTCAAATATGAATTCGAAGCACGGTCCATACCGGAAAATGGTAGAGATGTTAGTGTTATTAGACAGCATGGCGGAGTGGCAAATGAAATGGTCATCATCTTCGAAAGGTAGATGGACATATAAGCTTATCCCAAATGTAGAAGTATGGTGTGGAAGACGGCATGGTTATCTGAATTACTACCTGACCCAAATAGGCGGTGAGATATGTTCAAGTAACATAGTACAAATTATGCTTGTATCACTCGAGAACTGGGATAACGTTTGCAAATGTGTGAAAATAGTCCTTTTAGAGTTGCGGAGGCAAGAGGAAGTTAGAAGAGGAAATTTTGATTAGTTAGGGTTTTGATACCTTTCCCCCCTGCGAGGAAATACTTTTGCGGTGGTTCCGCAGGGAATGGGGGTTAGAGAAAACGAGGTTGTTTTAGCGTGTTAAAGTTTCGCACACCTGGCATCATTGAACGACCAGAGACTTTCGATGATTTTTTCCTCGTAAAAAAGACTAGACTATAGACTAGACTATAGACTAGACTATAGACTAGACTGTACACTAGACTATAGACTAGACTATAGACTAGACTATAGACTACTCTTTAGACTAGTATATAGACTAGACTATAGACTAGACTATAGACTAGCCTATAGACTAGACTATAGACTAGACTATAGACTAGACTATAGACTAGACTATAGACTAGACTATAGACTAGACTATAGACTAGACTATAGACTAGACTATAGACTAGACTATAGACTAGACTATAGACTAGACTATAGACTAGACTATAGACTAGACTATAGACTAGACTATAGACTAGACTATAGACTAGACTATAGACTAGACTATAGACTAGACTATAGACTAGACTATAGACTAGACTATAGACTAGACTATAGACTAGACTATAGACTAGACTATAGACTAGACTATAGACTAGACTATAGACTAGACTATAGACTAGACTATAGACTAGACTATAGACTAGACTATAGACTAGACTATAGACTAGACTATAGACTAGACTATAGACTAGACTATAGACTAGACTATAGACTAGACTATAGACTAGACTATAGACTAGACTATAGACTAGACTATAGACTAGACTATAGACTAGACTATAGACTAGACTATAGACTAGACTATAGACTAGACTATAGACTAGACTATAGACTAGACTATAGACTAGACTATAGACTAGACTATAGACTAGACTATAGACTAGACTATAGACTAGACTATAGACTAGACTATAGACTAGACTATAGACTAGACTATAGACTAGACTATAGACTAGACTATAGACTAGACTATAGACTAGACTATAGACTAGACTATAGACTAGACTATAGACTAGACTATAGACTAGACTATAGACTAGACTATAGACTAGACTATAGACTAGACTGTAGACTAGACTATAGACTAGACTATAGACTAGACTATAGACTAGACTATAGACTAGACTATAGACTAGACTATAGACTAGACTATAGACTAGACTATAGACTAGACTATAGACTAGACTATAGACTAGACTATAGACTAGACTATAGACTAGACTATAGACTAGACTATAGACTAGACTATAGACTAGACTATAGACTAGACTATAGACTAGACTATAGACTAGACTATAGACTAGACTATAGACTAGACTATAGACTAGACTATAGACTAGACTATAGACTAGACTATAGACTAGACTATAGACTAGACTATAGACTAGACTATAGACTAGACTATAGACTAGACTATAGACTAGACTATAGACTAGACTATAGACTAGACTATAGACTAGACTATAGACTAGACTATAGACTAGACTATAGACTAGACTATAGACTAGACTATAGACTAGACTATAGACTAGACTATAGACTAGACTATAGACTAGACTATAGACTGGACTATAGACTAGACTATAGACTAGACTATAGACTGGACTATAGACTAGACTATAGACTAGACTATAGACTAGACTATAGACTAAACTATAGACGAGACTATAGACTAAACTATAGACGAGACTATACACTAGACTATAGACAAGACTATTCACTAGACTATAGACTAGACGAAAGACTAGACTATAGACTAGACTAAAGACTAGACTATAGACTAGACTAAAGACTAGACTATAGACTAGACTAAAGACTAGACTATAGACTAGACTACAGACTAGACTATAGACTAGACTATAGACGAGACTATAGACAAGACATATATATATATATATATATATATAGACTTCTTAATGTCTTAAAACAATTTTAAATTATTGCCAATAAAAGCTTTGTGGGATGAAAAGAATAAATATTATGATTTTTTTTTTCCAAATAAATGTTTTGTTATAAATTTCTGTCAGTTTAAAACTTTAAGTGTATTTTAGTAAGACAAATAGGAAAATTACGTGTGGTAGACCAAAATTGTTTAAGTATATAACAGTTTTTTTTTTCAAACCTCTGAGTACTGTTTCTGATTTTATTCTTTGTTTTATAGTTCACTGTTTTTTATTATTTAATAATATTTTGTAAATTTTTTAAATGAAATTTCGTGATTGTGTTAAAGCAATAAATTTTTTATATTTATTTCACGTGCGTACAGAATTTTTATCCGTCTTTAATAAGTCAAAGATATTAAAATTTCAGTATTTGAGAATAGTCTATATGGAATAAAAATACTTGAAAAGGAGTGTGGATATTAAAAAAGCATAAATTTTTAAAACATAGAAAAAAATATAAAAAACGATTATTTTTTACAGAAGACATTTTTTCTAAGAGACTTCAAAGGTTTCTATATTTAAATAATACAAGTATATTCTATTTTTTTTTTTTCTATTTTTCTTTTTACCAAATGAATTTGCTTTAAATTTTCATTTGTTATTTATTGTTAAGCCTCCAAGGAAACACATAAAATATTTTATATTAAACCAAATCTATATAAGCTGTTTGTTTATATTTTGTGCTCTTATTGTACGCAAAATACCAAATCAACTGTTAAGTTTATTTTATTTTTTTTTGAATCCTTTTTGATTGATAGAAAAAAATCAAAATGCTTTTGTTTTCGTCAAACTCTTCTTATTCGATGACATTTTCTTTTTGTTTACTTTTTACAACGATTGTATAATCATAAAATCCTATTTTTTATATCGATCATAAAATTTGTGGCTCATAAAAAATACATACATATACATAATTTTGTTTGGAGAAACTTCAAACATGTCATAAATTCTACCGTTAAATTTCTAAAGGAAACAATCTATTTCATGGTAAAATTAAGGTTTTTAAATCATATGCAATATGTTTGTTCAGAAAGTTTTAAGAAATAATAAAATAATCTTCAGATATGGTAAAGAGAAAACACATGTGACACAATTTTAAATTCGATCTAGGGAAATTGAAATTTTTCGCAAGTTATACATATTTCTATAAAATAAATTAGGGCGAAATAAAAATTAAAAGGATAAATTAAAATCATGAAGATCTTTATTAAATAACATTACTTTTAATATATTAATTAAATTTCAGTTCATAATATGACTCACACATATACGTGTATTTATAGTTTACTACAAAAAATATTACAGATACGCTTCTCAATAGGGACTATCGCAAAATGAATGGTAATAAATCTGCATAAAACTACTAGCCCCAACTTGACAAAATTTGGAACAACTTTAGAAGAGTTAGGCATTGAGAATACTATTTACTGTAGTATGTAAATGAAGCACGGATGGCGCACAATCGCGCATTTTGACTTTTTTCGTTGCAACAATCATAACTTTTGAAAGAATACAGATATTTTCAAAATTTTGAAAAAGACATCTTAATTTCCATAGGGCCCACTTCTAAAAATCACTGAATCATGCATAAATATAATAAAAATGTTAATATCAGTATTATTTTCTAAATTAGTTTTATATAACTAAGTAGAAAATTTTGTACCGAGTTTTATAAGGAACGGTCCATAATTAACCATATTTTCCCTATTTTAGTTAACATAGATAATATTTTCCGTCACAAACCATAATTTTTTAGTTATATTCCACAAAGTTGAAAAATTGATCTAAGTATAGTGTCTTTTAAAATCAACTAGCCCAAACTATTAGAGCTTATTTTAAAGTTAGTATTTTTTTAAAATTTTGCAAATATCTTCATTATTTTAAATATTATGATCTTTTTAAAGAAAAATTCCATGAAGTGCTCATTAATACATATAATATTACTATTAGGTAGAGTATTATTTAGTTGAAGTCCCACAGCTAATATTTCTCGTAACAAATTTTTAGTTAAAAAAAGTAAAAGGCTTTCAAATTAATCTAATTTTTTAATTAAATCAAAATCAAAAAAAAAAAATAATAATAATAATAATGATTGATTGAATCACAGTGATAAATCTTTGTTCAAAAATAATAAATTTCTCAAAATGTTCGACTTTTTCTGCAGATTAGAAAATGTCAACTTTGAGCGACTGTAGTATTGTATTGATTTTACTCGACGTTTTCATTATTCGTTTAATCAAATAATCCGAAAATGCTGTTTTTTAATTAATCGATTAAACGAATAAAGTTTTTAAATTCTCGAGTTATTCGAATAAATTATACTTTAACATTTTTCTTGTTTTGTTAACGTATATCAAAAAATAAAACTATTTTTTGTGTGTCTCTTAAAAAAGAAAACAAAAACAATGTTAGCAATTAATTTTAAAAAATATAATAATTATTGAAAATATCAAAAACTTGACTACATTAATTGAGATCACTTAATTTAAAAGAAAGGTTTAAATTCCCTTTCTGAAATAGACTTTAAAAAATAATATGTAATTGAAATTTGAACATATTTTTCTCTTTAGTCTTTTTTTTAACCATTGTTTCTATCTTTGTCAAATGTGCATTTATCATAAATCCTTTTTGTCCTCATTTATTCGGCCATTCTTTTTGATATTCGTAAAAATTTAAATAAGTTCAATTTATAGAATAAAACTAAATGGCTACCTTTTAAGATTATGTGCTAAGTGACAATAAAATAAATAATAATAAAAAAAGAAATATAATAATTCCAACAAAGAAATTGATTACTTTGAGATTGTTTCATAATATAGTGATCAAATCGGAATAATTTAAAAATTATCTGAAGCTGTTAAAAACTAAAGCTAATGATAAAATTTATGAACAACTATTTCACACATGGAATGACTAATCATTTTGGACCAGATAGGGAAAATTAAAAAATAGATTTGATGAATACTTGTATCCTAATTTATTTATTTTACTGCTTGGTTGAAACGTCTCTTTTCTAAATTATCACCAATGAAAAATAAATTGCCAACAGACTTAAGGTCAACACTAGGGCTTTTATACCAAGATTTCCCGAGACAAATTTCCCGGGATTTTTTCCAATTTTTCGCTTCCCGATTCCGGTGATTTTTTTATCGGGAATCGTGGGAAATAAAAACTACCAAACAATTACAATTTTTAAAAATTAAAAATTCTATAAAAAACGATGATTGACCATAATCAAGCAAATATACGGTCAAATGATTACATAGCTTTGCACCCAATTCATTGTACTTAACCCTAAAAAGTTTATTAAAATACCAGAAAAATAATTTCTGAACTAAAAAATACTGAAGTGACAAAATTAGAAAATATTAAAAATTTAAAAATTTTCTTATGTTTGAAACTACTTCTATTAGAACACAAAACTTAGAAAACCACGCCAATTTTAGATGAATGCACGACACAGTTTTTTAAGATTTTTTATTTTGCCCTTTCACCTTCAACAACTTTTATACATTAATCTTCTATATTTAAGACTGAAAAAAATATTATTTTTATGATTTGGAAAAATTGATTGAGGTCCAAGTGGGATTTCAATAAATTTTTTCTTGAAGGCATGCTTATTTATGATTTCTTAAATATTTTTCTGCAGCTGTGACGAACAATAATCAGGATACTTTCATTAAGTTTTTATTATCGATGATGAATAACCAGATACTTCAATTATAGAACATTTTTAGTTTTCTAAAAATAGTAGATACGAATATATTTTTTAATATAACAATAAACTTCTCGATAAGCATTTCTAAAATACTAACACCCGTATTCACAAACAACTCTTGAATTTGAAATGCTCTTTAAATTAAATTTCTCCTGTAAAATGAATTTTAAATTTGTTTATGAATGCGAATTTGCATTGCGCATTTCAATGCATGCGAATATGCATTTTGTTTTTTTTCCCAACAGAAACATTTAATAAAAATTATTTTAATATTTACTTACAATTTATATAATTATATTAAAAAAGTAATTTTCAAACATATATATGTTTGTTTTTATTTCAAAGTAGATAGATATATTTTCGTGCAAAATGTGTATAATATACAGCTCTTTTCGTTTAGTTTTCATACTTTTTAAATGATTTGATATTTTTTCGGAATACACGGAATAAAATCCCGATTCCTGGAAGTTCTCGAAGAAAAAAAAATATAGTTGTAGTGACCATAATCTAAGAGCAAGATATTGTGATTGGAATATATAATCACAGCTAAAAATAAATATGATTATAAATAACAATTGTTATGATTCCATTTTATCATATTGTATCCCATTTTATGGTTCGTTTTTTCATGGTATGACATAAGTTTTTCATATTTTTATATTATCTTACAACATTATTACCCCACTCTACCATATTAGTGTTTAATTTTATCATATTATCCCATCATATATTAAAATAAAACACATTAATTAAAAATTATTATTTTTATAAATTGTATATATATATATATATATATATATATATATATATATGTATATATATATATATATACACATATATACATATATATGTATATATATATATATACACATATATACATATACATATACATATACATATAAATATATATATATATATATATATATATATATATATATAATTTTAAATAAACCTTTTAGTAGTAGTTAATCAGTATCTTATACTGCTTGAATCATATCAAATATAACAAAACCTTGTCTACTTATATTTATTCATGTATAAACTAAATGAGAATTATAATGAAGATGGGAAAACAAAAGTTAGAAAACAGATATATTCAACAACATGACATAACATGAGCACATGAATATTAATGATGAGAACATAATATTGATGTAGTGCCAATGCCGCAATCATTTTTTTTATCAGAGTGTTGAATAATATCGGAAAATAAAAACCCTACTCAATACTTGCGAATTCATGCTTTTAGTCCTAAATCTGCTAGATGAGTATTTGTAAGACTATCAGTTGGATCCCTTTTTCCAAAAAATCTCCTTTTTCGGAATTTTTTAAATCCCTTTTTTAAACACTTTTTAAAAATTCTCAACGGTAATGCTGAATTGAAAAAGGGGCAATTGCCGACTAAAGCCGCCAAGTGTAACGCTGGCCAGAATTTGCAACCGTACACTGTGTACCAGTATTGTTGAATAATAGCATTTCTTTAGCATTATTCTGATCGAAAACATTTTTGCAATAATCGCCGGCAATTAAATTAGGATTTAGTCCTAATGTCTTGTTATCGAGGAGTGAATGTTGCGTGAATTTTTTTAATTAGAAAATTATTATGTTAATAAGTTATGCTGCCTCTTCAGGGTTAAATACTTTTAGGATTTAAAAATATATAAGAGCAATAATTTTTATATAAGTGACATGCTATATTCTTAAGTGTGATAATTCATCTGGATATATATTTTCTTTATATGATGAAACCCCCTCAATTTTCTATTGCCATTGAAGCATTTCCATATCACTTGTATAAGATTTTTTTTAATTATATTCACAAATAGTTCTATGGTCAATGAAGTATATTAAAAAGTAATTATAATCGATTTAGTAAGCCTATAAAATTAATTAAGTTATTACTGATTTGGAGAATGAAGCGCCGCAGGTTAAAATTTTTGTTGAATATAAATAATTTTTGATGCAAATAAATATATAAAAATGCTTAAATGAATGATTCTGTAAAAATAAAATTAGTAATAGCAAATAATAAACTATTTTCTTCGTTGATGAAATACTAATATTTTAGCCTTTTTAAAACAATTCAAAAAATGAAAAAAGGCTAGCAGCTAAAATGAAAATTTTGAGGTTAAAAGCAAAATAAAAAGGCTAAACTGGCAACACTGATCTGCAAACTCCAAAGCTTCATAAACACTAATAAAGGATTTTTTCAATTTTAGAAGGTTCCTTATTGTATTTAATTTATTGTCAGATAATATAAAAGAAAAATTTTGAGGCTAAAAGCAAAATAAAAAGGTTAAACTGGCAATACTGATCTACAAACTTTAAATCTTCATAAACATTAATAGAGGGAAATTTTTCTACTTTTAGAAGGTTCTTTATAGTATTCAATTCATTGTCAGATAATATAAAAGAGTTAATTATATTGACTGTGATCCAATGTATTACATAAGCAATACTTTTAATTTCTTCTTTTAAAATTTCTAATTTATATTTAATCTTTAAAGCCATTTTCAGTTTCTATTGTGTTATCATCTTTTATTTGTTTCAGTATTTTATTTGTAACATTTGTAATTTCATTTATGCGGTCCGTGGTGAGTTTACTGATAATTACTTGGTTGCCGTTCAAGAAATTTAAATTGGATTACAGCTATTTGAGATAAAAACGTTTAAAGCCATGAAGTTCGAAAATTCTAAAAATGGTGTAATAATCTACTCACCGATATCTAAATGCTACACTATGTTACACTCCAAGTGTTTTCAACTTTTTTGTTTATTTTGTAGCACCTTGTTATTGAGATGGCAAATTGCTGCTAAATTAAAAAAAAAATCAAATCAAAATTCTATATCCCAACAAAACTTTTATAATGAAATTTTATATCACAATATAAGTGCATAAATGACTCAAAAAAACTTTTAATTTTAAAAGTTCTTAGGAGAATTTAAAAATTTTTCTCTAACCATCTTGAGTTTTTAGTAAAGTTGTTTCAAGTTTTGGCAAGTTGTAAACTCATTAATTTTGAATATAAACTAATAATTACTTCTGTATTTTATTTAAGTTTACCAATAACAGTTTAAATGTTGGTATTTTAAGTAAATTGAGGATATAATATGAATGTAAGTAACAACAATTATATGAACATAAGATGAACATTTGAAAGAATAATACTTTATTAGAAAAACCACAAATACATGCGTACGATTATATAGAGTTAATTACCAAGCTTTTCGCCGAACTAGCTCCAACATTGAGAATTTACAAAAAATTGTTACTTAATAATAACTGTTTTAATCAAATGAAAAATATTGTTAAGCATAATTTCTTTTAATAAAAAATACTTGGTTTATAGAAAAGCACATAAAAAATATATTTACATGACATTGTGAACATGACATCCTACTCAATGAATATCAAAAGTATCAAAAAAGAGAACATCTTCCAATGACAAGCATATGGTAAATTCACTGGAAATGATCCAACTTTGCACTATTTCTTGATCACAATTTCAGCATCTTATTGATATTTTTGGATGTTCTTTTTTTGCTGATTAAAATACCCAGCTTGGGAGGTATTGTGAAGCTAAATATATCTTCATAAATAATTAACTGTTACAATCTGCATAACAATTAACTAGTAATTTCGAATGTAAGAAAGAAACTAACACTACCAGCATAACAAGTCACTAGTATTTTCAGCAGTACAAAAACTCTAATATTTGTGGCGAAAAAGTTAAAATAAAATTAAGAATTATTTATACTATTATTTTGCATTTATTAAGCTTTATTTTCCTTGATAATTATTTTTATTTATTTTATTAAATTATTTTTATTTTAATCTTTATTTCTGATATTTTAATTTTACATATTTTTCCATCGATGTCTTCAGCTGGGATTGAAGTTCAAATCTTCTGGTATGAATTATTTTAAAAAACCAAAAAAAAAAAAAAAAAAAAGAGAAAAACAAACAAACTTAAGCCCGGTATTATACTGCTCCCTTAGTGATAAAATCATACTTAAGTTCTTAAAATTGTTTTATGGTTGAAAACTGAAGTATACTTTTTCCTTCCCTTATGTTTTTCCTAAGTAAGAATACTGTTTGACGTCTTAAAAAAAAAAAAAAAATTTATTGAAAATAAACATAAAGAAAAATATAAAACCTAATACAAATATTTAAAATTTTTAAAATATATCAAAATGAGTTCTAAATTGATATTTTTTTGTGGTTAAATTTTTTGAACCAACAAATTTTTAATTTTACAGCTCATAAGCTTAAGATTTCTTTACATCTTTCAAGATATTTCAAATTTTTTTAAATTGTTGTTATTTTATTATTTTATTTTTATTTGTTGTTTTTTTTTATTATATTAAGGTGGCATCAAAAATATTTTTTACAAAAAAGTAAGTTCGATATTTATAAAGATTTTTTGGCATTACCATAAGCAAGTAGCAGTCTAAATTAAAACATATTCAATAAAAAAAAAAATAACATAACTAGGATTAAACAGTTTAGGATAAATAAAATATATCTGTGATTTTTAGCTAAAAAAATTTTTTTTGGAAAGTTTCGACCACCCTATTGTAAATACATAAAAGCTCAAAACTCTGTATATTTTATTATCAACTTTAAGCTGTAAATGTATAAACACAAAAAGTATGGATGGATTCCTTTACATAGTCCGCATTGTTAAATTAAACAAAAACTTACATAGTGTCTATACTAGGCAAATTTTTATCAAGACAAACGTCAAAATCAGTGCCAATCTATACAAGATAAACTTAGTTGAACAGCTGATTTTTACAGCTGTCAAACTGCATATATAAAAAAAACATTAATGAATTCGTCTTATTGTTATTTTTCTGCAAATGTTACCACCTTACATAAATTCGGGATAATTTCGACGCTTGTCTTGATAAAAAAATTGTCTAATATATACACCAAGCTAGACGGCAACGAAAAATAAACAATAATTTTATTTATTTTCTTTTCATTTCTTTTATTTACTTTAAACTTTTTTCAATTTTGTTTACGAAATTCATATAAATTTTTAAAAAATATGGTAATATTTTTTGCGAGAAAAAAAGCAAAAAAAAAAAAAAAAAAAATCTGGAGAGAAATTAAAACAAAATTTATTATTTAACCAAGCCGCATTGCGCATTTTTCATACACATTTGTATGTAAATTTCCGGACCGGTCTTGTTTTGTTTATACATTAAAACGAAAAGTTACTTAAGTGTGAGCTTTAACTTCAATGTTTCTTAACTAAGTATGCACTTAAGTATAAACTAAGGGAACAATATAAAACTTTACTTTAATATGTATTTCCTATACATTGATCGGAATATATGTTTATGGTTTTACTAAATTTGTAGAAAATATTTTTAAAAGCTAGTGACTGGATATGAAATAAAACTAAAATAGCTAAAAAATCATAATATTAATTTAAAAACATTACTAACAAAAATATTTAATATTATCAAAAATCACTTTAGTAGTCTTTAGTGTATTGTGGTATTATGCGTTTGTGCTGATGTTTGTAACGCTCCAAAATATCATTAATTAATTAATCGATTCAGAATAACTTCATGAGTCGATTTAACGATGTTCGTTTGGCTGGCCGGCTGTCTGAACAAAGTACTAGTCTCAATTTTAAATATAATTTTACGAAATTTGGCACATTTAATAATTTTGACATAACGATGAAGCCTATTGAAATTAGTTATGATCGGTCTATTATTTCACATAGCCCCCATGCAAATGTCCCCCCGGAATAGTATTTTATTGCTTATATTTGCCTCAATTATGTCAATATTTCAATGAAATTCCGTAAAAAAAAGATCAATACAAGCTTCAATCAGTATTTCAAATTTTATGAAAATCAAAACATAACTGACAATTGCTCCCATTTCCCAAAATGACTTAAACGTACATAAATCACATAAATGTTCGTATCATGATAATATTTGAAACAAATGTGTTTTATGTATACAAAAAGCTTGGTGCCATATTTTAGGAGGATCGGTCCATAATTGACTATAGCTGCCATATAAGACATTCCCAGAAAATTACTTGTAAGGATATACATGATGGTGTAGTGCATGCTCGGGCTAGCCGACTAAAGTTTCTTACTTGTTTATACTTCACATGTATTAGGGTCCTAATCTAAGTATTAAAAACATCTTTTTTACCGTTTTAGGTTAAAAACTTATTTAACATATCACACTAAGTGTTTTTGTTACAATTTTTTAATAATAACTCAGAAATAGTTTTATTTAAAGTAGAACTTTAAAAAAATATTTTTTTATTAATATTAGGCAAATTCTTGTGCTAATAAAGTATCTACATACATAAGTATTATAATTAATTAGCTATTTTAGTTCGATTTCATACCTGATTTTTAAAAATAACTCTTATAAATTTAGTGAAATGATATTTTCTTTTCAAAATATATTCACCGACCAATGTATTTTAGAAATTATGTACGTATATAGGTACACGCAGAGAAAAAATATAGTAGTAGTGACCATAATCTAAGAGAAATGGTTATAAACAGTAATTATTATGATTGCGTTTTGTTATATTGTGTCCGATTTTATGGTTTGTTTTTCATATTATGATTCTAGTTTTACATATAATTGAACAATCTTACTACGTCATTATCCCATTCTATCAGATTATGATTTGATGTTATAATATTATTATTCTATCTTATTATATTAATATAGCACATTGTCATATTATGATTCCATTTTATCATATTATTATTATCTCATGTTACCATATAGTTATCCAATCTTATCATATTATTATTTCATTTTGTCATATTATTATTCCATCTTATCATATATTAAAATAAAACGTGTTAAAAATATTATTTTTGTAAATTTTTTTATTGAAAATAATTTGTTCATTAATTATATTCATTAGTATCACCATATGTGATTCAAATGCATGATATGTTTTTTTTAACTCAAACCTTTATTGGTGGTTAATCAATATCTTATATTGCTTGAATCACAAAGAGTGTAACCAAACCTTGTATATTTATATTTATTCATATATAAAATAAATGAGAATTATTATGAAGTTGGAAAACAAACATTAAAAAATATAAATATATTTAAAAACAAAGAAATATTGAACTTTTACACTAAGTTGGTGAAAAGTATTATATTTATTTGAAACATTTTATTGTCGTCGGAATAATAATATTAATATGCTTTAAAAACAGAATATGGTTTAATAACGAGAAAAAACATCGCAAATATTTAATGGTTGTAGAAGAAATGGTATTTTTCATATTAATAAAATTTTAAAAATATTTAAAAACATATAATTTTTGCAGTCAACCATATTACAATTTTTATTGAGTGTAAACATTAAATGACAAAATTTATACAAAAACAATGTTATCTTGAACACGGAGTTATTAAAGTTATTATATTCTAGAAATAAAGTAAAAATATAAAGTAAAATAATTTTAAAAATATAATAAAAGTATTCCTGTTCGAATATATTACAACAAAAATAACAAAAATTTTTGAAACAAATTTATAGAGAATTTTGGTAGGCCACTTATTGTATACAATCCAAGGAATTGTATACAAATTTTTTGCAAATTGGCTACTAACTGTATTTCATTTCAATAGTGAATTCACTAATTTAATAACTGTAATGAATTGGCAGATACTCAAGTAAATCTCTGACGTCTATTGGCCACTTATTGCATTATATTTCAGTAGTACATTCACTAATTTAACAGTTGTAACGAATTCATTTCTAGAGACAAACTCAATATTTCTTTGCCCATTGACAATTAACTGCATTATATTTCAATAGTTAATTCAATAAATTAATAGTTGTAACGAATTCGCATACATTAATGCGAATTTCTGAAGGCGAGAAGCCACCAACTGCTCTACATTTTAACAGTGAAACCTCTAAAAGAAATGGTTGTAACAAATTCATAGCAAATTTTTGAATTTGTACTTTTAAAAATCTCAATGGCAATTCCATGCATCACATGTAAACATAGAAGTGGCAATTTCCTTTATGATATATTTTCTAATCAAAATATTAAACATTTTCTAGTACCTATTTCGCTAGCGAAATGTAGTGCAGAAGGTGATTGTTTAGTAACCATTTGCGCTTTCAAAAGTAGTTATATATTTAGTGCTAAACGGGAAACCTTTAGAACCGCTGGGTAAGCACAAAAGCTCACATAATATTTAATAATGCCACACAAAGTCCATATATGCATATAAGTGAACTTACATTGATGTGTAATGTAAGCAAAGGTGTTTTGTATATTAACTTTATAGGTAGATGCAATAAAATACTAAAGCAGGACATGGTTCAATAAAGTGATTTGTGTGTAAGCATGTGTTTATTAAAATAAAGCTAAGTCAACTAATGTGTAGGTTTAAATAATGGAAGTCTTATTGATTGACAATAATTTGCTCATAAACTAAGTACTAAATTATCAAGTACAGGTCTGTCATTATATATCCATATCATTTATGCTTAAGACAAATGTGAACAACTTAAGAACTAAACAAGACAGAATAATAATAATAATAATAATAATAAAAATAATAAAGGAAAATTTTGTGTTAAAAAAATATTTTTCCTTGACCTACATGTGTACCTGAATATTATTTTCCTTTGTGCCATTAATTTTAAGTTACACTCTAAATGCACACTTACTTAACGTTTGAGTGCAAAAACATGAAAATAAAAATCTCAGGATTATTTACTTAATTAGTAAACATTCACACACACATATATACCCACAAAGCTTAGAAGATAAATACATATGAGGAATTTCAAAATTTTTCGAAACTCTCTGAAACCGACTTTATATGTCTTGTATTTCTAAAGTTTGTTTTAAAAACAGGTAAAATGTTGATGCGTTTTCGTAGACCTAACAAAATAACTAAGAAATCCAAAATTTTAGATTATTCACGTAAAATTACAAGAAAATGCAATCATTTAAATTTAAAAAAAAAACATATAAAAAATTGAGTTGAAGCTTTCGAAAAATTTTTGATTTACTGCGGTTTTTCACTGACAATTTAAATCTATAAATTTCAAACTATTAACCAGTCAAAAGACAATATTTGAGAAATTCATATGTTCTGCAATAAGTATCAGTTTTGCTATCTGGTAAAAAATGATGCGATCATGAAAAGTAAAATCAAAAATTTAAAATTTGTAAATTTTTCAGTTTTTTTCGTGATATATCTCGTTGATCTCAGGAATACCATCATCACAGACTTCCATATAATGGCCGTAAATGTTTGTAAAATATATGTTCTTCGCTAATGACAAATAGCGCTTTTGCAGAAATTGTCCCGAATATCGATTTTTTTTAATAAATGACACTTCCGTGTCAAAGAAGCGTTAAGAAAAAATAATAAAAAAATTAAGAAACATCATTTATACCGGCTACAGCGGCATTCTTCCCCAAACACATTTCGCTTGCTGACAAAGTATGAAGGCATTTTATTTGCTTAATACTAAAATTCAGGAGGGCATCAAAATATTTTAAGGACTTATAATTGTATGTACCAAAAATATGTTCTTAATCTCAAAAATCAGCCCCATATATTTCGCATTATTGATCAAATTTTAAAATAATAAAAACAATTTTCGATATAAAAAGTAAGAAAGTAAAATAGTATATGTACTTTTGCACAAAAATGTCTCGAAACAAGTACATTATTATCCACTATTTTTAACCAATAAAAATTTTTGCTATTAACGACATTGTACATTGGGTCAAAAATAGGGATTTTGAAGCATTATTAAGCTGTAAGTTTTTATAACAAGATGTTGGTATCCTTATGAAAAGAAAAATTCAGCATCTTAAAAATTTCAAAAAAGTTGTTAATTACATTAGAAACACCAAAATAAAAAGTAACAAGTCAGAGTGCTATATTCGGCTGTGCCGAATCTTATATGTATATTCCTCATCCGTGTTGAGATGTGTTATGTGAAAGTGAAATACGTTTTATTTTATGTAATTACAAATATATTTATCTATACTATATCTATGTAAATAATTTGCATTTTCATATAAAGTTGAAATAGGATCAAGATTTTATAAATCCTTATATCCTTACATATATTTAGGGGATTCACATAGTGTCATAAAATCATATGTCCTATAACAATAGCATAAAACCATATGACTGTTGTGAACAACTCCTCATAATTTAGTGTGTTATTTTAAATTTAAATCGGTCAAAAATAAGTGAAAAACAACAAAATAATAGCCAGTTTGTGAAAAAAGTACATTTTAGACGTTATGATGGCAGAGTCAAGTAAATAAACTACATTTTTTTATTTGTTTTTGTATAAAATCATCCCTGCTGATTAAATGCGACTGCACAATAAACATATCATACAAAGTTCTATTAATTTAAATCAGTTTTTGTTTGAAAAGCAACAACAATATTTTTAAACCATTGTAAAATTTTAGAACATTATGACAATATGACGCGATAGCACACCTTATGAATCCCACAATTATAAAAATGCGTTTAAGTTTGTTTGTCTATTTGTTTGTTTGTGTATCAATCACGTCTAAACGGGTGAACTGATTTTCAAGAAATTTGACACACAGATAGTATCGGTGCCAGAGTTGGTTATAAACTTTGCTTGATCTCGATTGAAAGTCATGCCCACATTTTACGCCTGCTTTAAACAAAATATATTCTTTTCAATTTTAAAAGTTTTTAATGAAGCTATTTACATGAAATTTGACGCACAGAGAGCGCTTGCACTGTAGAATGTTATAGGTTTTGTTGGATCTCGATCAGATGCCGTGCCCATATTTTATGTCCACTTTTTTAAAACTTTCAAACGGATGAACAAATTACCCTAAAATCGGGGCATGGAGTGTAGTACCTCCCATATATAGCAAATATTCACTATGTCTAAGGAAATATTACAATGACAGCCCTCAAATTTCGTGGGAACCTTTTCCTATCATATCGCATCGATGAAATGAAAATAGGACGGATAGGTTCAGGGGGAGAGGTAGCCCCCATACAAAGAAAAAATAAATTTTCTCATCTAAAGGATTATTACAATGCAAGTCTTAAAAAAATTAAAATTAATTTTCATAACAAATTTCGAATAGGGTGAATAGGTCAAAGGAGAGTAGTAGTTCCCATATAAAGTAAATACTTGTTATCGTATCAAAGAGGGCAACGATGCGCACCGGTAAAAGCTAGTAAATAACAATTTTAAAAAAAAAACTTTTGTGATAGCTTTATACAAGAATGAGGCCCATAGCTTATATAGGCTCTTCAAATAATCTAATAACGCATTTTGGCCTATAACTCCGTTAATACTGGATCTACTTAGATAATTTTTTCAACGCAAAAATTCTTTAAAAAATTTCCGATTTTTCTGTGAAAGAGCGTAGTTTCTAGCTTACATTGGTGCTTCAAGAAGTTTAAAAAACCAAATATACCTTAGCTTATTGTTGTAGTTGTTTTTAGTACACATGAAAATAACAACTATAAGAAAATCAGATATTAAATAAATAAATAAAAAAAACGGATTTGCCAATAACACAGTTATTTATAAACCGATGTCGTTCATTCAAAAAACCGAAATTCAAGAAAAATATTTGTGATTGATCTACATAAGAATCAAGTCCGTAGCTTATTTAGGATATCGGTCAAAAATTCATTTTGGCCAATCTCTCTGTAACTAATAGACCGACCGATTAAATTCATTTCTTCAGCGGAAAATTTTCAGAAAAATTTTCCGATTTTGTTTTGCAAAAACAAAGTCCGTAGCTTATAAAGGGGCCTCAGATAATCGAAAGCTATTTTCGCTATTTTCGAATTGGGTTTTTCCGAGATTCATTAGAAAGGTTTTGATCTTATTTTATATATGTCATATATCTATGTTATAGTGAGGGTTCACAAACGCCATTTAAACAATTTTTAAGTCGAAAAAATCTCAAAAAAAAACGTTTTTTTTTACATATCTTCGCCATTTAACATCGTTTGATATTATATATAGCAGTTATCTATCTGTGGTCTTCGTAAACGCCATTTCTACCAACGTGTTAAATATATGAAAATGCAGTATGTAGGGTATAAAATTTAAAATTTAAAACAGTTTTTTTATAAATATTTAAAATTTATAGTAATATACTTCACTCACCAAAATTTTTCTCGTTCCGGCGACCGCAAGCCTGTTGTCAAAGGAGCTTGACGGTTTTATTATTGATATCTGGATTTTTCTTCTACATTTTAGTTATTTTTATATTTTATGTTAAAAATTTTACATTATTGATGTTAAGAATATTATTTAATTATGTTAACTATAAGTATTGTTAAATTTGTGTACATGTGTCTAAGTATGTATATATGAATTTATGTTTATATGCTTAATATAGATTTAGATTTAAGTTATAACATAAGTAAATAGTGGTATTTTATAGTTATTGTTATTCATTTAAAATTATGACTTAAGAAGTAATTAGTAGATTAAGTTAACATATATTATTTAGTTAGAACAGGAAAATCAGGAACTGTCAGGATGCAAATGTTGTAGTTTATGTATTTGGTGTATTATATTTTGGAAATTATTATTCAATATGCTTTTCTTCATTTTAGATACAGATTTACTTTAAATTCAGAAATTTGTTTGGTTTTATTTATAACATTACGAATTTTGCAAATTTTGGATGATTAGCAAAAAAATTTGTAACTTCCTGTTCTTCTTTTTGAGCTTTCCTTCTTGATTGATTCAGCAGAATTTTTTTTTTTTTTTTGATGAAAATTTGCCAAGATTTCAAAATTTAGTGATGATAGTGATGCCTCGAATATATATTTTCTTACAGTACAAAAATTTAAAAACGGTTTTTCTGTTATTTTAAATTTTCTCACAATTTTGTATTTTGATGTAATAAAAATTATAAATTGTTAAAATTTTATTTTATTTTATTTTTCACAATCGTAATATAGTATCGAATGAATATTTTTTTTCACTTTTCAACATTTAACTCAAAGTATATTTTTTTTATTTTATATTTTTATTTTTAAGTAACGTATTTTAAACTCTTGTACATTTATATATGGTTAAACATGTCCTCACATTCTAGAAATCGAAATGAAGTGTATTTAAAATCGAACATATTATAAAAGCGAACCCGTAATGAAAGTTTATAAAAATATTCCTTTTTATATACTTTATTCTTTGAGTACTAGTTACAAGAAAAGAAACAAGAAAAACTCTTAAAACTGGGAATAACTACGGCCATGTTGTAAAAAATTTAACCAAAAATCTCATTCGATTTCAATTTCACTTTATTTTAAATATGTCCGAATAATATATATAATATAGAAAATAATAGCACAAATTAGGGAATTCAATTAAAACTAATTAAATAAAAATGAATTAATCATAAAGTTATGTAATTTTGTTGCAAGGCTTTTGTTGAAACATTTTCCTAGACATTTTACGCATAATATAAATAGTGTTCGATAATAAAAACAATTTACATACTATCAAAATTTTTAAATTTGGTGTCATTGAAAACTTTTAAAAAGCACTGAAAAAAAAACAATGAGCACTGGATCAACATTTTTCTGCGTCAAAGTTTTTAAAAATCACTAAAAACAGTGCTGAAAGCACTGAGATGGCAACAATGATCCCGTTACTATTGAAGATTACTCATAATTAACCCTTTAACAGCAACTGGGTCAAATTTATGTATTTAGTTCATAAAATATTAAATTATTGCAAATATGGAATTATTTATTATATTTAAATATAGATGAATTATTGAAAAATATAATAAGTTCTTTTAAAACCGCGATAATAAACGAATTAAAAAGATTTTTGAAATTTAATCCAATTTTATACGAATATAATTTTTATAATAAATCTATACTTTTGGTGACATTTATTTTCTTAAATAACCAACTATGGACCAGAAATTCCAAAATATAACTTGTGCAACTAAAAAGTTAAATGAATACATGTAATAGTGTTCAATGAAACCTTTTCATTAATGCTCTAAAATATAAATTACAATGGAAAATGTCCAAAATATTCAAACTTTAATAAAATAGTACTTAAAAAAAATATTTACTCATTATGTATTAAACGTCATTTGTCTATCATATATTGTATTTTTTTTTTTTTTTTGACAAAAATTTAGAAATTATAACCATTTTTTTTTAGGTATTTTAAAGATGGTCCAGCTTATGTGAATGAAATAATTAAACCGAAAAATTTTGGGAATTAGTTTAAAAGTTATCAATCTTTAATTTTAGGGGGGTACGTTTGCAACATTTTTTGTCTCCAAACAAATTAATGCAATTTACTATACGTACATATGTGAGCCATTTTAAAAAATTTTTGATTTTGAATTTTTGATTAAAATCCAGTTGAATAAATATAAATTGACTCGAATGCACATAGACTCAGTTCGCGTTAGTCATTTCGTGTAGGGTCGGGAAAGTAACAGCAGTTTTAAGTTTAACATATAAAAAGGATACCAAAAACTGTATGGAAAATATTAATTAATTTTTAGCCCTTTTTTCTAAGTTTTTGAGCCACAATCATGATTATAAAGTGAAACTTATGGTCATAAAATTTTGCGCTCTATTAGTTTTAAGCCTTATGAGTTCAGATTTGTAACCCGTTTCTTTAAAATATTAATATCACATAACTTATTTAGGATTAAAGTCAGTTTCAGTCTGATTAAAAATTTAGAATACATATCTACGAAATGTTAAAATATTTGTACATGTATGCTAATTGGAAGTTTATAAAATCCAAATTTTATGTATTTTTTAAAGCAAAAATGCACACAGCTACACTATAATTTGCAAAATTTATTTAATTTTAATTTATTCTTGATAAATCTTGCATGTATTTAATTAATTTCATTCGTTATCTTAAATACTTACAAAATGATGAATGCAATTTTAACATGTACAAAATATTTTTCTATCTTGTGTCCTATAAATCTTTTCTATTTATTTTATTTATCTGTTGTATTTATTTTATTTAAGCATTTGTGTTATAAGGTTTTTAAGAATATAAATTTCTTATGTAAATAAATAAATATTTTATTACGAATATAAATAACTCCATAAGAATAAGTGTTTAACCATTTAAAGTTTGTTTATGGCTACTTGATAAATAACAAATATTACTCACACGTAAGAGTAATAAAACAAGTTAGAGCGCTATATTCAGCTTGCCGAATCCTTTGTGCCCTTCACCACTTACCAACAAATAATAACATTTACGCCTTAAAATATGCTTTCATATTTTCACATTTATGCTTACAAAAATTATCTACATTTTTTTTTGCCAAACTATAAAAATGTAAACACAAAATTATACTATCAAAGCAAGCAGTGTTGCCAGGAGATGGGAAAAAAGCGGATAAATTGCACTTTAGAAAAGGGCAAAAGAGGCCAAATGCCCCAAAAAATAAGGCCAAAAAATACATTTTTTTGTTTTTAATTTAAAAACTTGTTTTTTCTTATTCTCATTAGTTTTAGATATTTTGATATTGTAATACATTTGTAAATAACACCCAGCAAAATGACTTAATGAACAATCGCCCAAAAAATTTCAATGTTTTAGTGGTTTTTTATAATTTTTTAACTATAATTACTTTTTTCCAAATTATTTAATGATTTTTCGCACTACATAGATTTTTTTTTAACTATTTTCATAATTAATTTCTAAGATTGATGAAGTATATTAAAAAAATAACTATAATAATCGACTTAGTAACTCCTCAAATTTATTAAATATAAATTAAATATAAATAATTTTAATTTTTTTATGTGAAGAAATGCTCAAAAATCTAGAAGCTAATTCGGAAATTTTCAATCTAAAAGCAAAATAAAAAGGTTAAATTTAGCCTTAAAAAGGCTAAACTGGCAACACTGATAGCTTCTTATGATTACTAAATTTATGTAGATATATTTGTATGTAAACTTATACAAAACTTATACACAAATATGAACAACACTGTATCAACAAGAATAACAACAACAACTGCTACTGATGGCTCCCAGCAAACCAAAGGTTTGATTTAAAATTTGAAAATGATTTGAAATAATTTTTTTTTCTCAAATGTAAACGTTTTTTTCTCCAAATTTTATGTAGATCTGAATTAAGGTTTGAATAAAAATTTCTTATGTAAAATTTACGTACATTAGTATTCTAGGGTTAAGCAGCATACATTTGCCATATAAATAAATGAGAAATAGCTTAATTTAGCTAGAGGAGGCCAAGCTTCTGTTAGATTTTAAGCAAAAGTATAAACTTCTCGTACAAGTATTTGGTATCTAAAAAAATGTTAGAATATGGAGATTGATAATTTATAAAAAAAAAAATAGTGGAATATGATTTGATTCCTGCGCTTAAAATTTAGCTGTTTAGTGTTTGTTTATTCTTTTTTCTTTTAATAAAGTTAATATTTAAACTTTAATAAAAATTAATTGAATAATTTTATTTGATTGAAATTTTAGTATAATATATAAAAACTTGTCTTGAAAATACCAAAATCGTAATCGTATAAAACGTATCTAAAAGACTAAGTTTTTTCATTGAAATATTTACCTTGTTATAGGGGACGTCCGTCAGAAAATACTTTTTGGTGTTTTACCTACATATGATGATATATAATTTAAATAATAATATGTTGATTCCAGATTTTCAATTTGAGAATTTAAAAAAAAATAAAAACAAAAAATAAAAAAATTTTAAAAATTGGCAAACTTTGGATAGGGCTTGCGGGGAGAACTTTGTCGAAAGCTCTTACAGATTTATTTTACACGCGTTTGCTTTAAGATTTCTTTTGAAAATATTAACAAAAAATTATATAACCCAGAACAAAAAACAAATTTTAAAAGTGAATAATTATTGCCACCCTTTTGTAAAAAAGTCAAAAAATATGATTTTTTAATTTCCAATTTCATTAATATAAATTTTTTTCGGTTTGATAAATTTATATGATAAAATAAATTTATATGAATCTAGTGAATATTGAAAAAAAAAATTGGGGCAAGCTAAATTAAAAAACTAAAAAATAAATGAAATGAGTTAAACATTTATTTCGACCTGAATATCTCTTAAACTAAAAGAGATAACGTACACGTCTATGCATATTTTTGGTAAAGATTTATACGGACTAAAATTTAAAATTTCCTTCTGTCATATAATAAATGAATTTTTAGCAATTTAGGAAGAAAATGAGTTTACCCGCTAGTAATCTGTACTACTTCAAATCAACTCAAAAACATTTCATCTCTGTCCACGTGAAATTTTATTGAGATATCTCTAACGGTTTACAAGTTACAGAAATATTAAAAAAAAATACGTTTTGGAACCACTGTGCAACGCAATAAAGATAACTCAAATATTTTTATATATTTTAAAGCCCTAGTAGTACAGGACAATAAAAAATTTCTGGGTGTCTACTGAATTTTCGTTGTGGTACATTAGACAAAGTTTCGGATCATTTTCCAAATCTCTCATAAAGTATTCCAGGGTGTTTCTTGTGCCATTTTTTAACCTTTGAATTTTAAGCAAATATCAAATGGAAATGGCATTTTAAAGCTTATAAATGCATGTGAAGCTTTATGATGAGCCATCTTTTCATAATTAATCATAAATTCTTTAAAGCCCTCCATGAAAATTATTACAAAAATAATTATAAGTGGTTGCATAGGGTCAAATTAAAAAATGATATAAATTTATTTGTGACTAAATGTTCCGCATAAAGTTTTTGAAGAAATAGAAGGAACTTGAACACATGTGTTCAATGCACTTTCGAAAACATTCAAAGAAGGGTATCAACACAAATAACTTTAATTTCATCCTAATATTAAATACATCGTGCGAATCTGTAGAACAATGTTTTTTTTTTTTTTAATAGAACAACAAAAGTCGTCCCATTTATAGCAAAAGAATTCGTTACTTAATTACTGTTGCAGCTATACATTAGGATGCATTTTAACTTGCCGTGTTTTTTTTTTTTTTTTGTTTTTTGCGAACGAAACGAACGAAAGAAACAAAAACCAAAGCCAAAGATATTCATATTTTGTCATTTCTACTCAAAAATGTTTTTATTTTTTAAATTTTTATATTTTTTATTATAAATTATTTTTATTATTTGACAATAAATTAGTTAAATTATCAAAAATTCCATGTTATTTAAAATGAATTGAATTTTTTTTTAATAATAAATTTTACTATAATAAACTTTTAAATAGACTAATTTTTATTTGCAAAGAATATGAACAATATTCCAATTTAGCTAAAAAATATATAAAACATTCAACTATATGAGCTTTGCGGAACTGAGGTGAATTAAGTTTTGGAACTAATACAACCACAAATTTTATGACTAATACAATTTTACACTTAGGTTTTCTGTCAGCAGACTTAGGTTTTTCTCTTTCAGTTGCGCGTCTACTTTAGTCTATAGTAACAAAGTTCTGTGGAAAATTTGAATTTTCCTATGGTGAAAAAATTTTATAGTTTGGCTGTGCCAAATGAAAACTTTTTCCATGACAAACTTTGACAAATTTGTTTTAAAAATTTGCAATACACCCTCAAAGTTTCAAGTAATTCACAAAATTTTTTTTTGAGTAGATTCTTGCATAAATGCATTCCTTATTCTGTATTATTTTTTTTAATTTCTTTTAATTTCTTTGGAAACCAGAAGAAACAGGCTTTTAACAGTATGCATTTGTTATATTTTAATGAAATATTAAAAGTTATTTTTTAAACAGCATATAAAAAACAAAAATAAAATAAAATTTTTTACAATTTTTCGAATTTAACTGCAATTTATTATATTTTTTTTATAAAAACTGCAACGATGCAATAGTTATTGAAGGCATTTTTGTTGTTAAAGTAGCAAAATTTTTTATTTAAAAATTAGACAGTAACTATTGAAATTACTTGATTTTATCTATAATAACCCAATAAGCATAAACCTTTGAAATTGAATATTTATTTATTTGAAAATTATTTCAAATTTTAAATACTAGCTGTGAGAATAGGCTTGAATTTCCTTAATTTTCAAATTTAAAACTATGCCATTTTTCAGCAAAAGGGTACTTATATAACAATTGCATTTTGCAAATACTGTCATAATTTAAAACTGAGTTGGATGTTTCTTTAACAAAAAAATGTTTTTCAAATATTTTCAAAACGTTTTATTTTTAATTTACAATATTCTTTAATTAAAGGAAAACAAAATTTTGCATTCATAATTTTAAGCATATTGTTCAATGTATTTCATAATACATGTTTTTTAAATTTTATTATTGCACAATTGCATACGAATATTTTCTTTAATATAATGTACACAGAAAAACAGGGTCTGTTAAACAATTTACCAATAATAAAAACTATTCCAATTACTTTTTTAATTGTATCAACTATTCAATTTATCAAAATTCAAATTTCTAATATTTTTTTATTAAAAATAAAACAATTTGTCGGTTTTTATTGTAGCAATTAATAATTTAATCATATATAAATAAAAATAAGTGATAATTTGAATAATTGAATATACAATTTTTTTTATAGGTTGAATTTCAATTAAAAAAGTAATTGAGTACGTATTATTCGTAATTGAAATTGGATTTTAGATTTTTCTATATACAATTTGAATTTAATCTGTTAGAATACTTTTTTTTTTTTGAGTAATTTATTTAATTATAAAAATATTTGAACTAATTTTAAAATTCTGGTAAATAATTTAATGGAAATTTTTTCGAAAATATTTTTGTCTCTGTACATAGAAAAAATGTGGTCTATTAAACGATTAATCAAAGATAAAAACTACTCTAATTTTTTTATTGTATCAGTTATTCAATTTATCAAAAATCAAACTTGCTAATATTTTTTTACTAAAAATGAAGCAATTTGTCCGCTTTCAATTATTTTTCTTATTGCACTAGTTAATAAATTAATTATATATAAATAAAAATAAGTGATAATTTGAATAATTGAATATACAAATTTTTTATACGTTGAATAAAAAAATAATTGAATATGTATTATTCGTAATTGAAATTGGATTTTAGATTTTTCTACATAAAATTTGAATTTAATTTGCTAAAATGCTTTGATTTTGAGTAATTTATTTAATTATAAAAATTCTTGAAATCATTTTAAAATTCTGATTAATAATTTAATTGAAATTTTTTCGACATTTTTTTCCATGTATGTATAATATTTAATTTTTTGAACAAACATATCTAAGTTTTAAAGCTTTTGTGAAAAAAAAAAAAAATAAATAAAAAGTTGAAAATATTTTTTAAATGATTGCCTTAATAGCAATGGAAAAAATATAAAATAAACTGAATATAAAAAACTTAACCTTATACTTTATAATCACTTGAAAATTTTATAAAAATCTAAAATTATAATTTTATAAGAACTTTTTTTTAATTTTCTTGTTTATTTCATAACACATATTTTGTAGCTTCGAATACAATTTAATGAATATGCTATTTATAAAAGGAAATTTTCCAAACGTTTTCTTAGTTAATTTTAATTTTTTCCTCAAAAAGTAAAAAGCAAGTAAAAAATTAAAAGAAAAAAAAAAATACTTTGTCTTAAAATATATGAAAAATTTTGTAATAAATTTTTGAAATTGCCTAATAACTTTGTTTGTTTTACGCGATTTTATTATATATACGGATATCTCATTTTATTCTAAATAAAATAACATTTTAAAATTTGTCAACAAATGTGTTTACCCTTGAAGAAAAAAAAATCATAAAAATTTACATCAAAGTCAAAATTTCCAAAAACAAAAACTAAAGAATTTTAAAAATGGTAAATAAATTATTATTTTGTTTAAGTGTATATAAAAGATTATAATATAGTTAAAAAGCTACGTCCTTCTGCTTTCCAAATTATTTTACAAATCATAAATTGTCTTAATAAAACCCTAAAAACGGTTTTTTTTTGCAATATCTCAAAATTTAGGGGTTAAAAAGTATACATTTGTTTTTATTGGCAAAATTTTCTATTAATTTCTCAAAAGCTTTTGTAGCCCTGTGGCCATGGATTAATAAATAGATATTTATGTGAAAAAAAAAAAAAATGATACAATAGTCAAAAAGTTAATTCATGCAACAACGTAATATATGTGTGTTTTGAAAAAAAAAATAATAATTTTTTGAAAATTTAGTTCGAATTGCCTCTCACATAAACTTCTAATTGTATTCTATGCCTGTGGCATAGTATAATTAATAAAAACTGTTTGGTTCTCGGCAATGGCAAATATTTATTAAATTAGTTTCTTGGTAATTAGGTATCATTATTATTCAACCCCATTCTGATGTTGTTAGTTTTTTTAACAAAATGTCTAAAAAGATATTTTATACTAAAAAGGATTTTGTCACTTAGAAAATTAAGTGCGAGATGGTGTACTGAGTAAGACCTTGGTCATTAAAAACGAATGGGTAATTTGTGCTCAAGTTCAAATCTCACTGACGGCAACATTTCTTTTGCTTTCCTTTTTTATTTTTATTTTCGTTTATTTACATATTTGTGAACAACTCGAACAAAAATGACTTGTTATTCAGACAAAAAATAAGTAGTTTATTTTTGTTTCCAATTATACCTGCTAGCTTACCAGGAAAGCAAAGTTTTGTCTGGTAACTAGTAAAGAAACTAATTCTCTTTTCTACAACTGCAATGAGTCCCCACTTTTCATATACATCTACTGTGTGAATTCAAAACACTTGTGAGAGACTTAAACAAAACAAAAAATTACCAAAATAATTCGTCCAAATAACGTTTGTAGCATGACCCATCGCAAACTGTGTAAATGAATTGTTAAAATTTGTATGGAAAATTATTTGCACAACAATTATAAGTTTGCAAACTAGTACTGTTTAATTTTGCATTTATAAATCAGCTGTTTTTTTTTTTCATATTTAAAAATTACTAATAAATGCGATATAAGAAATTATAGCTACGTTAACTGTAAAGAAATCATTGCATTTATCTTTGTTTTAAACAAAATTTTTCAATTGATTATTCTTAATATTGCACAACATTTTAAAAGGGGGTTCATGAAGTACGTAATGTAAATCTGCACAATCGCACAAATGGGAAACTTAAGCATTTAAATGAGTACCCCTAATATTTAATTTTTTTTAACACATTTATCACATTTTAATTTCCGAAATATATTTCTTTTTACAAACTAAAAATACTTTTTTTAATATTTTTGACATTTTATTTTTGGTTGTTGAGTTTTAAATTAAACGAAAATAGTTGCAATTAATGGTATTAAAAATGTAGTAGATTTTAAAATAATTTATATTTTTGTTGATATTTAGCAACAAAAATATAATAATTAAATCATTGTAAATGCAATATACATTAAAATGTATCAAAGTAAAAAAAAATAATAATTTTTAAATACAATTTTTTGTGACTACGTATGCATATGAAGTGCGGTGAATTTGCCCAGCAAACCAAAGGTTTGATTTAAAATTTGAGAATGATTTGATAATGCTTTGAGAAAAGTAGCATTCTCAACAAAAAGGGAATTTCTCTAAATTTGATGCAGATTTTAATTAATTTTTAAATTAACCTTTGATATCAAAGGAAAAATACATCATTTTTCAAACGTTTGGAATATGATGATTCTGTCTTTGATGGGTGACTTTTACACCAATATATGTAAACACAATTTTATTAACACATTCTTAGCGTTGCGTATTTTTGATGGCTGCGTTAGTTACTAAATGAAAAAATTTCGTTACTAGTTCCTTATACTCTGTGGGCTAATAAAATTTTATTTACCTCATAACTATCAAAAATTTACTTTGCTATCGTTTCGCACACACTCTGAACATGAATTTATTTCTAGGTTATAGAATAAAATAAATTTGATATTTATCATTTATCATGATATGAATCTCAATTTTAATTCAAATTAGAAATTTAAAGTTTGAGAAACTCCTTTTTATCAAATTTCGAATATTTGACTTCGTATTTACTGGTCTATTTTTTTGGAAAAGGGAACGATTTTTCATAAAAAGTATAATTGTTAAAAAGTTAAGATTAACGAAATGTAAAAAATAATCTATAAATAATTATAATTACGAAGCTATTCTACAACTTATATAAATATTTAAACAATATATTATTTCTAGTTTTTTTTTAATAATTTTTAACAAAAAAAAAAAAAAAAAAATCTTTTACCTGCTTATGAGAATAATAAAATAAAAACCTACACTATGAGAGTTTAAGTTATAAAATATAACTTTGTTACAAATTGTTGTTTAAAAGAGATATAAAATTGTATATGCAATATTGTTTTTATTAACTATAAACTCTTAAAGGATTAAGGAATTTTTTCATATCTCTTTAAAAACTCATGTATATCTAGAAATATGTTAAACTATAAATATTTTTACTGTTGCTTAAAGATATTTATTGTAATAAAATATCTTAAGCTTTTTTTTTTTTTTTTGTTTCAACTTATATGAAACTAACTCAAATACATTTATACAGAGACTTTAATATGAATTGTATTATAATCCAACTACTTTACGCAATCATATAAAAAAGTAAATCTAAAATATGTACACACATTTATGCACAATCTTTAATAACTGCTATAAATGTTGGTGAGCTTGTTTGTGTATGTGTGTTTTAAGGAAATGTCTTTAATGCTCATATCACATTTCCTTATACAATTCTTATCATATTATGCCTGTTTTTAACTATACTCATACTTATGCGTTATTTAGTTGTATTGATACTCATGTATGTATAGTAATGATAGTGTGAAAGTTGGTGTGATGTTAGAGGGTGTGACATTATAAATTGTATGATTTCTGAAATGGTTATTCAATATCCATATCAAACTAGTGTCATTTATGGTAGTACTCGTAAAAACAAACAAAATTCTTTCGGTGACACAGTGGGGCAATATTTAAGAAGAAATTAAATAAATATGACTCAAAAAATTACACGTATATCTGTTATAATAATTATTATATTATATGATCACATTGTTGGACATAATGAGCCCTCTTCTTCAGTATGAAAATGGTTTTAACTCTGGCCTGCGATTCTGGTCTGGATTGTGACCATGGACTTTCAGCCGAACGCAAGAGCTTAAAACTCTGGTGTTTTCTAGACGACAGTTTTTCTATTCTATGACATTTTTCTCTTGGACATTATGACGCTTTTAAAAGTATCAATATATCCATAGATACCATGACATATTTTTTGCGTCATAAATTACACGGACATAGTGACATTTTGATGAATTATAATGTTCATAGACACTTAAACAGTGTTGCCAGGAGGTGAGAAAAAAAGGATAAATTAAATTTTAAAAAGGTTAGAAAAGGCAAAATGCACCAAGAAATAAGGCTAGAAAAAAATCTAATATATATTTTTTTCATTTAAAATCCTATTAATTTATTTATTTTTTTGTTCTCATTAGTTTTTGATATATATTTTTTTTAAAGATATTGTAATAATTTTATAAATAGAACATAGAAAGGCTTTCAGCAAAATGATCCAATTAAAAATCGTTTACAAAATGTCCATACAAATTTGGGTTATAAATACATATTTCATATGAGAAATAACCCAATGTTTTGACGTGGTTTTCCGTCATTTTTTAATTATAATTCTTTTTGATTAATCATTTTTAAAATTTTATTTTCAAGATTTCTTTAATATATTCATAAATTATTTTCTGTGGTTAATGAAATTTATTAAAATATAATAATTGTTTAAGTAAGTTGATAAAATTAGTTAAGTTGTATTTGATTTGGAGATTGAAGCACCGCAGGCAAAAATTTTAGTTAAATATAAATAATATAGATTTTTTGTGCGAATTAATATGCAGAAATTCTTAAATGAAATAGTAAAAGCAAATAAGAAATTATTTTCTTCTTTGTTGAAGGACTAAAATTTTAGCAATTTTAAGGTAATTTCAGAATCAAAAAAAATTTTGAGGCTAAAAGCAAAATCATAAAAAGGCTTAATTGGTAACACTGCACCTAAATGACTTATAAGGTCCAAGGATGTTATGACATTTCTAAAATCGATTTAAAGTCCATGGACAAAATTATACTTTTTGTTATAAAAATATACAGTACAAATTCCCTAGTAGAACTTGATTAATTATATAACTTTTCCAATTCGGAAGATATAATTGAGCTTCTTTATTATATTTATTATTAAAATATTTGAATTTTTGCACCACTGTGCATAAACAAATACATTCTTACATGCGCATGGTTTTTTATTAAAAAAATATTTATTTTTTTTGTATAAAAATTGAGAGTGTGTATTCGAGTATGACAATGTTTGTAAAGTTTTTATGTTAAATACATATTTGGAGATTTGCTTTGGTTTGTATTATAATTTTTGGTGTACTTGATAAATATCTTTGAATCCTTATTGACAAAAAAAAAAATGTAATAAATAAAAGGAAATCTTAAGGACTGTTAGCAATCAAACTTATGTCAAGAGAAAGTCCTATAACACACGATCACAATATATAATAACAAATATTAACATTTGCTTAGTAAGGAATTGAGATTGATATTATGGTAGAATTCACTGTTTTAATATGTGTACTGTTTTAACTTATATCAGACTTTAAATTCAATACAAGAAAATGAAGCACACAAAAAAATTAAAAAAAATTTGTGAATGTTTGGCTTGAACAATACATTAAGGTTCACATCAAAAACACACTCATACACGTAGAGAAAAAACGTGGTTACAGTATTATCACTACAACAATATTATGTTTTCATTGCTAATTTTTTTGAATTTTAATAACTCTGTGTACATGATAATAATGTTTTTGTTGAAAACTTTCCACTTAATGTTTACAATCAGTAAAAAATATAACATGGTTGACTACAAAAATTATATGTTTTTAATTATTTTTACCAGAAACAAAATTGTATTAATATGAAAAATTTTATTACTTATCCAACCATTAATTAAATATTTGCAGTCATAGATTAATAAGTAGATATTTATGTTAGAGAAAAAAAACCTAATTCAATTATCAAAACCCTAATTCATGCAACAACAAAATACATGTAGTTTTGAAAATTTAGTTCAAAGTGCAGTATTTTTCCTTGTTCTCAAACTATATTCTGTTTTTAAACCACACTAATATTATTATTCCCATGAAAATAAAATATTTCAAATTAATATAATACTTACTCTTTTCACAAACTTAGTGGAAAAATTCAATACTTGTATGTTTTTGAATATATTTGTTTTTTAACGTTTGTTTTCCAACTTCGTTGTAATTCTCATTTAGTTTATATATGAAAAAATATAAATAGACAGGGTTTGGTTATAATCGGTGTGATTGAAGCAATATAAGATATTGATTAACTATCATTAAAGAGTTTAGTTAAAAAAACATATATTGCATTTGAACCACATACAAATAAATATAGTTAATGAACAAATAATATGTAAATATATTTTTTTTTTTTTTGCCAATAAACACTTTTCTCTATTATTTTTAACAAAAAATTTATAAAAATAGTAATTTTTTATTAATACGTTTTATTTTAATATATAATAGGATGGAATAATATGACAAACTAAAACAATAATATGATAAGTTTGAATAATAATAACTATACGATATCATGGGAGAATAATATGATAAAATGGAATTTATTTTATTTATTTATTTCATCCAAAAATTTAATATTACATAAATTAATCATATAAAATAAATAAATTTAATTTAAACTTATATTTTACTTATATTAGAATTTAAAATAGGAAAACTATTATTACATTATTTTAGTCATTTTGTAATTGGCTCATTTATAGCATATGAAAATCATCATTAAAAATATGGTTTCTTCTTAGCTCTCTTGGTGGATTATATAAATTGACATAATCGTTCAAATCAGAACAAGTTACTTGACCGACAAACTATTGCAAAAAAAAAAAAAAAAAAAAAAAATGATACAACGGTAAGATCTAATGTTTGAGGCCAAATAACTTTCTCTTAGCATCATAGGAGGGAACATTATGCCATAATAATTAAAAAAAAAAATTGTTTGAATGCGCTCTAAATGATCCGATTTTCTTTTTTAAAATGGACACAAAATTGTAGAGCAATATTCAATATTCTTTTGAAAGACTCAATATCTTCTTGTGGACATTTTTTTATGCCAGGTAGATATATATTTACTAATTTGGCATTAGTAACTCGTGAAATAATCAGTTCCATGGGACGTCAATCTGAATCCGATGTTATATACACAGATTTTGCGAACGCTTTTGACTCTGTTAAACATTTTCTCCTTCTAAAAAAAACTTTATAAATTTGGTTTAATCGCAATATTTTGTTATTTTTTAAAAACTTTCTAATGAATAAAAAATTATCAGTTTTTATTGATAATATTTTTTTCAAAATGTTTGGTTAATGTTTTTTCTGCTATTCCTCTGGGGACACATCTTGGATCTTTATTATTTTTATTATTTATAAATGATTTATCATCTATATACAAATTTAGTAAATGCCTGTTATTTGCGGATGACCTTAAATTGTTCTGAAAATATTAAATATAATTGGCTGTTGAAAATTGTCGTCCGATTTAGATCGTTTGTCCTAATGGTGTTTTGATAATGATATTAATAAAATTTTATTCCCAAGGGTTGTATAGTTTTTTTTACACGACGTTTGGAACTTATTATATTTAACTATTCTGTAAATGACAAAGATATTAAGTGTGATGTTGAATTTAAGGATTTGGGAGTTATATATGACATTAAGTTATCATTTAATCATCATATTTATTACATCAGTCCTAAGGCTTATGCAATAATTAGTTTTATAAGGAGAAATTCAAATCATTGCATGTTTCATTTGTCCGTAGCTTGTGATAATATTATGAAGAATGCCATTATAATATTATAAAATGGAATCATATTCTATCATAATAATAGATAGAATAATAATATAATAACATCAAATAATAATCTGATAGAATGGGATAATAAGACTTAATAAGACAAAATGAAATCATAATAATTATTACTAATACATAATAGGTTGCTCTTAGACTATAGTCACTACAACTATATTTTTTCTCTGCGTGTAAATATATGTAATTGTATGTTTATAAAACAATAGTTTTATCTAAATTAGTTGACCAACAACAATTATGTTTATACTGTTAAGTATTTTAAATCTAAAATCTTTTTTGAACTTTTAAAATCAAATTTGTATTTTATGAACTGTATTAAGAATATTGTTGTTAAATTTCTTCACCACAAATAATACCTTTATAGAATTACCTCGGGTTTTGCATATTACATTTATAATTAAATTCGTTATCATTAAAATAGTTAACATACTTTGCGTAATATAATCCTCTTACGAATAATTTAATACTAATTGGTAGAGAATTAGGAAAATACATCAACTGATTAATATGGTGCATTTGTTTAATAAATTTGCAGTATTTGGTAAAAACAAAGTAAAACCAAATACAAGTAATTGGTTTTACTGTTTGTATGTAAATGTTAAGCTATGTTTCAAAAATTTTCAAAATTTTCTATTAAAGACGATCTAAATGAATACAAACAAAAACAATTACATTAACAAAAAAATTATAAACAGATAAAGTTAAAAACTTGATAAGTACGGAAAATGCAATAAAAGAAACTTCAAAAATACAAGTCGAAAAATGAGATAATTTTATAAAAATCTTTAATATTGTCTTGTGTATTTTACCATTACTTTGAATATAATCAAGAGAAGTAAATTTAAATTTTATAAAAAACTATATTTTTTATGGTAATAATCATAAGTTTGAAATTTCAAAAAAATATATGTCACTATTGCAGTGTCTTGCATTTTCTATAAGTTTTATCCCTTTTTCAGCGTGAAATCAGTTGCAAAATTGACACATATTTGATATTTAGCTCAATTATTCAAATTACAATACAGCATATATGGAAGTGAGAAAATTTTGGAAGGCAAACCTAAAAGAGAACTTGGCAAATTAACAATTAAAAAACTGAATTTAATTTTAGCAAGAATAAAAAGTCGTTTAATAAATAGGTGACTGAACTATTTGTTTTTGGTACAGAAAAATGCATTTTAAATACATCACTTATGCAAATATTTTTTCGAGTCAATAGCACAATTTGTTTTTTTTTTTTTATTATTGTACGTAAAAAAATATTTTTCAAAAAGTGATCATGCATTTTTAATTACCGTAATTTAATTTTTTTTTTCCAATTACTGCTAATTAAATTATAATAGGTAGGGTATTTTTCAAATACTAATTTTTATTAGTAATAAAATCAGCTATTGCTTGATAAAATCAGATTAGAATTGTAGAACATATGATTTTTTTCAAAGTTGCAAAATCATAAAAAATCCTGTTATTTTATGTGTATTTTGTTGTTGCCAATATTTTGCGTCATAAATTTGGCAACAATAAAATACACGTAAGATAACAAATTTTTATGAGTTTTAAAACTTCGAAAAAAAAACACACGTTCTACAATACTAATCCCACTTTATTTAATAATGGCTTATTTTATTCCTAATAAAATATAAAATTAGGAAAATATATGAAAAAAATATGTTTTCGAATAAAGTGGCTGAAAAATTCAAAAATTCTTAAGCACAATAAATAAAAAAAATGGAGTTTGTGTCCTTAATATCTTACACAGTTTTGCTATGAATAAAAATGTATTTAAACTTTTTAAAAGGAGCAAAATCTTTACTTTCTAATTCCGTTGGAAAATCTTAAATAGGATTAGAAGAATTAGAAATAAAAATCTTTAAAGCCATGTCCCATAAATCGTTTTTTTTTTGTTATATATATAACTTCTGATTTTGAAGACGTATTGAAAATTCTAGAAACGGTGTAATAATCTATTCACTGATACCTACAAACTTCACTATGTTACATTCCAAGTGTTTTCCACTCTTCTAATTTTGTAGCATCGTGTTATGAGCCGATCGTCACAAAATTTGTCACTGTGGTTTCCATTTATGTAACATTGGGCTAGATGAAATAATGAAAAATGTAACTACTCATATATTGCAAGCAATTCTATTATGAAAAGTAAATAGGATGGGATACTAAATAAAAAACTTTAAATCTTACATTACATAAAACAACAATTACCCATAAATACATTGAAAATTACTAATTTAAATGTTTTTATTTTCACACTTAATGAAAAACGTGATCCAAAATATTCGAAGTTTAAAAGACCATAAAATTGAAATCCAAACTAACCTTGAAAACCCCTTTGGAGATTTTGTTAATGTAATGGTATACTCTCATTTCGCATTGGAATTATTGAGTTAGTATTCAATGACCCAAAATTTGTCGTATAGTGTTATTTAATCCAAAGATTATTATATGTTTTTTTATTTTATAGAGAACCAGCATTATTATGGTTGATTTTTACTAGATGTCACACCCTTTATACGCCCATTTTTATCATAATAATGTTTACTTTATTTGACCTGATCTTATGTCTAAGCCACTGAACAAATTAAAATGAAACATGACACATATGTTTCCTTGAAGGGTGCACTGACTGAATGCCACTCCCACATTTTGTAAAATAAAAATAAATTCTATTCATTAATATTTTTAATGGCAGTGGTAAAAAAATATCACAATATTAAAAAAGTGGGCGAAAAAGAGGCATGATATACATACAGACTAAATTTCATAATATACAGGGTTTTCTATTCCTTGTGTATTAAGAAGCTGCGCATACATATTCATATTAATCTTTTTCTAACCAAAATTTTGGAAAAGTTAATCAAATTAGGAATATATATATATATATATATATATATATATAATATCCGCAAGACCGAAAGATATGAATAAATTTCAGAAAAGCATCGAAAACCCCAATTTCTACAAATTTCTACAAATTTCTACAAATCAAAATTTGATAATCACTATATTTCAAACATTTGATAACCTCTACATTTTTAATAATAACTTTATAATCTAACATGTTGCCTTTTAATTAGTTTTAATTTGGATCCATTATATTCTTCAAACTTCAATTCCTCGAAACCGTTATGAAACAGCAATCGAGATCTCTCAGAATCTCTTTCTAAGTCTATTAAATGATGTCAGTCTGTCTGGCAGGTTACCTGGATGTCCGGCTATCTGCACGCAGAGGAAAAACTTGGTTACAGCATTGTCACTACAACAATATTATGTTTTCATTGTTAATTTTCTTGAATTTTAATAACTCTGTGTTCACGATAACAATGTTTTTGTTTAAATTTTGTCATTTAATTAAACATTAAATAAAAATATTAATATGTTTGACCGTTATGAAATAATATGTTTTTAAATATTTTTACCAGAAACAGAATTTTATTAATATGAAAAACATCATTGCAACCATTAAATATTTGCAGTCTTTTTCTTGTTCTTAAACCATATTAATATTATTCCCATGACAATAAAATGTTTCAAATAAATATAATACTTATCCTTTTCACAATCTTAGTATAAAAATTTATAACTTGTTTGTTTTTAAATATATTCTATTTTAAATGTTTTTTTTTCCAACTACATTTTAATTTTCATTTACTTTTTATTTAAGAATAAATATAAATAGACAAGGTTTGATTATACTCGGTGTGAATTAAGCAATATAAGATATTAAAGTGTTTAGTTAAAAACTTTTGAACCACATATGGCGGTACAAATGAATCTAATTAATTCTCTATTATTTTCAATAAAAAATTTGTAAAAATAATTTTTTACTAATACTTTTAATTTAAATATATGGTAAGTCGAAATAATAATATGACAAAATGAAATAAAATGATTAGATTGGATAATCACTACATTTCAAACTATATGATAAAATGGGATAATAATATGATGAAATGGAATAATAATATGAAGAATGTTATAATAATATTATAAAATGGAATCATAATATGACAATGATAGAATGGGATAATAATGTAGTAAGACTGTTCAATTATATGTAAAACTAGAATCATAACATGAAAAAACAAAGCATAAAATCGGGCACAATATGACAAAAAGAATCATAATAATTATTACTTATAATCATTTCTATTTTTGGCTGTGGCCACATGTTTCAATCATAGTATGTTGATCTTGGATTTTGGTCACTACAACTATATTTTTTCTCTGTATCAGTCCATATATAACTTGTGTATAAAGTATAATTCGTAATTTTAAAAATAATTGGATGAAACTTGGAATATAGAACTACTTTGGTATAACTACACCGCCTGCGGAAATTGGTTATTACCAATTTCATTATTTCACCTAGCCCTCATGTAAATTTTCCCCCTCAATAGGGTTTTAATAATCATAAATGCTTTATTATGTCACTATTTCAATAAAATTTAGCATAAATAAACTTTGTATAAGAGCGAATCAGAATAAAAAATTTCGTGGTTCCATAATTAAGCATAGCTCCCATATAAGTTCCGAAAATTCCTTAAAGTCGCATAAATACCACATAAATGACAGTATCAAGAGTGTCAAATATTGACACAAGTTTTATATAAGCAGAAATCATAGTACCAAGGATTCATAAGGATCAATTTATAATTGGCCATAGATCTCATATAAGGCAATGGTTAAGTATAACGTATTGTCGGTCATGACAGACTATAGATTTTTTTTACTTCTTATTACTGATAAATCAATTTTCTTAATTTTTGGTGAAAAATCAGATTTCAAGTGAAGAATCAAATTTCAAGTGAAAAATCAAATTTTTAGTGAATAATCGGAATTTTAGTGAAAAATCAAATTTCTAGTGAATAATTGGTTTTTAGTGAAAATTTAAACTTTTGGTGAATAATCGGAGTTTTTGTAAAAATTTGGATTTTTGGTTAAAATTTGTATATTTGGTAAAAATTTAGATATTTTGTAAATAATTGGATTTTTATTGAAAAGTCGAAATTTTAGTGAATAATCACTTTTTAATGAATTTGAGTTTTAGTGAATAATCGGATTTTTAGTGGAAAATTGAATTTTGGAAATTTTGTGAAAAATCGAATTTCTAGTAAATAATTTATTTTATTTAATTATTATTTATTTATTTATTATTATTATTATTTTTTTTGAAAATTTAAATTTTTGGTGAAAATTTGAATTTTTCGTAGAAATTTGAATTTTTAGTAGAAAATTTTGTAAAAAAATGTTTAATAAAAAATTAAATTTTTTGTAAGAAATCAAAAAATTTTTAATAGAACGTATGTTTCATATGGTTGTAGTGTTATTTTAAATTTCAATACAAATTTTCAAAAAATGTTAAATGATGTGTTATTTTATGTAACATATAAAACAATAATTCAAATAAAATATTTTGTGAATTGGGTAATTAAGTTTACATTTTTGTCAAATTAGTAAGTCCCAAAAAAAAGAAAAAAAAGAGCACCAACTTTCTACATTTCAGCACATTACATTAAAATCTCAGGGACTTTATATTGCTTTTTTTAATTTATTAGACTTTGAAATGCTTTTTGTTGTTTTTGATTTTATTTTAATATTACTAACAGTTGTAATTGTTGTTGTCATTAATTGCTTAACTGTACGCTTGACTTACCTCATAGAAATAAAATGAATTTAAATTGTCATCGTCATCATCAATGTTTACTACACCGCCACCATCCAGACCCAATGTTGTATTATTTCTATTGTTGTTGCTGTGGTTGTTGTTGGTATCGTTAGAATTTACAAAAACCGCAGGCAGTAAATCACCTTCAAAAAATATGGGTGAGGTAGTTGTGGCAGCCATCGTAGATATTTCAGCTAAAGAGGAGGACGAGAACGCAGCTGGCGATGATGACAACAGAAGGAACGATGTTAATGTTGGTGATGGTCGTGTTGGTACTGTATGACTGGCTGTTGTTTTAACCAATGTTGATGTAACAGCTGAAATAGCTGACGATGTTATTGATGTTATTGATGTACTTTTTGCTGTCGGTATGGTGGCAAATGTAAATCGTGATCTTATTGTTGCTGTTGTTGTTTGGGGGGGTGTTAATACAATATGAGAAAATGCAGGTGTAAAATATGGAGTAGCTATTGTTGAGTTCATAACAATATTTTCATTAATTTGTATATCATCTAATAGTAGTTGGGGCAACATTGTTTGCTTCGTGGCATACAACTGATGATAAAATGCAGATTCCTTTCTGTCGGCATGTAATCCAGGCGACCAGTACTGATACTTTTGGTCGTGCTGCTGATGATGGTGATGATTGTTCGTTGTAAATGTGTTCGTGGGTGATGTCAATAGAGCAGCAGTAGCTGGTAAAAAGGCAGTTAACATTTTTCTCTGTAGTTTACTTGTTTTATTATTGTTGCGTTTTCTGTTTGATGTTTATAGCAGCCACAGTAGTTGTTGTTGTCGGAACAGCAACAACAAAAATATATAAATTATTGTTGCACTTAATTGAATTTGTAGAAATTTAATTTTATTGAATTGTTTTCTTTCGTATTGTTCTTCATTTCTAATGACTTTCTTATCAGACATTAACATTAATATCAAAGGCCATTTTTGTTGATAATTAAACATATTGTTTCATAATTTAATTGAATTTGTAAAATTGTCTTCTCTTAAGATTTTATTTTAATTTTCTTTGTTCTTAAAATATGCAAAAAGAAGAAACTGTAAAGAAATATAAAGAAAATAATTTGTTTTAATTAGTTGTTTTATTGTTTCCTTTATTTGTGATTTTCTTTTATTAGCAGAACAAATTAATAAGCTTGGAAATGTAAATATAAGAAATGAAATAAGTTCATAAAACTTATTTTACATACAGTAGTACTTAGGTTATTAATATACATATGTATAATGCGAGGGTTGCGTTATTAATTTAGAACGCTTTGAGTTTTTTTATTTTTTTTTATTCAAGTTGTTATTTTTAAAATAGAGTTAAACTAAATAGATACCCCATAAGTGTATATTAGGGGGGTCAAATTGTTCGAGTGAAAAAAAAGCGAAAAGACGTATAGCAAAAGTGAAATCTACGCAAACTTCTAAGAAAATTACCTTCAAAAACTGAGGGTAAAAATTAAAACTTAGATGCCGCCGAGAGGCATAAAGATTTCAGTTTGAGGTATTTTAAAAAACTGCATTGTAGTGTGCACAGTGGGGCAGAATCGAAAACTTTTGGAAATAAATCTGTAACTTCTAATCGGTTGGTTGATTACACTTATCAAAATTTGTTTGTTCCTATTTATTTTATACATAGGCCATTATCAAAATTTTATATATATATATATATATATATATATATATATATATATATATATATTTATATTTACCACCGTTCCTTTATCTATATATGCAAGATTTCTACAAATTGCAATTTCCTGTATAAAAGTACAAAAACCAAAAGTGCAATTTTTGCGTAATTTTTCCAAAAGTCCATAGGATTATTTTACTAAATTTATTTTTAATGCTGATTTGATTTTATTGCCTAAAATAATAAAAAACTAAGTTCACGCAGTAATCCATGCTCTTCCATTAGAAACTGCTAATGTGTCTCAAGAAAAACTGTTATTTTTGATTTTTGTTCTTATTTTCCAAACTTTGAGACTATTTACTGCTTTGACTATTTCGGGCATATAAATGAGATATAGCGCAAAATACGCATAATTATAAAAGGTATCGCTCCCTATTTCAAAATTTTTATTTCGTTGAGGGGCGCACAAAACCATGACCATGCGAAAAAAAAATAAAATTAAAAAAAATTGTCATCAAAATTTGACCACTCTGTATGTAACTGATAAAAGTCTGCGCAACAACAAAGAAGGTGTAGATTGTGTTCACGAAGTTCGATTGATTTATATAAGATCGCATGAGGTCAAAAAGTGTAAACGCACGAAAAAAAGTGTAAAAGAATGGGGAAATGTTAAGTAATTTTTAGATATTTTTCTAAGTTTTTTAAATTTGAACAACAATCATGATTATAAAATGAAACTTATGGTGTTAAAATTTTGCACTCTATTAGTTTTAGGTCTTATGAGTTCAGATCTGTAGCTCGTTTGTTAGAAGTAGTATTATCACAAAACTTATTAAAGATTGAAGAAAGTATCAGCCAGGTTACAAATTTTTTATAATGACCTTTATATTAACCTTTGGTAAATATAAATTATATCTACCTTTTCTTGGTTATTTGTCAAATATAGAAAGGCATGCAAACTAAGTGTCAAGCTGTTAAATTGTATTTTAATTACTGGCTTAGTATTTCAATGCACACCAACTAAATAATTCGAACGATATAACTATAAATTTACTTATTTTTTTTCAATTTCAAAAATTTATTTAAATATAAGTTTGTAAGTAAACAAGGTTTGGTTGCATAATTGTTAAATAATTAAGCTAAAAAGTATAAAATCAAATATTTACAAAAACAACAAAAATATTTCAATATGAGTTAGAAGAATCGATTTTTTTAAATCATATTTTAACCTCTTATTGCCCGGTACCGGAATTCGTAAGCCGATTTCATGCATTATGTTTTTAGTCTAACTAAAATATATTTCAAGTTTAGAGAAAATAAGAAATGTTAAATGTTGTTGTGAAGTGATAAGTTTTTTTTTACCAATGAGCTGAAAAGTATAGTATTTTTGGAATAATACACAGAAAAAAACAAATAAATAAATAAAAATGGGTTTCAATTACGAAATTGCTTATATCATTTAAAATTTTGTTTGATTTTGCTCGGATCATCAAAATGATGGTATTAGTTAAGAGAAATGATTGGTTTTTGTATAAATTTTAATTAGTTTTTTTAATCAAATAAATTACACGTATTATTGCAATTTTTCTAAAATTCAATTAAAATATTAAATAATACATTCAGTGTTAGCCGGAAATGGTAAAAAAAGGGGCTAATCCGACTTTTAAAATCACCCAAATGGAAAATGACCCAGAAGGAAATGACAAATTTGCCCAAAAATAAAAAATTAAAATTTTGATCAAAAAAGTGAAAAAATGCCCAAATATTTGCGAAAAGTCATTCTCATCATAAATAATCATATTGCGATTTTTGCGGTCAGATATATATCCGATAATTAACCAAAGCTATATCTTTAGGATATACTTTTCCTAGCGCCTATTACACTGCGCTATTGTACCAGGATCTTTAATGTTGATAGGGATATTCGCTTTACAATTACAACTTTTGTCATTTAAACTGGTACCGTGATTTGTAAGAATGCTAAAAAGCACATTATTTCTTGATTTTATAGTCAACACCAGTGTTGCCAGGAGCCCAGAAAAAAATGCTAAATTCAACTTTAAAAAAGGTGAAAAAGGCTAAATATCTCAAAATATAAGGTCAGAAAAAATTAAATTTTTTTTTCTTAATTTAAAAACTTATTTTTTTCTCGTTCTCCCTACATTTTATATTTTTTAAAAATATTGTAAGAAATTTATGAATAAAACATAGAATGGTTGCCACTAAAATGATACAAATGAAAAATCGCCCAAAAAATTTCCATGCAAATTTGGGTTATATTTCATATGAAAAATTACCTGCACAGAAAAAATTATTACCGTATATTTTTCAATTAATATAATGTTTCATTTTGCATCTAATTTTAATAAATATATTCAAGTAAATATAAAATAAAAATAAAATTTAAGTAAAATTTTATTTCCCACTTAAATTCTTAATTCATTCGATCATCTGTTTTATATATTTGATCAATTTTTAATTTGAAAAAAATTTCAGTTTTTCATTTTTTACAGTTTTTAGTAATTGATGTACTCATTTTGGTGAGAGGTTCAAATTTAAAAAAGTTTTTAATTAAATGAATTATTTACTAATATATTTGGTGATTGCTGACTTTTTTCTATGTAATATTTTGAAGTGATCAACTATAATTCCCTCTTGAGTAAGCATTTTGAAGTTTTTGGGTGATTTTTTGCTTTTGTAAGAATTTGCTAAAATTATGTTTATAAAAAGTTTCTATGGTTAATGAAGCAAATAATAAATAACAATTGATTTAGTAATTCCATCAAATTAGTTATTAGTATTTTAGTATATTTAGTTTTTGATTTGGACAATGAAGTTTTCGCTTGCGGAAGGAAACTTTTGTTAAATATAAAATATTGATTTATTATGATTTATTATTTAAGAAACAGAAAAGACTAGAGAAAAAGGCTAGAAGCAAAATAAAAAAGCTAGATTTAGCCTTAAAAAGACTAAACTGGCAACAGTGGTCAACACTACATTGTTGTGATCCACTAACACTTTCGTATCGGACAGTACTAGTTTTTTCCCTTGTGGATTTTTAAATTTTATCGAAAAAAAAAAAAATAAATATATATATATATCAAGTTCAACATCTTTGCAATATCAAATTCAAGTGAACGACTTAATCCATAGTATAATTAGTATTCGTATTATCATATATTATCATTAATATAATCGTTATCAGAGATTTTTTTGCACCGTCGTATATTCCACATGATGCAAGAAAAATTACAGATCATCATTCAATGCAATTTACTCCATATTGATTATTTGAGAACGATATAACAGGAAGAATTTCTCCATACTAATTTTTTAAAACAGCAATTACGTATTCCAGTCCTAAATACTTTGTTGATAGCATTTTTTCAAGCTCGAATAATTATTTCAAATATAAATTGAAATATATTAGCGAGTAACTGTTGTTTAAGCCTGATGAGAAAGGCAACCTTAATCCAAATAATCTCAAAACTCCTATATAGATTAAAATAAGTAAGAAAAATATAGTCGGTCAAGCCTGATCATTGTGTATATATATCAAAATTCTGGAAAGGGATCTTATACAGGACCTGCGTCAATTGTGGACCGACACATGTATTAAATGTAATGCTTTTTCCTACAAAACATACTTATGCATTATAATGAAATGATAATAATATTTATATTGGATTTATATCCTTATGGATGATTTACGGAAGAGGGACTTGTATGATACCAATGTTTAATTATGAGCTAATTCTCATAAAATTTGGCACTAAGGTTTTTACTTATATATGTCAAATATTAACTCGATATTAACATTTCTATGGTATTTATGCACGATAAAGTGATTTTCGATAAAGGAGTAGAGGAGCTATGATCAATTATGGACCGATCTTCATGAAATTTGGCACACATATTTATACATATTTAATTATACTTATATGATACTTATTTAGCCCCATACAAATATCGTTCCTATTTCGGGTCATTTGTATATTCTTATGAAATTAGTTGATTTTTTACTTTTGGAAAAAAGAAAAATTATTACTTCTGAAAAAGAATGATAACCGATTTTTCAAAATTCCAACTATTTGAAAACCGTTTTTCCCAAAACGATGAATAATCGATCGCCCAAGTAGCTATTCCCTGAACTCTCTCAAGATTTAAGTAAATAAACAAGTGAGAATATTATATTCAGCTTGGCCGAATCTACATACCCAACATCTGTAACTTTTTGAAATTTCATCATACTCGTATATGGGAGGCGGGCAGAAAAGTTAGTGGACCACGCCCATTATTTGTTTCCGAGTTTACATTGGTCCTTGAACTATTTATACAAAATTTCTTAGATATTTCATTTTATATGGCGGTAAAGTGGGCGGACCACGCCCATTATTTGTTTTCGAGTTTACTTTGAACTATTTGTACAAAATTTCGTTGATATAAAAGCTTTTTGTGAAAGATATCGGCCGAAAAGTATAAACTGGAGTAATGAAGGACACCTTGTTTTTCTAATATTTGGTCCATAACTATTTATGCACCGATTTTGCTTATTTTCAATAACAAACCTTAAACAAGACAAATATTTTTGAGCAAATTTTATCCCCCAACAGACAGACGGTCAGACACCGTTAGATCCAGAATATAAATACTTTATGGGGTCTTAGATGATTATTTCGACATGGTTCTTACGGAACGATAAAACCAATATACCAAATGGTGGTGGTGGAAATATTTAAGTTCGTTCCTGATTAGGATTTACACATTTTCTAAAAGTATGTTTCCAATAAATTCCTCGTACATACTCAAGAAATTCCAATTCCCAAAAACTATATTGTAGTCGATATTACTATGAACCAGGAGTATATCTTTTTTATTACAAATAAAATTTTTGGGTATTTTACGGATATAACGTACTACTTTTCTGTCGAACTAAATTTTTCAGTCCTTTAAGTTCGTTTTAACTGTGTTCAATTGTATATGACTTTAACTATTTCTAGGATGAGGTTAATTGGTGTTAAAATATTATGTCATGCCATCCTAAGATAATTATTTTGTTTTAACGATTACATAAATTTTGTGAAATGAATTTCACTCGTTATTCCAGGAAAACTAAACCATTTAATATACCACAAACCCGGTTATCATCACAAAACGATTTTTCTCTGTGTAACAATTAGCTTTATAACGGCCCCTCAATGCTTTGTTTTTTGAGAAATTTAAAGCTTAAAGAAACGAATCATTTTCTCATCAATTGGCTTTCTTTTCCATCGTATTTTCTTAAACAATAAAACAATTTAATGAAATGTGTAGGCACAGTTTTTACAACAGTAAATTCATCTAAAATATTATAAAACGTGTTTAATTTTACGAGAAAATATTAGAAAATCAAATTATTAATTTAAAACATCATTACAGTTTTAACTTTTAATTATAATTATTGTTAAATATATTCTTAACTTAACTAAATTTCATATATAAATATTAATGAGTTAACAATTTAGAAAAACGTATTTGTGCCGACATCTTATAAAACTTGTCAAACGACCCTTGTTATTTTAGTTACATTGAAAACACATGTAAATATTTTCAAGCTAAAAATAAAACATTAGAAAAAAATGCAAAGGAAATACAAAAGTTCTCAAGAACAAAAAAAAAAAAAAAAGTTATTAAAAGTAAAACAGAAGTTTTCTTACTGACGTATGAGCAATAATTAATGTGGCATAAAAAAAATATCACGTAAACCCACTACAGTCTTCCCATATATTAAATCATTGCACCACCCACAATAGACGTATGACAAATATTTAATTGGAAAAACGAAAAAGATGCCTTATTATTAAAAAAAAAGTATACGTAGTTGGCATTTACATTTAATCAATAAAAATAAATAAACAAAAGTATCCCAAGACCTTTTACCAAATATATCATAAATTAATCTGTAGATTTTCTCATTTTGCTATTTTTTTTTCTTTTTTTTTTATACACAGAAAAAGGGGAAAAAATTATTTTAATCACCAATAAAAAAAAAAAAAAAAAAAATCAAGAATAATGATTTTTAAAAATTAATGTTTTAGAATTTTAATTAAAAAATAACTGAAAAAATTCAAAACTTTAAACAATGTGTTAATTTATCGAATCAAACGTTAATTGATCGAAAATAATATTTTAATTGAAAAAATATATTTAATTTTTATTGTTTCTTTTATTTTTTGTTTCTTGTTTTTTATTTTATTTGAGAAATATTTTCTTTCATTTTATTCTCTTTTTTCGTTCATTTCTATTCCTCAACCTTATGAATACTAAGTAAGCTACACATAAACAATACCTTAGTAGTCGTAAGTACTTTGAAATATACACACAGCCTAGTTTACATTACACAGGGTATGGCCACCGTAAAATGATATACAAGTCGATATAATTGGTTTGCGGCAAAGTAAGTACATGGTCCAAAATTCTTTTTAAACGTACCTAAGATCATTTAGAACAACTTGGCCAATTTCCAACTTCCTACAATGATTGTTGTAACTAGAACCAGCTGCACCACTAATTGAACACCACTATTTTTCTTTATACCCAAAAACTCCCTAAATTATAAATACTCTTATCAAAAGAGTAATTATAATTCATTCTCCATTATAGATTGATAACCCCATCAGCGTCATCATTTATAAGGAGAAATTACATACAAATAGACAACCCTATTTGTATTCAATGGGTATAATAATTTTTATTAGCTATCGTTTGATGCATATATCATTAATTTTGGTGAGAAAAAATTTTCTAAGATTTGTTCTAGAATCATAGCCGTATAGCATTCTGTTCCATAGCCGTATAGCATTCTGTTCCAATCATCATCAACTATCTATAGTTGAAATTTGGCCAATATGTTCTAAATGATATCCTTTCATAATTTTAGTTACGTTTAAACGTGCTATATACTTTGGTTTCCTTCATACGGACCATCCTAACATACATTCTACTTCTTTTATAAAATATTTGTGTATCCTTAATTATCTATTTATACTTTCCTAAAAAAATAAAACAAAATACAGGAATTATAATCTTATACACTAAAACACCCAATAGACATATACTGCATAAGCTGAAGCAATAACCCAGCTAACCACAAACTTCTATAATGATATCCCGTTCGAATATTTCGCGAACATTTCTCCGAACGACTACCGTTGGTGATCCGAGTATGAATTCCTTGAGCTCACCCATCGCTCACTCTTTAAGGTTCGTCTATCTTATTAATAGTGAATATTTAGCGATATCAATAGCGAAATTTTCAAATATTTGTTAGAGATTCGTTTTCGCTATCACAAAAGTATGAAAATTATTCGATACTGATATTACTAACGACTTGCGATTATTATCATTGACAAAATTTTAAAAACGAAAATGGAAAACTACTATTTTGGTTCAAATCAATTTTGTTTCCCAATCTAAAACTAAAAGTTGATTTAATTTTTAAAGTCATATGTTTTATTTCAAACAACGCAATATATCAAATATTAAGAAAATATTGGTATTACATAATAATAAATTACACTTCAAAAATATTAATTCAAATGGTAACATTTGAAGCATATTGTCCAAATTTCAAATTCGCCTAGAGAAGTCATCAATGTTTTTTCTCTCTATATTATTAGTTTTTCTGTTACCTAAATCCATATTTTTTAGTGCAAAATTTTAAGAAAATGTATTAGACATTTAGATAAATATGCCTTTTTGCAAAACTATTTAGTAGCGACATTATTACTAACCATTTTGTCTAAAACTTTTTCATATTATTTTTTAATTTAAAATTGAACCCGGTTATTTTTTTTTAGTTTAATTATATATATATACGTTTTTCATATTTTAATCACTTGGTTAATTAGTTGCCATAATAAACTAAATATTTAGATCTTAAACCCTCTAAAAATTTTATACTAATTACATTTTTAATCTTCAATTTGATTTTATACCTTTTCGCTCCGAATGTTAGAGGGTTAACTAATATCTTAAATTTTAAAGGGCAATATTTTACATCCGATCGCTATGAACTATGATATTCTCTTTGTTTTAGTCTCTTGCATGCTTAAACAAGAAAATACGTTGTTTTTTACTTAAGAATTCCTCGAGAAATTTAAATTTCATTGAATTATCTTTAAAATTGTGACACGTACTTTGTGCAAAATTTTTATATGGAGAGCCAGTCAGACGGATGGACGGACACGTTAGACCGATTTAAAAAATGATTCTAAACAATTAGCGATATTTCTGTTTGATTATATACAAATTTAAATAAATATTTCGCATATATTACGACATTTTTCGTAATAATTCATAAACTATTACGAGTCCCTGAATGCTAATTACCAAGGGTATAGAAAGCATTTTTGCCATTAACATTTATTTATTTTTTTTTTTTAATTTTTAAAAACACCATTTTTTGAGATATTTTCCCGCAAACTATAAATCGCTAGATATGAACCATTTTAATATTGAAATAAAAGTCATATTTTAGGTCATGTTAAATATAATTTTGATACCTTTCATATGACATCTCAATGAATCTTTTACCATAAATTCTTTGAAAGAAATTTGGAGTTTTTTGTTTAGAGATATGTAAATTTTTCTTAAGCTATTTTACGTTTATAAATCGCTATATTTAGCGAACCACTTGCTAAAGTGATTTAAAATCTTGTATCGGTCTTAGTATTGATGAGTATAATTCCTGTACCGAATATTATTTAATTCGAGGAGGTAAGGTAAAAAATTTTTAATTTTTTGTGTGGATTTTAGATGGAATGACTCAAAAGTAAATTTACTTAATTGTTTGCTTTATTTAAGTGGAGAACTATATAAAATTTCCGGAAAATACTTAAATCAAGCAGAGAGGTAATAGTAGAGCAAAGTTCGCCATATTAATTCACTTTAATGCGCAGACATTATTGTGAATTAGCGTTGACGTAAGGAAGCTATGGTCATTTATTGGCAGATCCTTTTAAAATTTGGCTGTAAGATTAATATTTAAACAAGAGCTATTTTTACTAAATTTTATATATTAATGTGATCATTCATATAGGAATCATGAACGTAAAAGTAATTCCGGGAGAGGGTCTTATATTGAAGGTATAGTCAATTATGGACCTATCTTCATAAAGTTTAGTAGTATGATTTTTGCTTATATAAAACTCATTTGTGATGAGTCTTATTTAAATTTGGACATATTTAAGACATTTATGATAATTTAACCTATTTTCGGGAAAAAATTTATATGGGGGCTGAGTGAAATAATAAATTGATTTTAGGCAATTTTTTTATGTTGCATTACTGGTCCAAAATAGGCTCAAGTACCAAATTTCTTTAAGTTATCTTTAAATCTGCGATCTACATTTTAGAACAAATGATGGTAACTGCAAGAAAAAAAAAAATATTTAAGAAATTTAAGAAGTTTTTCTTCGATGCACTAATGACTTAGTTATTTATTAATTTGTATGAAAAATCAAAATCATTTTGATTTTAAAACAAACTCATACTACAGATAGTTTTTTTTAAATGAATTTGATTATTTTTTTTCTCACAGAAAAAAGTTTGTACATAAATATAAGAATTTACTTTCATTGATTTTAGTTCATAATATTTAAAAATAATGTCTTAAATATTAACACTTTTTTATATTTTTGGAAATGAATCAAAAGTCAAGAAGACTTAAAATAAATTGTTTAAAATTTTATTTATATTTTCAATTTATAAAAAAATGTTTGCAATTTTTTTTGGAAAATTTTAGGTTTTTAATCAGTTTTAGCTACATTATAGGAACTGAAGAGAAGCGCTTTTTATCAAAATGATGTACTACAGAATGGAAGCGAAATCATGCAAATTTCTAAACATTATTTTTTTACAGATTTTGCTTGGAATTTTGCCATTTTGTTGTTATTATTTCATGTATAACTATTTTCGTTTACTACTTACGATCAAATATAATAAAACTAAACTAAAGAGTTAACAAAATTTTTGTAAAATTACTAAAATTTTCATAATGAACAATTTAATAATATCTATGAACAAAATTTTATTTTTTATGAAAAAAGTTTGGGAAAAAAAATCATGTTCGATTCATAATATTTATGAAAAAAATTTTCAAATATATGAATTTTTTTTCGTGCTATTATTTATGTTTTTTTTTTTTTCATTTCAAATTAAAATAAAAAAATATAAAAATATTTACATATTGTTTGTTTTTAATAATTTTTTTCACAAAAATAAAATTTTGATTGATGAATATGTAGAAAAGCCATCAATCACACACGAACAGGAGGGTTCAACATTAAAAATTTTTTGTGAATTCAATTAAATATTTTTCTATACAAGTAAACTAATTCCTAGGCAAAACAAAGTAAAAATACACAAGATCAATTATGAATCCGAGTACTGGGACAATTTTTTTGTAGGGTTTATCTAAAATTAAAAAACAGTATTATTTGAAAATTTGAGGAAATAATTTTTGCTGTGTAAAAATAAACCCTAAATAACAAGTCTTGTATCTGGAAACTACAAAAAAAAAAAAAAAAAAAGAAAAAAAAAAACGATAATAATAAATTGAAATTGAATATTGAATAATATTTTTGGTTATATAAATACAAAAGAAAACAAAAACACTTATCTATATAAAACTCAAAAACAAAAGTAAAAATTAATAATTATTTATATTTAGAAAAAACAATTTTTTTTTTTTTGACACCATAAATTGTAGTGCCTAGTATATAATAGATTATAAGAGTCTGAGCAGGATGAATTTTGCCAAAATATGTCAATCAAAACCAAACACATAAAAATGCCTATCCCACTTTTTAATTGTTGGTTACAAAGGAAATTAAGATGTATTAGATTTCAAAAATAAACATAAACTTATTAGGCCATAAAAGTTTTTGTGGAAAATGTATAGTAAATTATTTGGTTAAATTAAAAGACTAGTGGCATGGAAAATTATATGCGTATTTTATTTTGATTTACATCGTAAATGCGACAGTAGGTAGTGCTAGAGTATTTTCATAAACTAAACGAAAAATTTGTCATTCCATTTGTAATTTTTACAATAATCATTTGGGACCCCAAAAAGTACATATATGAGGCAATTTAAACAATTTCGAAAGTATTTTAAAACGACTTTATGTGTCCCGTATTTCTAAAGTTTGCTCAAAAATATAGGAAAACTGTTGATGGATTTTGAAACACCTTATAAAATAACGGAGAAGTTCCAAATTTTAGGTTATTAATGAAAAATCTCACGGAACTATAGCAATTTTAATCTAGAATATACAAAAAAAAAACCGATTTAAAAATTTTTTAAACTCAAACCATTTCGGGAGACAAGATTTACCAAATTCACATGTTGTTTCCTGAAATGTTTCTTTTCCCGGGAAACGGGAACGCAAAAATCAGTTACCGGGATTCCCTTGAGTTTTTAAAATTTTAGTTTTAAGAAAAATGGGCATGATTTCTTATAAAAAAAGACATATACATTTTAGGAAAATCGGTTGAATTTGTGTCACGATATATACATATATGAGGTATTTCAAAAAATTTCGAAAGTGTTAGTTTGAAAAAATAGTTAAACTGTTGATGAATTTTGATATATCCTACAAAATAACTAAGAAATCCCAAATTTTAGTTTATTCATGAAAAATCTCACGGAACTACAGCAATTTAAATCTAAAAAATAAAAAAAACTGAGTTGAAACTATTTTAGACGCAAACCATTAAACGCTCAAAAGTCAAGACTTAGTAAATTCATATGTTACAATTTTACTTTCTGCTGAAGAGCAGTGATAAAAAATTAAACCAAAAATTGATGACTTTTTAATTGAAATTAAATTTAAAAAACTAAATTCAAAATATGACAAGATTTTCTACAGTTGAGGTATATCTCGTTTATATTAGGAAACTTCCATCTAATTGACATATATTATTGATAAAATATAAAATTTTGAAATGCGAGATTAGGGAAATGTCAAATATATTTTTAAAGATAAAATAATTTTAAAGAAACGGTACATTAGAGCAACACAATTCCTTAATAACAATCACGAATATTGAAATTAATATCATATAAGTCACATATATTTTATTTTTGTTTTGACATCGGGTATGACTTTTTTTTTTTTTTTTGTAATTCGCCAAAAATTCATTTATGATTTGGATACAAAAAAAATTTTAGATATTGATATGCCCTGTAAATCTCTACAAAAGATATGCTTATAAGTGTCTATAAATATCTGTTTTAGTTTAAGAGATATTTAGTCCGTAGCTTATATAGGGGTTTCAAAAGTTAAAAAACGAGTTTTGGTCCATATTTCGGTTACTAATGAACAGATAGAGTTTATTTCTTCAGCACAAAAATTCTGAAAAAAATCAGAATTTTCTGTGAAAGAACGAAGGGCATATTGTTGTTGTTTTTAGTGCTCATAAAAAAGAAAGATTTGCAAATAACTCGGTTGTTTGTAAGCCGATTTGGCTTATTCAGAAAACCGAAATTTTTGACAAATATTTATGACCCATCTATATAAGAATAAAGACCACAGTTTGTATATTAGCTTCAAAAAGTCTAAAAATGCATTGTTATCGATATCTCGTATACTAATTAAATGATTTTATTCATTTCTTCCGCAAAGAAATTCCAAAAAAAAACGAAATATTTAGAATTTTTTGTGAAAGAACGAAGTCGCTAGCTGATATAGGGGCTTAGAAAAGATGAAAATAAAAACGTTTTTTGGAGGTATCCGATGGTACTTTTATCCGCTATCTGGAGCCTTTTAAAAACCAATTTCGACAGAGAGATGGACAGACGGGCAGACAGACATGTTTATATCGACTTCCCTATGAATAAGGATCTAGAATATATATACTTTTTGAGGTATTAGATCAATATTGTAGGAATTACAAATGGAATGAAAAACTCATATATTCCATTTACAGCTGTGGTGAAGGGTATAAAAACGAGAATAATAAATTGAAATTGAATATTTAATATTTTTGGTTATATAAATACAAAAGTTTTTTTTTTATTTTTTCATCACGAATCTAAATAACACCCAAACAAATAAAATGTAATATTTAGTTATACTTGGAGAGAAAAGTTTTTCTTTGCTTTTTTTTTTTTTCTTTTTGACACCATTAACTGTAGTGCCTAGTATATGATAGATTATAAGAGTCTGAGCAGTGTGAATTTTGCCAAAATATGTTAATCAAAAACAAACACATAAAAAAGCCAATACCACTTTTTAATTGTCGGTTGCAAAGGATATTAAGACGTATTAGAATTCAAAAATAAACAAAAACTTATTAGGCCATAAAAGTTTCTATGGAAAATCTATTAATTAAAAGACTAGTGGCATAGAAAATTATATGGGGATTTTAGTTTTGATTTGCCAGTGTTGCCAGTTTAGCCTTCTTATTTATTTTGCTGTTAGCCTCAAAAATTTCGTTTTAGCTTCTTGCCTTTTTTTAGCCTTTTTGGATTCTTAAAATTGCCTTAAAGATGCTATAACATGTTACTATTTAAACAACGAAGAAAATAATTTCTTATTATCTACTAATTTTGTTTTTACAGAATCATTCATTTAAGAAGTTTTGTGTAATTATTCGAACAAAAAATATAATTTTTTATATTTAACAAAAATTTTCGCCTGTGGTGCTTCATTATTCAAATCAAAAACAACTAATATACTAAAGTATTATTAACTAATTTGATTCAATTACTAAATCGATTATTATTTTTTTTTTTATTTGCTTCATTAACCATGGAAAACTATTTAAAAACATAATTTTAACAAATTTTTATAAAAACGAAAAAGTCACCTAAAAACTTCAAAATCCTTAATCGAAAAGGAATTATTGTTTAAGTGTCGAAAAATCATTTCAAAATATTAAGTAATTTTTTATTTGAAATATAACACAAATTTATAAGGGAATTTTACTGACAGTTGTTCTATGTTTTATTTATAAGTTTATTACAATATCTTTATAAAATATTAAAAACTAAAGAGAAAGCATAAGTTTTTAAATAATAAAAAAAACTTTCTGGTCTTTTTTAAAGTTGAATTTAGTCTCCGTTTTCTGGGTTCCTGGCAACATTGGTGACAGCTATTTTTCAATATTGTAGTAGATGGTACAAGAAAGTTTTCATAATCTAAACGAAAAGTTTTTCATTCCATTTACAGTTTTTATAATATTCAACTGGTAAAGTATATATATGAGGTATTTCAAAAAATTTCGAAAGTGTTTGTTTAAAAAAAAGTAAAACTGTTGATGAATTTTGATATATCTTACAAAATAACTAAGAAATTCCAAATTTTAGGTTATTCATGAAAAATCTCACGGAACTACAGCAATTTAAATCTAAAAAATAAAAAAAAACTGAGTTGAAACTATTTTAGATGCAAACCATTAAACGCTCAAAAGACAAGACTTAGTAAATTCATATGTTACAATTTTATTTTCTGCTGAAGAGCAGTGATAAAAAATTAAACCGAAAATTGATGATTTTTTAAATATCGCAGGGTTTTGGATAGAAAATTTGCGCGCTTACGTGAAATTAAATTTAAAAAACTAAATTCAAAATACGAAAAGATTTTCTACAGTTTAGGTATATCTCCTTTATATTAGGAAACTTCCATCTAATTGACATATATTATTGATAAAATGTAAAATTTTGAAATGCCAGATTAGGGAAATGTCAAATATATTTTTAATTAACTAAAAATGTTTCTTTGACATTTATTAAATAAAAATTACATTTCTAAATAAATGTAAAATTTGATAAAATATTATGTAAAGATAAAATAATTTTAAAGAAATATTAATAATCGTTATTTAATAATCTAATATAATTCTCTGAGTCCACAAATGATCGATTCTTTCTTTTGATGGACAAAGGAGGGAAAAATATAGTTTCATATAAAAATGTATGTTGATGAACATTATTCTAATAGCTTTAGGGCTTCGGAACCAACAAACAGATAAACTTTGCTATATTTCAACTAAAATGCTTTGAAATCTCTTGACTTGAAATTAAATTTAAAATATGAGTTACATTATAACTCTTTTTGATATCCATATTGAAAAAATTTTTCCGTATTTAAATTTCTTATCAAGTCGTTTAAGTAATTTTTCTTTTTATGGCCCGCAAATTTTTCTGCGAAATAAAAAAACATTGAGAGGTTTCATCACTCCATTATATTTTAGCAATCTTATTCCACTGAATGTTATTATCTAAATAAAATTTGGAAATGGAATTGAAAGGATTTTATAAAAAAAAGTTCTTGGCATAATATATTTACAAAAAATGAAAGTACGGTTTCATCTCAAAATAGATAGTTCCATCAAATTAAAGTGAACTATTTAACTTTTTAATTAATTATTTCCCCTGCAACATCTGAAAATTTTCTTTATATTGCTTCATTGGGCAGGACAATTTTCTTTATTTGATCATTGTAGCTTAAGCAAGGCACGGGTTTCTTCATTGGTTTGATTCTTAAAAAAAACTCATTTAAGGAAAAAAAAAGTATCTTAATTTTTGCCTATAATTTATACAAAAATATCTTTCCATTTTTAAATAGTTTTACGCCTTCACTGGAATTATTAATTAAAATTTTAAATAATATTTATATTAAAAAATTGTGTGTTCAATAATATTTTTCAGGATCTCTTCGCGACCCTCCACGAATGTACTTACGGACCCCTTGGTCTAGAGGAAGTGTCCTAGATTAAAAATCTGGAAGCCATGGTTTTAAGTTTTCTAAATGTATATAATAAGATGGCATATCATATTTGGTGGAATTTTGTATAAGAGCCTCAAAGTAAGAAAATTTAAAAAATTCTGAAAATTAAATTTTTTTTCTTTGACAGCGTTTTGAACGAAAAAAAGCAGCATTAATTCAGCGTTTAATATCTGTTAGCGTGAATCACTTATTTATATTGTAATTGCACACATTAATAGATCTTGTGAGTCACAATATTATCATTACACAAAAAAAGATATTGGTTAAAGTTGTTTAATAAATTTGTTAACTCATTATTTTTTAGAATTTATCTTATTTTTTAGAATTTAGTTTCTGTTTAATATAAATATTTTTTAGAACTTCTAAATTAAAAGAAAAGAGGAAAAGAAAAACTTGTCATTTGAAAATAAATTTTCTATGATTTGGAAATTCAAAATAAAACCTAAATATTGTAACAACGAATACAAATAAAAAATATTTTGTAAATGCCGACAATTTCTGGCTTTTAAGATTTTAACTTATTCATAGAGCCCAACAGCAATAACACTAAATATCATTTGGTAAGTAAAAGAACTCAATTTATGGTAAAATACATATTTATTTCTTCGATTTTTTATTTTAGATATATGATCATTCCGTGAAGTTAACATCCATGAACGGGTCGGGTTTTCTATTATTGCTGCTGCCTATGGATCTACTTCGACAACTTTTTGAAGAAATCTCTTATACAGGTAAGCATTGTCAAAATTCTGATAATGTTACAAATAAGCTGTCGCCACTGTTGCCAGATTTGCCGATACATTTGCATTTTAAAGAGCGATTTAACTATTTTTTTTTTTTCAAAAAAGCACGATTTCACGAAATGTTCACATGCCAATTTTTCTTATTTAAATCTAATTTTGTAATGTAGTAGTTAGAGAGAAAAGAACTATAATTTAAACTTTTACTTCGAAATTTGTTTTGCAATTTAGTCAGTATTGGTGAAAAAAATTATTTGTATGAAAAGAAAAATGTTATTTTATATATACAAAAAATAAAAAGTTTAGAAATGTTTTCGGCAGTAAAAAATCTAATTGAAAATAAATACAATACATATGATTTTTTGAGATATTTTTTCAATTGAGGATCACCAGCCCACTTGATTTTTAAAAAAATTTTGTAATAGTTCAATAGTACTTTGTGATTAAAGAAAAGTAAAAAATTTTGGCCGCTCGCTCTTAGTTTACAAGTTATGGATCTCTAAATTTTGAAATCTTTATATCTGAATATCTTTATTAATACATATGCAATTTAAGTTATACTAATACTGTTTAAATACCTTTTGAATGATATATCATATGAACATATTCATTAAGTCCTTGAGAGAATTTATGTAATTAAAATTTTTTATTGATATACCGGAACTTAAAAAATTTTGTTATTGCTAACAAAAAGTTTATTCGGCGAATAAATATAGGAGAAAGTCTCTGAGTCTGACCAAAAGCAGGCTACATGGAAAGACCTTTATTTACGTTAAAAAGCATTTTTTTATTTTAACTCGGTCTGTAATCTTAATTTGTTTCTATTTTTCAAATTTTGTATAATATAAAAAATGCTGGATGTTTATTCAATAAATAAATAGTTTTAAAACTTAATATTATTATTTTTTATAATATGAACATAAATAGCCGTAAAGATATGCATTTTAAGTTTTCTGATTTTTTGACTATTTCAAAAATATTATGTCGATTTTGAAAATTTTCTCGTCGGTTTTTTTGAAATGAATTTGTATTGTTGAAATGACATGCTAAAATCAGTGAATTTGCAAGATGGAATTGTTTTCTTTTTGTATATTTAAATACATATATTGTATATTTAGAATCGTATATTAAAAAAATATAACAAAATATAAATTAATGTAATACAATTATAAATATTTAAATTGTGCCGAAGTGCTTTTTGTCATTTTAAAAATGCAGCAACTCAGACATTAATAAATATATTTTCATAATTCTTTTATAATATAACTGATGTAGGTCTAAATGATATGTGTGTAAAATATTATACTGGTTGGAGTCGTATTTAATAAGTTATAACAAAAATAGGAAGAAAGGAAAAAACAATAGGACATTTTGGATACAAATTATGGTTTAATTTAAAATGGAGACATTTGTAATTCTTACATATATATCTATGAGAAAAAATTATGTATTTTACAATGAATTATTACAAGTTTATAAAATTTATGTGGAATTTCTTATATTCCTTTCTTTTTTCACCGATATTGTAAGGAAATTAAGAGTTGCAAAATATTTTTGTACAAAGTTGAACTAAAACATAATCACGACATCACTATAATACAAATAAGAGTAAATTATCTTAAAAACTGTATACATTTGTATAATAATAAGTGATCATCTGAATACCTTCTAATTATTGAGCATAATTGATCAATAAATTATAAAGTACTTGCTGAATGATCCTTCGTTACATTAAATATAAAAATATAAAAATTTAAGAAGACGTAAAAATAAATATTTTTTCAGTTATTTTCAAGTATCGATGTCTCCCGTAACGCTTCTTTTATTAACACTACCAGTCTTATATATATAAAAAAAATAAGAAAAGTTTAAAGTTCGAAAAATTGCAATATTTTCGCGAATAGTTCCTTCCATCTTAAACTGCATCTATTATATATATTTAAAATTTCATTAAAATTGGTTCAAGGTTTAGGCGTGATTGCGTCACAAATAAACACACACTTGATTTTATAATGTTAATATGGATTGTTAAAACTGGTGCACAGAAATTATTCTGCGCATAATAGCCTAAGTTTTTGTGTTATTTAGAGCAATTCTAGTCTCAAGATATATTCAAAGAGCTAGCATCCTTTCGGTTGGTTATTTTCTGGTATATTACGGATAATTTCTAAATCATGCTATTAAGAGATATCATCATCCTCAATTTGTACCAGTTAATATAGCAAGAATCAACTAAAATTGTATGATGGTAAAAATTGTCATGTAGTTAATTTATTTTGCTATATCTGGCGATCAGTCATTGTAATATATAGGTTAAAGGTTCACAAATTTCAATTAGTGTAGTTTTGATACTAAAGATGTTGAGATATGTTTTCGCTGTAACTAAATCATTTAACGACATTTTATTCTACAAATAAACCCATTTTGAAGCACATCCATTAGTATGTGTGCAAAGTAAAAAGTGAGGTTATGAGATAAAATCGCAGATTATTCAAAAGTGGATAAAAACTCAAAATTAATTTTTATTTGGGTCAAAAGTAGAGATAATCACCTTTAATTGGGTATCATTAGTTTTTCCATAGTGCTTCGGACCACCTTTTATGTACATTCATATGAATTATTAAAAAAATATGACAAAACATGCATTTTCCAGTCAATATGCAAAATATGCACTAAAAAATCTAAGCTATTTTTCAATAAGATGTATTATTTTGATAGAAAATTTCTATATGCAGGAAATTCCACCCCTTAGCGATAACATTTAAATGACTTTCTTTTTAAAATTGCTGCTGCTAATCAAAAATTTTTACTATTATTACCTTTAGCTTTTTGAGATTTTAAACCAATAACAATGTTTAGCTATTAACTAAATCGTAAAAAAAAAATAATATTAAAAATGTATCTTTTTCAGTGTACTTCGATAAATTATATACGTATTTTTAACATGTGGTTATTGTACTTTTATAAGTTTTATGAAAATGCAGTATTCTGGTTTCTAGTTTTCCTATTTTTTAACTTTAAACCTCCACAACTTTTGCGCGCATTGATAAAAATAATTAACTCGAAGAGGCTTTACATGAATAAATATTAATAAAAAAAAAAAAAAAAAACTATAAAACGTCGTTCGTGTCAGAAGAGAAAAAATTTAAATATTTTTACTCAAAATTTTCAATTTTTTTTTTTAATATCTCATATAACACCGTACAATATTAGAAGAAATGGATAATTACGTTCTACAAAACTATATAAACAACAGAATAAAGTTTGGAAAAAATCGGTCTATATATGACATATCTTCCATATAAGAACCTCGACCGAAAATTACTTTAACGCATATACAAGATGGTTTAGTGTATGGCAGGGCTTAACGCATAACAACTTTTACTCAAAACACGATAATAAATAAATTTTAAAAATCACCGGATTAAAAATTAAAGCAATGAATTTAAAATTAAATAGAGATATTCAACATACCGTTTTTATTCAAGATCTTCCAAATAAAAAATAATGTTATTAAAAATTTATATACGCTGACTTTGATTTTCAATTCTCGAAGTCTTTCTAAACCCATATTTAAGTTTTAATCTTAATTAAATTTAAAACCGTTGTTTAGGCTAAAGAAAATAAAACTAAAACCACAAAGTTTTAGTACTTAAACTGCATATCAGCTTCTTTGGCATATATAAATTTGTTTGGAAATTATTTTTTGGGAACTTTCAAGATTATGAAAGAATAAAATATTTAAAAGCAATTTATAAATGAAGTTTGCAAACATTTTAATTTCTCGATATTATAAATTTCAAATTACTTCATCCAGATAAAAAATTTCAATATTTCTCTCAAAATGATAAATTCTATTAAAACATAAAGGGGCGTATGATTAGCTTAAATTCACTTTGCACAGTGGTCCCAAAATCCTAAAAATATGGTGAAATTTTTGCAGAACATGACCCAGAAAACTTAAAATTTAGAATTTAAATATATTTTCGATAATAACGTTAGTATTTGGAGCTAAATAAAATTTAAACGAGTAGAGGTATTCCAATGAACAATACACAATACAGATTCTAAAATAAGGGAACTTAAAAACTCTTACTTCTTTGTAGCCAAATAACCAATCGCAGGGCACATTTTCAACATTTTTTTATCACCATACAATTCTTTTTTAATCTTAAATAAATAAAATTAACTAAAATCTTTGTAAAAACTTTAAAATTTGTTAACATTTATTAAATAATTTGTGCGTGTTTCTGACATTTTTATATAAATTTTCTTCAATACAAGAGAAAAGCTACTCAGAACTTGTGTATGTCAATAACTATCAATTGAAGTTCCATGAAATTGCTCATCATTTTCAGTAGATATTTATTTATTAAGAGTTTCAAGGTTGTTTGGTAATTTATAGAATGGAAACAATGATTTCAATAAAGTTAATTTTAAAATGTACAATGGCAGCGGTTTATTATAAGAAGCAGGATAAATAAAAATGTATTCAATGACTTCCGCGAAATTTGTAGGCCTTAAAGTTAATATTTTTTAAATCTTTCACAGTTTGCTGCAAAAAAAAAAGAAAACTGTTAACAAAAAGTAATTTTTATGCTGTCAGCACATAAACGTCATAAAAATTTATTTTTAAAATTCCTTGGAGAATCAATGACAACACTCGACATTTACTGTCTTGTAATATTAAACAATATTTTTAATCATTTTCTTTAAGCTGATTTATTTCGGGACTTGTCTAAAAATAAAAAATAAACTTGCCTTTTTCCATCAGTAATAAGCCCTGATGGAAAAAAAAATAAATTTGCTTTTTTCCATCAGTAATAAGCCCTTACTTTTTTTCAGCTTTATTCATCTCTGTTTACTAGGAAATTTTACACTTAAATAAAACAAAATGAGAAAATACCCTAAAATGTACTTAAACTATCAATCTACTAAATTTTTTATTAAGAATGCTTGAAAATCAAAAAAAAAAAAAGGTATAAAGACGATAAAAAGTAAGTCATTTAACGACAAAAAGATTACAATGTCTCACAATAAACTGTCTAATGGAAAAAAGTCCAGACATTTATTTTAAAATTTTATAACCAAATTTACATCAAATGATAGGTTAGACTTTCGTATAATGTCTCATTTTTTTATTGGGCAATTAGTCTGCATAAAATAGGACGACTCTAAAGTCGAGGAATCTTTCAAGTATTTTTATAATTTTAGGTAACAAAAAACTGGTTCGGAAAAAAATCGCAAAAATCTAGATTTTGGATATGTAGCTGTTTTATAATTAATTAGATGTTTATTAATTAGATTAGATTTATTAATTAGATGTATTATTTTTATTCGTAACATTGTCCCTTGTAGAAACAAGGAACGATGTTACGAATAAAAATATGAAATATTTACCTCTACACTGTGGAAAAAATTGTGTAAGTCGGGCCAAAATATAAAAAAATTTTCCAAAATACTTTCAGCTTTTATGGACTAGCAAAAAAAGGCACAATGGAAAAACACATAAGTCTGAATGGTGTTCGATGTTTTGAAATATTTTATATGCAGCCCATATTAAATTATATGTGTTTTTTATGCCAATTTTGTACTAGTTTAGTTTTAAAAATTGTCCGTATTACGGAGTTTGTAGTAAATATTTTAAATTTTTCGTTTTATCTATTGAAAATATTAAAGCTAAATAGTATAAAAGATGAATAATTGTAAGGAATGCATTCCTATGATACTTTATTATGTCTTTTCAAAACAACCAAGAACAATGACGATTTTATCAGAAAAAATGACGAAGGAAATGAAAATCAAATGATCAAACTTTTAATTCCACAAAAACTTGCAGCAACAGTTCATCGAAATATAATAAATCAAAACAACAGTATTAATAACTATTACGTGAACAGTAATTTCGCATTAAAAGATGATTGCCCATATTGATTTCTAATGGCTCAATCATTCAGAAAACTAACACATCCGTAAATTATTGTAATACATATTTACACTGATTTTTACAGAAATAAATAATATAAATCTAATAGCAAGTCATCCTTAATAAAATATATTGCGTACAAATATGAATAGAAGGTATAAAGGTTAAAAAATAAATGTTATTTTAAAAAGTTTTATTATATACAAAAAACACTACGGCAACACTGATTAACAAAAAAAAGTAAATAATTTATAGAATTTACAGTAGATATATGTACTCTTAAGCTAAATTCAGATATATATATATATATATATATATATATAAATATAATATATAAAATTTTTTTCAACTCTGATCGTCCACCGCATCAGCTGTTGTTGACCACTTTTTGATCTTATATTTATTTTGTAAGACCAAACAAAAATTCGCTCAAAATAGTGGCAAATATTTTACTGCTTGTGCCAACACAATGTTCACACTAGCAGCATTTTTAGTTAAAGGCAAATTGTTTCGTTTGTCCAAAATCAGCTGTTATCTTGTTTGGGCCGTAAAGATATTTATTTGTTTACATCATGCAAAGCAAGTATTTGCAAAAATCGTCAAATATTAGCGTAGTGTGAACTTAACATAATATTTGGTTATAATACAGACAAAATATTAAGATTTTTTTTAAATTTTAAAAACTTTTTATAAACAGACGGTTAATGTCTATACATATAAAAAATTTCATCGTTGTACCCAGTTTCATTTTACTTTCTTCCAATTTTAATATTTATTTTACTTCTTCATGTAATTCTCTGGAATAAAAAAAAGGAAAGCCCAATAAATTCATTTACAATAAAACCAAAAAAAAAAAAAAATCAACTTAAATAATTTATAAGAAAAAATTTCAACAGACTTTGAGAAAAAAAAAAGGAAAACCACAACACTTGATGTTTTTTGGTTAAATATACAAAAAATTACTTAACTTGAAAGAAAAAAATATAAAAAATGTAGATACACAAAAAAAAGTAATAATAATAAATAATAAAAAAAAAAAAAAAAATAGCAGACATATTCAAACCAATTGAATAGGAGATAAACTGTTAAATTCAACTGCGTACGGAACACGGAAAGTTTCTTATACTTACTACACACAAATGCGAGTAAAAAAATTTATTGGCTAAATATGTATATGGGAGGAATAAAAGTGTCAATATTATGCGATATTAAAGACAAAGATATTACCTTTGTAAATATATGTATAAACTTTATTTCTATCAAAAGTTCAAAGGTCAAAGTTAGACATATAAAAATCAAAATAGTATATCGCAAAAAGCGGTATTTTTAAAATTAAAAAAAACTATATAATTTTGACACAACTCGTCTCCCTACTTGTGTAAAATTTAAAGCTGGACACTCATTTTGGCTAGTAGTTATGATCTTTACATAATCAAATTTTAATTTTATTGTCATCTAAAAGATAAACTTATTGGCTTTAAAATTATATGTAAAAAGTTAATTTATTTCGAAAGTTTAAAGTTCAAAACTAGATTTATAAAAATTAAACCATTAGGTATATCTTTAAAAACGAGATTCTTAAAAATATTAAAAAATTATATAATGTTAACATAACTCTTCTTCATACTTGTGCAAAATTTCATGTTGGCCACTCATTTAATTTAAAATTTATATAGTAAAATGTAATAAAGAGTAAAATAACGTTTTGTGAGGTGTAATGGTTTGATTTTTATATGTCTAACTTTGACCTATGAACTTATGATATACATTTATACATTATTCCTCTAATATGAATCTAAAACTAGATATCTTCCATATATAGTTTAAAAATTGATTTCAGTTTTTTTTAGTTTTTCAAATGACATATTTTTGGAACGGAAAGGACAATAAGTTTAAAAGTTTATGATTGTAGAAACACTTCCAATAGTCTATGTCTGTAGTGAATTTCATTGAAATCGGAGATATCAAATCCAATTCGTATTTACATGGAATCACACATCTTAAATGTTAAAAATACCAAATCCCTTTTTATATATAAGGAAATCGAACTATATTTCAATAAAATTGATGCACAAATATCAACATAGTTCCCAATTAAATGAAATTTCAAAATACATATAACAAAATTTATGCAAAAATAATATAGTTATTTACAAAAGCAACAAAATGAGATATCATTATTTATTTTCGAAAAAAGTATAAATTTATGTTTTTTTACAAAAATCTGGTAATTTATCAAAGCAAATCAGGCATTTTTCCACCGACATATTGCTAAGTACATATGGTGCAATCTCATTAATTTTCTTTATCTTTCATAATCACGTGTATCTTAATTCACTGAGAAATACCGTGATGCAGAATTTTTTCGCCCATTGAAATTTATAATTTTATTAAAAATGTGCAAATTTAGGTTTCAACCTTTATGTCGGTTTTATACAGGTCGAGCCATTACTTTTTTTTTTTTTTTGTTTTTTACTTTTAGCTTAAATAACACAAATTAACAAAGTGGCGAAATTCTTATTTCTTAGGCTTGTTATAGTGTAGACAATTAAGTGAAATTTTTCCATCACCTTTAACCCATTGACGACTAAAGAAACTACGTTTCTCTGAGAAGTTTATAGGGTATATAATTTTCTAGGTAAGATATAGAGCAAATTATTCTCTCATGTTTTATATAGACAAAAAATTCTGCAAAAAAAATTGGTATAAGTCAAGTCTAGATGTCTATAAATTTGTAAAAATCAACAATTTCTCTATTAACCCTCATAAAACCATGGAAAAATTATGTGTTAGGAATAGGTGTGGACAGGAAATTTGGTTTTGATATAACTAGCACATGTAGATTTCAAAAATGGTAAATCATGCTAACAAAAAAGCATAAACATCAAAAGTTTGACAGAAAAAAATATAAATCCAAATTTAAATAGCAATGTCTACAAAATAATAGATAGACATTATATCGTGAATAATTCCGCATAATTATTATTTATTGGATATAGAGTAGAAAGTGAAACATTTCCATCACGTCAAAATTCTAACTTAAATTAGGATTAAAGAATGTTCTATTTTTCTCTCATACTAAGAAGCAGCAATAGTTTGTCAGCATAGTAGGATTCAATATGCCTTGATATAATCTCTCAATAGCAGCGTTTTGGTAGAAAAAAGCTCCCCTTCTTCATCGCTTATTGCTCCGATATTTTCAGAGATTTTTACAATTTTAAAGGCTTCTAGGGACTATGTAGGGCAAGTAGGAGACATGGCGTGTTGTACAATTTTGTTGCACAATTCTTGCTCTCTAAAACACGGATGACTAATTTGCTTTTCCTATTATCCAGAAAATTATATAACATAAAAATTTCTTATAGATACATATTTCTTTTTGGTCGCCAACGGATTAAGAGTGTGATGTGAAGGAAATATTTTATTTAACTTTCTGCTTCTTTAATTTAGTCTAAGAAATTAGAATTAAATGAAATTAATCTCCATGTAACTTTTCTCCAATTTTTTGTTGAATTTGTTATTTAAATTTGGATTTGTTATTATTATTATTATTATTATTATTATTAACATTATTATTATTTTTGCAATCTAAAATGTTACCTTTTTTGAGGTCCATGGTCATGTGTTAGTTATATCAAATACAAATTGTCCCTTATATCTAATTCTTTCATAGTTGTATGAGGGTTAATAGAGAAATTCTTGAAATTAGAGACTTCTAATGGCTAAGTGTGGCAATTTGGAGACTTAACTTATACTACATTTTTGTAGCACCTTTTCTTTTCTATAAAACATGAATAATTAATTTGCTCTAACTATTACTTATAAAATTGTATAGCCTAAGGATTTTTCTTTGGTCATCAGTGGGTTAAAAATGGTGATTAGAATGACCATAACTACAATAACTCCAACATTTTCTTCACGATACTTTTCAGTGTTGACCTGTGTAATTTCTATGGGGCCATAGTAAACAATTTTCATAGTCCCTCTTTATATCAACGTGAATTTACTGTTTTCTGTTTTTTTTTTTCTTTGCATGTTTAGCCTCAAAGGAAAAATGATTTTCATATTCCACATGTTTAACAAAACATAAATTGCGATAATGTTGCATGAAAAATTTGATTTATTTAATTCGATTATTAAGATTAGATACACACACATATGAAAACATTTTCATACACAGTTTCGCTGTAGAAAATGAAAGGCCTTCATTGCCTTTGCCATAGATTAACATAGAAAAAAAATTTTTCAATTACAAAAAATTTTCAAAAAAGCACACGTACTAAAATTTATTTTTGATTTCAGTAAAATGTTTTTTTTTTTGACAACCGACTCAGGTATTTGACAACGAAGTTTCATATTTATGTTAATATATGGTCAAAATACAAAATGCTTTGAAAAATTATCTCTCTAAAAGTTATATTACATTTCATTTCACTTATTTTCAATAAGTGCTATATTCGGCTGTGTCAAATCTTTTATACCCTTTACCACTTTACCCACAAATAATAAAAATAATGTTTTAAAATATGCATTATTATTTTCATTTTTATACTTTAAGAAATAATCTAATTTTTTTCCAAACACAAAATAAAGCCATAATATCCAATATGTATGCATGTATGTTATGTGTGAATGTATGTATACACTGGTGTATATTCCTATAAACGCATTTAAAATTTTTGTTTTTCTTTGAGGTATATTCGTTTCTCTTAACCAAAAAGAAATATTTGTTTCTTGCTTTTGTTTGGTGATGATTTCTGTTTGCTGGGAATATTTTTGATTTAATTGGGAAATTTCATCAGCTTAAAGGATGCCCAAAGGAACATTTCTTACAGACCAGGAAGAAATTCAAATTCAAGAAATTATTCGAGGCTTTCCTAAGAAAGGACAGAAATACAGAGTGCGGAAACCAACAAAAGGTAATCAAAAGTTAACAAAAAGGCAAATTAATAAAATAAAAGGAGAAGCGACCCGCAATAAATTAAATGCTACACTAATAAAAATAAACTTGATTTTCCTATTACTTCCAAACATGTTGCACACATTTTTCGAACAGATGTAAGCCAATGTTAAAATAGCATTATAAGGAAAATCGTTTAAATTTGCACGCAAATACATGAAATGGACAGATGAGTGGAATAAAGTAATTTTTTCTAACGTAAGATAATTCAATTTGGACAGTCCCGATTCATACTTTTTGCTATTGGTATTTTTCGAGGTCGAACGAAATTCGTATGTCGAAACGCAATTTCGGTGGAGGCTGTGTTATGGTATGGACAGCCTTTTCTGCTGCATGGAAATCAAAAATATGTTTTGTTCCAACTAAAATGAATGTTTTGTTCCAAATAAATGAATAGTGTTGGAAGATACTCTTTTCTCATTGAAAAAATGGATGAAGATAGCATATTCCAACAGAATAACACTGCAATCCATGTCTGGAACCAACCTAAATTGTAGTTTAGTGAAGACAGTATTCCACTATTGGAATGGCCGGCTTTAAATCTAATGAAGAATCTGTGGGGTGCATGGCTCGTTAAGTTTACATAAGAAATGCACAGAATTAAACCATAATGACAATAAATTGACAGTGATTTTCTTCTAAAATTAGTTGAATCACTGCCAGACCGAATTTTTGAAGTTATCCAAAACAAAGGTTCTTCAACACATTATTAGTAATGCTAAATTGGTTTATTATGAAATTAAAAATTAAAATAAAAAAAAATTTAATGTACATTTTAAGTTTTTTGTCATTCATTTTTTAAGTGAAGTCAATAAACAATTTAAAAAATTAATTTGTAGCATCTTAATTATTTTTTAGCCATATTTTTGGTAAGTTTATTAAAAAAGTTTATGTGCGTTTATAGGAATATGCTCCAGTGTATACAATCCAAGCAAGCACTGCTTGCATATACAGAAAGCAACAACACTGATAATTTTTACAATGTTTCTGTTTATATAAATGTTTGTGTGTTTTTATTTTTAATACACTTTTTTAGTTTATTACCAATAACTCGGTTGTTTGTAGATCGATATGGTTGATTCAAAAAACTGAAACTTTAGAAGAAATTTTGTGATTGATCTATAATATTTAAAATTTTCTGTGAGAGATCGAAGTCCGTAACTTATAAAGTGGCATCGAAGAATCGAAAAAATCACTACAACCGTTTTTTTACATATCTAAACCATTTGTAAACCTATTTGGCTGAATTTCAATAGCAAAATTCTCGAAAGAATTACCGATCGTTTGATATATATAAATATATATATATATATATATATCATATATCTACGAACAGACGGACATGGTCCTAGCAATATCGAAACAGAAAATGTAAACTTTTTTTGCTCTCCGGCGAATGTTGTAGTAATTACAAACGGAACGACGAACTAATATATACTCTTTACACCTGTGTGAAGGGTATAAAAAAACGAATTCGCAAAATCTGCTTGCGTTAATAGAAAAAAAAGTTTATAATTTTACTGGAAAGTTTTCTAATTGCAAACTAAGGCCTTCTGGAAGGCCTCTGAATTTTGCCTTTCTCCACTTGGATACTTCTAAAATCAAAAGTTACTAATGAACAAGTGTTGCTGAGAAATATTGGCACATATGTACATTCATATACTAAACTGTAACTTTAAGAATATTTCTGAGTGCATGTAAGATTCCATGAAAATACCCAGCAGTTCTAAATCTACCAATTTGTCCTTTAGCACTAGATTTATAACTGCTTAGATGATAGTGCAATAGATTGCTAAACGAACATCTTCTGTACTACATTCCGCGAGCGAAATAAGTAACAGAGGATGTTCAATATTTTAATTAGACAATTTCCACTTCTGTGCTTCACATGTAATACATAGAATTGCCGTTAAGAGTTTTAAAAGTATCAATTGATAAATTTGCTTTCGTATTATATATGTATTTGCTATATCATTTCTTTTAGTGAATTCACTATTGAAATGTAGTGCAATGGTGGCTCTTTCCCTTCAGAAATTTACATTAATGTATGCCAATTCGTTACAAATATTTTAGTGAATTCACTATTGAAATTTAATGCGGTTAGTGGACAATTGGCAAAAAATTATTAAATTTGTCTCTAGAAATTTCCTGGATTATTTACGAATTCCTCACAACTATTAAATTAGAAAAGACACTATTGAAATGTAAAGCAATTAATAGTCAATAGACTTTAGAAATATCTTGAATATATATGCGAATTCGTTACAACTGTAAACTAAGTGCATTTACTATTGAATTGTAATGCAGTTAGTGGCCAATCGGTAAAAAATTATTAATTTTGCCTCAAGAAATGAACTTGATTATATATGAATTTATTATAACTATTAGATTAGTGAATATATTTATTAAAAGTTAGTGCAATCGCCTTTAGAAATTCACATTAATATATGCGAATTTGTTACAATTTTCTAATTTAGTGAATTCACTACTGAAATATAATACAGTTAGTGGCAAAAAATTATTTAACTTGTCTCTAGAAATTCCCTTCATTTTGAACGAATTCGTTACAACTATTATGTTAGAGAGTGCACTACTGAAATATAATGCAATTACTACCCAATAGACTTCATAAATTTACATGATTATATGCGAATTCGTTACAATTCTAAATTTATTTTACTGCTCAAATATAATTCAATAAGCAGTGTTGCCGTTTTGGTTATTTTTAAGCAAAAATGGTTATTTTGACTTTTTTCACATTTTGGTTTTTTCTTTCTTTTTTTTATTAAATTTTATTTTTATTAGTTTTAAAAATGTTATTTACCCTGTTAAACTTGCCAACAATAAAAAGAAAGTGTGTTAAAAATTAATCACCCATTTAAAAACTAAAGATTCCTATAAAGTCTCATTTTAATTTTAACTGACAAATGAAGAAAACAATTTAAATCAATAGAAAAATATAAAGATTTTCTAATACTCAGCAAAAAGGGAAATGGATTGGGAGATTTTTTTTTTTTTTTTCGGAAAGTCCTAACAATGTAGCAAACAACCTAAATACTTGTAATTACAAAATAAATTACTTTTAAAGAAAAAATGTATATTCGGTGAAGACCGACTATATGATATCCTACACTATTTTGTATGTGACTTAAAGTAATACATACTTGAGAGACAGCATTATATGAGCTATGGTTAATTTGATTTGAACAAAATTTTATTAACGAACGGACATTTGTGTGGGATTTAAGTATTTTTAACTGATTTTTGGGAGAGGACCCTATATAAAACCCACAATTGATTTTAAAGCGATCCTTTTGAAAATGAATGCCAAATATTATAAAAAAATATTTTAGTATTAAAAATGTACAGAATTCTGTAGAAATACTCTTATATGTATTTAAGATATCTGAGCTTCAAAATATTACTCCAAAAGAACATTTATTTGGAGATTAGGTGAAATAATGAACCAATTTCGATCAGCTAAGGATATTCTGAGTCGATTGGTATATTTTAGGTAGCTCCACAATATCATGCTGTAGCGAATAAAATATGTACCTTGTTTAGTTATTAAAACTGTGCAGGACATTATAATAACATAATAAAAATTTAAAAGGGACACCACATTATTTTAAAAATAACAGCAATAAAAGTGTTTTATCAATCAAAATGTATTTTCAATTTTAACACAATTTTTAAATTAACTTATTAAAATTATATATACGTCAGTGCTTTGGTATATGAACGATTAATATTGAAGCTTTTCGCCAAACCTCCCAATTAAATGTCTATACTTTAAATCTTTAGATTTTGGATTTCATATTACCAAATTAGATTGGTTAAGTCCTTATAAAAAATCACTCTTATTTGCATTCTTTTTCTGTGGAAACATAATTATAAAAGTCAATCTTATTTGCTGTTACTGCTCGATCCAGCTGTTTTGCAATTCTAAATTTATTACAATCTGGTTTGCTTTCGACATCATATCATAAGGACGAAAGAATTGTTATTAAACTTTCTAACCCGACCCCCCACAAAATTGGATCAGGGACCTTATTTATTATATATATATTTATGATAAACATTGTTTCAAACAGTTAAATTTAAAATTTAGATTAAAATTTTTATCCTAAAGACTAACTAAAGTATATGTTTAGTATGTAAAGTATTTAAAACCTGAATATATATATTAAGATTATATTAATTCTTATATAATAACTTTGAATTTTTAAAATTTAGTTATTTTTTCCAAAATTTTGGTTAAAAAAAAATTGTTGCCGTGGCAACACTGATAATAAGTGGCCTGCAAAAGGTTACAAAAGAACCAAAAGTACCGTTTAAATTTGTTATTCTCTTGAAATGTATTCGAACAGGGATATTTAAGGAAAATAGCCTGTTTTTTATAAAGTATATATTAAATAAGTTTTTAACCAAAAATGGTAAAGAAGTTATTCTGAATACTTAAATTAGTACCCCAATAAATGTAAAATAAAAACAAGTAAGAAACTTTAGTCAGCGTAGCCCGACTAATACTCTACACCATTATGTATGGGAGCTATCGTCAATTGTGGGCTGATACTCCTACATTCTGGCACCGTGCTTTTTGTATACATAAAACATATTTGTTTCAAATATTATCATGATATAAATATGTATGTGATTTATGTACGTTAAAGTGATTTTGGGAAATGGCCCTTGTATGGAAGCAATTGTATGGAAGTCAATTATGGACTGATTTTCATAAAATTTGGAATACTGATTGAAGCTTGTGTCAATCTTATCTGTACCGTATTTTATTGAAATATTGCTATAATAAGCGTTAAACCCGTAGATTGTAGATCATTTGTATATGTGCCAAACTTTATAAAATTATGTTTAAATTGCTACTAGTTCTTTGTTCAAAAGGTTTACATTCGCAGCCAGCCAGTCAGACGAACGTCGTTAGATCGATTGATAAAATGATTCTGAATACTGGTATATATAAACGATATTTCTGTGTGTCACAAATATCAGCACAAACGCATAACACCGAAAATCTGCTAAAGACTACTAAAATGATTTCCGATAATACTGAATATTTTTGTTAGCAATATTATGACTATTTAGCTATATTATTCTTATTTCACACGTAATCATTAGTTTTTAAAATAATGATTATAAATTTAGTAAAATCATATATGCCGACCACTGTATATTGAATGAATATTAACCCCCTTATTTAAAAACAAAAAATGTATGCTTGTTAATGAGTGACTAACTTTTTCTTATAGAAATTTATATACAGGGTGGGCCAGTCACTATTCGATCTGCAAAAAATTGACTTAAAAGTGCCATTGTGTTTCGGGCATTTTCGGCAGTAGCTCCATCCTGCTGAAACCACATCTTACGTCTGTTTTCAAGAGCAGGATGTAAAAAATGTACCGATACCGGTCTCTATTTACGGTTTTAGCACTTCCATCTTAATTTTCAAAGAAGTAAGGCCTAATGCTATTTTCAGATGTAATGTCACACAATACTGTACACCTAATGGGGTGAAATTGGCGTTGATGAATGGCTCTTGAATTTTCAGAACCGTAAAACCTACAGTTCTGCTTATTAACGAAGCCATTCAAATGAAAATGAACTTCATTACTCACAATCAGATTTTCAATAAAGTTGATTTTATTTCGCACAAAACAATCAATGTTATTTATATTTAACTAAAATTTTCAAATATAACTTAACTAATTTTATGGACTTACTTAATAAATTATTATAGGTAATTATTTTTTTAAAAACTTCATTAACCACAGAAAATATTTAAGAATATAATTTAAAAGAAAAATTTATAAAGGCGAAAAATCACCCAAAAATTTGGAAATGATAAATAAAAAAGGCAATTATAATTCAAAAATGACGAAAAATCACGTTAAAACATTGACTCATTTTTCATATGAAATATTTATAACCCAAATTTTTATGGAAATTTTGGAGGCGATTTTTTATTAGATCATTTTGATGGCAGCCTTTCTATGTTTCATTTATGAATTTATTACAATAATAATTAAAAATTTATTACAATAATAATAATTACAATAATAAATAAATAAGTTTTTAAAGAAAAAATATTAGTTGCTTTCTAGCCTTATGCTTTGAGGCATTTGGCCTTTTATGACCTTTTTTAAAGTTAAATTTAAATTTCCCACCTCCTGATAACACTGGTGATCATAAATAAATAATGAAGTAAAATTTAAATTACCAATTCGCTAACTACATGTAATGCAGAAATTCGCCGTTATTGTTTTAGTATAAGATTTTTGCAGATTTGGTGTATAAATTCCAACAAATATTCACATGAAATTGAAAACAGCACATAGCTGAATGTTGAATAAAGAGATCAATGCGCGTGCCTAAAAACTAAAAGGTTAAAAGTTCAAGCCTAGCTGAAGACATCGATGGAAAAAAATGTAAAATTAAAAGATCAGAAATAAAAGTAATTAAATAAAATAAATAAAAATTATTATTAGGGAAATTGAAGCTAAATAAATTAAATACCAAATAATAGTACAAATAATTTTTTTTATTTTAATTTTTTCTTTTACATTTTCGTCCCAAATACTAGAGTTTTCGTACTACTGAATACACTAGCGACTTGTTATGCTGTTAGTGGTAGTTGTTTATAAACAGTGCAATGTGTAGCATTAGGGTGGGTCGAAAAAAAAAGTTGTGCTGGTCACCATCTATAATGAAAGAATAGTTAATGAGATTTCCAAAAATGCAAATATTATTATTATTTTTTTTTTTTGCCATATCCCAAAATACTGCCCCTTTTGTTTTTTGTGTATAGCGTCCGATTATAGAATGTGGTACGTCGTTGTTAATGGTTTAACAATCACTTAAATTTTCTATTTGGTGATTTCTGAATTCGGCATGAAATTCTCGATGTCACTTCTGAGGGATGTATCCGAGATCCCTCCTAATGTCCAATTATTTTCATATATAATGAACAGTGTTGCCAAAAGGTGAGGAAAAAATGCTAAATTGAGCTTTAGAAAGGATTAAGGATTAATGCCCCAAAAATAAGGCCAGAAAATATTTTTCTTTAATTTAAAAGTTATTTCTTCTCGATGTGATTAGCTTTTAATATTTTCTGAAAGAAATTTATTGTATAAATTTATAAATAAAACATCGAACGTCCCAAATCGTCTAAAAAATTCCCATACAAATTAGGTAATATCAAGTTTCATAATTTTCTCCAGAAGAAAAATGACTCAATATTTTAAAATAATTTTTTCATAATTTTTCCTTTCTGATTAAGCATTTACAATTTTTTTTTTTGGGTGAAAAAAAAAAAAATTATATGATTTTTTTTTAATTATAATAATGAACAGTTTCCATGGTCAATTAAATTTATGTATAAAAAATTATTATAATAATCTGTTTAGTAAGTTCGTAAAATTAGTTTAGTTAATTTTGATTTGAATAATGAAATTTGAATAATAAAGCGCCGCAAGCGAAAATTTTTGTTACGTATAACCAATCTCGATTTTTATGTGAATAAATACACAAGATTACTTAAATGAAGGATTCTATAAAACAAAATTAGTTACAGGAAATAAAATTTTAGCTTTCTAAGGCAATTTTAAAGATCAAAAAAGGCGGGAAAAAAGCTAGAAGCTACAATGAAAATTTTAAGGCTAAAAGCAAAATAAAAAGGCTAAACTGGCAACACTGGTAATAAAAGCCCTTTGCTAACTTATTATATTTTGTTCTTAAAGTATTTCCTTTTATGCATATATAACAAAATTGCAAAAGTTTGAAAAACTCTTTAAGTTTAAAGCAATTTTATTTAACAAAATTTAAAATATACTGAAGTTAAAACAGTTTAAAGAAATATTTTTGGTGCGAAAAATGTTTATTTTTACTTCATCCATAATTTCTGCAATTTTTAGAATTATTAGAAACACTTAAATAATATTTTTCATGTAAAAGATTTATTATTTTTTTTAATATAACTTTAATATTTTAAGTTTGTTAGGTGATTTAGACTTAAGCTTACACAATTTTTTGAACCTTTGCAATTTTTGTATTTATGCACAAAATGAAATTCCTTTAAAACTAAAAATAGAAGGTTTTCAAAAGACTTTCATTATAAATGAAAATAATTGAACATCGAGAATTTGATGTCGGATTCAAAAATTACCAAAGAGAAAATTTAACAACGACCACCACATTCTACAATCGGACTTAAAATGGCGACGCTATACACATAAAGCAAAAATTGCAGTATTTTGGTGCATGACAAAAAAAAATAATTTTTGCGTTTTAGGAAACCTCATGAAGTATTCTTTCATTCTAGGGGATGACTGGTATAACTTTTTTTTTTATATGGAGACCTACCCGCTCTAGTATAGTATCATATTACATGCGTAATTACTAGTGCATTGATATGCAGATTGTGTTAGTTTATTATTTATGACGATATATTTAGCTTCACAGTACCTTCCAAACTATTAGTGAATAGTAATGCATCCCCATGTTAAATTCACCAGCTAAAACATTGCAAGTGGGTTTAAGAATAAATAGTGGTAGGTCTTATGCCTGTAATTTCTAACAATAGGTATCTATGGTATAAAATATCTACTAGGTATCAAAATATTTTTACACAATGGATAACTGTGTACTGATAGATATCTATTTGTTGAAATTATGGGTATTAGTGGTTAACGAATTCGAATTTACAGAACTAGTTTGGCGAACAGCTGGGTATTTTTGGAAAATATTTAATAGTTGTAGACGCACACATACACTCAAATGTATATGAAAACATTTCTGTCCCTTTGCTAAATTAAGCTAATAATAAATACATTTTTTTTTTTTTGTATCTTGTAAACATAATGGTTTTTTAAAGAAAAATATTTACTTCTTATTTCTCTTAAAAATCTAATTTATTTTTAGCTGCTTTACGTTAATATGATTATTAAGAAAAGAAATCATGTGTCTTATCTTGTTTGTTTGTCTGACAATGAAATCCTATATAAGGGTGTTGATATTTCAAGAGTTTCAATATTAAATGGTTTAATTTTATAAAAATAGCTATATACGAGTAAACCATAATAAGATAAATATATAAAATAATTTATTTTACGTGAAATTTGTAATTGATGTTTAATTTGAAATCGAAATTTAAACTTAACAAAATAATTTTAAATTAACTTTTTTGACAAAAGGTTTTTTAATTCTATAAAAACCACAATATCAACTTAATAAGGCTTGATCAATATTGAGAAAAGTGCTACGCCCAAGAAACTTAATTTATATTAACATTTCGCTGCTTCATGTCCCTAAAAATATAGATAAAAATTCACTTCGTATACCAAACACACACATACATCCCTTTAAATATTATCCTTTAAACAAGAATGTATCCATAGAATACAACTAGAAATTTATGTGAGTGATAAAAGCCTAATTCAGTTGTCAAAAAGCTAATTCATGCAGCAACAAAATACACGCAATCACATATATATATTGTTTTTGTGTTTTGAAAAAAATTAGTAAATTTTTTTTAAAAAATTTAATTTGAACTGTCTCTCACATAAACTTCTAGTTGTATTCTATGTATGTATCTACGTAAGTCTGCATGCCTAAATGCACGTGGGTTTTGGGTTTTTCTTCGTCGTGTTTTTTGAGTTTAAAATGTTTATACATCTTTTGATATTAAACAATTTATAAGTTATAAAATAGCAATTTATCATTTACCACATTTTTTGCTTTAAGTTTTATTTAACTTTTTCTAATCTAGGCAAAACCTTGCAACACCATATAATTTTTGCTTTATATTAGCTTCTAACAAGTAGCTACAGACACTAAGACATATACATACATACATACATACATTTTATAATAGTACTCGTAACTCCATATACACAATTCCTGCCAACATTTTCTATCCAAATTTGAACTAAGTAGTAACCTCAAGTTGTTTTTAACAGTCCAATATGATATCATTTTCTTATCCAAGAAGAGTCACCGTACGGGAAAAAGTATGCAGCTGTTCTAATACTTCTTAAATGATACTATTAAGTTTATTCCTTAGGTGTCGAAATACCATTATTTAGAAGTGTAAAAAATACATCAAGAAATTATCGAAATATAATCGCTTTTGTATAATAAACATGTTTTTAATGCAGTTGGAATATTTCTCGTGAATATTTTTAAATAAAATTGAGCTAAAACACACTATAATAACTCCCTATAATTTTAATAATAATAATTTTAATCTAAATTTATAATTCACTATAACTTTAAATTAATCATGAAATATTTAAAGGCAAAAATCACTAATTAAAAATTAACAATTTTTTTATATTAATAAATTTTTTACTTAACGCTTAAATAATAACATTAATCATCTTAAAAGTTGTACATTACTGAGCGAAATTATTTCGTGCTTGTTCTTTTTCTTTGCTCTGGAATGTAAACAATCTCCCAAGTCAAGTCAAAATTCGATACTAAAGTGTTTTGTTATTGCAAAATTGTGTATTTTCTACTTTTGAACATCCACGAGTATCAAATAGAGATATTTTTTAGTATATGGATGAAAAAAGCTCTCTTCCAAATGATGGCAGGGAACATTTTTAAACATATATAATTGTGTATTATTTACATGTGTATGACAACCAGAAAAGTGATTTCTCGTCTATTAAAGCGTTAAATGAGCATGTGTAATTTATAATTTCTTTCTGTATAAGACTATATATATGCGTCTACATATGAGCATGTATTTGTAGGTAATGATGTGTATTTATGTGTCACACACATATATATAATATTTATATATATGGAAAATTTATACACATATTTAGAGGATTCATATAATATCAACCCTTCATAATTTAGTAAGCTAATTTGAATTTAAATATACGAGTAAATATTTTCTTTTATAATGCCAAAAATAAGTGAAGAAAACAAATTTATAGCCACACAGAAAAAAGTGTTTTAAAATTTGTTTCATTTTGCATTAAAATTTAATTATATTAATAATTATTTAAATTAGCTTTTAATTGGTTATAATTTTTAATTTACAATAATTGACAGCTCTTCAAAAAATTCAAAGGAAAAATAAAAATGTTTTGAAAAAATATAACATATTAAAAATGTATGTCATTTTAATGATAAACTAACGAGTACTAAATCCATTTGATTGTTAATATTTAAATTCAGATACAAAATATATTATTCTTATTTATTTATTTATTTATTTATTTAAGTCTATAGAACAATATTCCTTACAGACTAATGAATAATATAAACATATTATTTTGTAATAATTTACAATATTATTTCATGTTTTGCAGTACAAAGTTTTTAAAATCAGTTTTTGATGCTGTAAATTCCAACATATGAGCATTATTTAGAGAATTCAAATAATTTAATGATCGTATTATTGGACTATTTAATACATAATTTCTATGATATAAACCAACATAAAATAAGTTCCTATATCGAAGAGACAATCTATAAGGCACATAGAATGGTATTTTATTCAATAATTCTATTGAATCGATATTTGAATTTATTAAATCATATATAAATAACATTGACTGAATTTTGCGTCTTTTTTCCAATGAAATCATTCCCAAATGTAAACAGCGGGATTCATAAGAAGGTAGGGGATAAATGTATTCTAAATACGGTAAAGAATAACGCATAAAACGTTTTTGAATCTTTTCAATTCGTGCAATATGAGTACTACAATGTGGACTCCAAATAATGGCACCATACTCAAGTTTAGATCTCACAAACATAGAATATAACAATTTCAGTGTATATGGATCCGAAAATTCAGATGAATTTCTTTTTAAAAATGCTAATGTTGAGAAAACTTTTGGTAATAAGTAATCTAAGTGGGATTTAAAACTCAATTTGGAATCAAATACAATACCCAAATCCTTAATTTCATTCGATTTACCAATACTATCAGTACCTATTTTATATATTATACTTAAAGGAATATGTGAGCGTGAATACGAAACATGAAAGCATTTATTGAAATTGAATTTTAGGTGATTATTGGCACACCAAATATTTAAATTATCTAAGTCACATTGTAATTTATTAGCATCACTTATGCAACTAATTTTAGTGAATATCTTTAAATCATCAGCATATAATAGAAAATTAGAATATCGAAAGCATACAAATATATCATTAATAAAAATATTAAATAATAATGGTCCCAAAACACTACCCTGGGGAACACCAGATATTTGAGTATATGGAAAAGATTTATATTTATCAACTTGAACAACACAAGTCCTACCATCCAAATATGACGACAGCCATGAATAAAAAGAGGAATGAATACCCAAATAAAATAATTTATTCAATAATATAAAATGTGAAATTTTATCAAAAGCTTTCGAAAAATCAATATATATAGCATCAACTTGATACCCATTTTCCAATTGTGACATACAATAATCCGTAAAAACAGCGAGATTAGAAATTGTGGATTTATGATTACGAAAACCATGCTGTTGACTGATTATATATGATCTAGTATTAAAATATAAAATTTTGTATATAGCGTATTCAAACATTTTTGAAAATGTTGACAACTTAGAAATAGATCTGTAATTAGAAACATCATTTCGATTACCAGATCTGAAAATAGGGGATATAATAGTAAATTTCCAACGATCAGCAAATATTCCTTCAGAAAGGGATTTATTAAAAATTTCCAAAATCGGCGATGCTATTGATGTCGAGCATTTCTTTATCAAACATGAACTCAAACCATCAACATCCATTTTAAACGAATTTTTAAGACATTTAATAGCATATAACACATCATCAATACTTAATATGAATTGACCCAAATTGAGATCTGTATTTATATTATTGTGAAAATATGTATTGCCAGAGGAATAATCAAAGTTAGATTTAAAAAACATTGCGAAAAGATTTACAATATCTTCAGGTTTATCCGAAGAAATATTTTTATAAACCATAGAAGACGGAATACCAGTTGAACCAGATTTAGAACGAATAAAAGTCCAAAAATATTTAGGATTGGCTTTTATATTACTTTCCATTTTCATTATATACTGTTTATACAAGAATTTATTAAGGAAATTAAATTCTTTAGCACAACATTTATATTGGCAAAGTAATTCATCTGATTTAGATTTTAAGTAACATTTATGTAGTTTATTTCTTTTATTTTTCAACATTTTCAACCCTTTAGAATACCAAGGATGACTAGATGAGAATTTAACTTTCATTGGAATATGTCGATAACATACATTTAAAAATGTATTTAAAAAAATATCATATGATGTATTCGTATTCTTATCAAGTCCTAAATTACTCGAAAGTATTTCTCATTTTTCCTTTTTTTTAGTATTTCTCTTTTTTTTAATTTTTAATTTATGATTTGAGTAACACCAGACGTACTGACAACTGAGATTTTAATATTTTTTTTTTTTTTTTTTTTTTTTTTGTTAATTTGAACTAATTTTATTAACAAACTCTAGGCAGTCAATTTTAGTTTTGAAGTTTATCATAAGAAAAATTTTACCCAAAATAAGGTAAACTTCAGTAAACAGTTCAAAAAATACAAAATCCTTTAAGCTTGGGAAGAGCGATATGACTTTTTTCTATATTATTTGTCATTAAACATTTTAAAAATATTTATATTTTTATTAAAAAACAGTTTTATAAGTAAAAAGCTATTTATATATATAATTCGAAAACCGCAACATACTGATGTAAAAAACCCCCAACGAATTTATAAATGAACTGAAACTGTTAAAAACGAAAGCTAATGATAAAGTTTATGAACAACTATTTAAAACATAAAATACCGATTCTTTTTGGACCAGATTGGGAAAATTAAAAAATAGATTTGATGCATATTTATAACCTAATTTATATTTTTACTTTAGCTCTTCACAGTGCCCCGCATGAACGTCTTTTTCTAAATTATTAGTAATGAAAAATAAATTGTCCAACAGACTTAAGGGGTCAACACTTGTGAATCCTTGCTTTCAGTTCTAAATTTGTTAGAAGGAATTTGTAATACTGAAGTCCCAGTGAAGTTCTCATACAAAAGTGCTGGTATGACCAGTCTTAAGGGTTAGTTTGCTAAAACCTTGAAAGAAAACTAACAAAAGTATTGGATTGAAATAAAACACACCCGCTTATCTACCATTTTTACTTTTACTTTGTTTTTGCAATAATAAAAGTTATTTTAAATAAATTATTTTGTTATTAATAAAATTGAATTTAGTAGTTTTTCTTAAAATACAATACTTTTTGTTCTTTATCAAATAACAAGTATTTAATGAGCTTTTTAAGTACTGAAGCAGTTGACTTTTTTTCAAAAAAAAAAAAAAAAATCTTTTTTGGCGACTTTTTCTTAACCCCCTCTTTTGGGCACTTTTTAAAAATTCTCAATGGTAGCGTTGACTGCCATGCCCTCTTTTTTGTGAAGGAATTGCTTGGCTTCTTAGCAAGAAAATTTCAAATTCGTAAACATTTTGATGACAGTGATAAAAAAATATCACAATGTAATAAAAGTGAGCGAACAAGATGCGTGGCACCCATACAAACTAAATTTTATAATGCAGAGTATCTTATATTCCTTGTCTATGTCAAATTTCATATGAATTGTCTTAGTAGCATGAAGAAAGTGGCAAAAAAGGTTTTATTTATTTTATATCCTATATTTCCTTTTGAACCATGCATGATATATAATATATGTGCAAAATATCAATTAAATCGGTTGAATAATGGTACTATTCATATATTACATATATTCTTGTTATGAAAATTGTTCGTAAAAAAAATATAAGAAAAGCTTTATGCTCTATAAAACAATAAATACCTATAAATAAACTCAAATTCACTGATTTAAATATTACACATATAATTAAAAAAGTACTCCAAAATGTGAAAATTAAGCTGGTTTTATACTTTCGTTTCTCATGGGAATAAATAAGGCAATATTTGATGACCCATACTTTGTCGCATAGTGATATTGGCAGAAAAATATGAACTAGAGTTACGACAAACACCTAGTTTTTCTAGTATTTGGTCCACAAGTCTTGTGTTTATGAACCGATTTTGCCCATATTTAATTCCAGACAAATCTTATTTTAAGACGAATATTTGAGCTGAATTTCATTCCCCCAGGTGGACTGCCCCGAGCCTTACAAATAGATGGACGGACATACCTAGATTGACTCATTATCTTATTAGGGCCAAGAAAATATATACTTTATGGTGTGTTAAATAATTTTTTCAACATGTTACACATGACATAACAAACCCAATATACCCCACATTCTTTTTAGATGGTAGGTATAAAAATATTAGTATCTAGTTTTGTAATAATATTAGTTATAGCCTTGTCTAAAGTTTTGGTCATATTTTAGTCTATATTCTTGCTTAAAATCCACCCTTTAGTCTTCTCTGCAGTTTTAGCTTTAGTTTCTTATCTGAACTGCTGCTAAGTTTATAGCCAAGACAAAAGTTTGGACTATACAGGGGTTCTACAATAACTCGCAGACCCTTTCAGGATTTTTTCATTTTCTAGCGAACCCTCAGATTTATTTGAATTCATTAATAATACAAATGGGGAATAAGTAAAAAATGTTTGCATGGTCGCCAAGAAAAAAATTGGTAGTTTTTAATCACTTTTCAATTGGTCGCACAACATGACGCATGGTCATGACGGAAAATCAAGGGTAGCATCAAGGGCCTCTTATCGTTAAATACAGGGTGGTTATTTGGCTTTAGTGCCAATTTTCCTGGTTGTCCGAGCTTTTGATGCTTTTGGATAAATTCCACCATACACGATAAGTTTTTTCAAATAAAGCACCAAAATACGATTGCTTTTCACATAATTTTTCTTAAAAACAAAGTAATAATAAATTAAAACTCAGGGGAGCACTCACGACTACTAGACAATATGCACAAGAAATTAGTAACCTTATTAGATATTTTAGTACCTAAATTGATTCTTTGATCGGCTCCAATCTCTTAATATACCTCCTATTATAGTTTATAATCTTCGTAGAGGAAAAAGAACCTTTCTAAATCTAGTCACGCCACATGTTCTACAAGTTTGTGACCGGTTCTAGTTCCGAAACTTTATATGAGAAAAACTTGCCACTTTTATATGGGGTTGTCACAGTCACAGGACTAGTCTAAATATACTTGTTCCATACTCTTTGACCTTTTTATATTTTTTACTTAAATTTTTATGACCGCACCCCGAATCGAAACCACGTCCATATAATTTATGTAATGTTTTATGGGCTTGCAAGCTAATCACTCAATCACAAATTGCTATTGCGCATGTGTTGCTAATAGCGCATTTAACAAGCGTGTTAGAAATTGACTCTCAACTGATACTTAGAGAGCGGTTAGGTACCGGGGGACCGGTGCTATTGCTGAATTGCCACCAATTTCCCGTATGACTGCTATATACTCTTGGCTATAACCCAGTCTATAGTCTTACAATATACTTCACTAAAGTGTAATCCTGACCATAGTTTTTGTTGTTGTCTAGTCTAATATATACTGCAGCTTATAGCATAGTCTTTTATGGTAATCCAATTTATTATCTAAGCGAGTCCGTATTATGGATTATAATTTATATACTCTTGGCTGCAGTCTAATCCATAGTCTTGAATACGGTATATTATGTATTTAGTTTTGCTATAGTCCAGTCCGACTGGCCAATAGTTTAGCCGTGATAAAAAGCACAAGAAAAAAAAACAAAAAATACCTACCTGCACAGACAGTGCCTTAAGGCAACTGTAAAAGTGTTACACTAAGGGTCAAGTTACAATGAAACTTTTCAGTTTTCTTTAAGTTCTAAGAAGATTTCTTAAAATAATTTCTTTTAACGTTAAATTATTGTTGAAATAGAAAACTTTAATGATTTAAACACGTGCATTTTCACAAAGAAACAAGAATAAGGGAAACAAATAATTTATGAAAATTAAAAACAGATTAAAATAAAGAAAAGCGCACAACATCCACGGCGTTTTCTTTTTATAAACAAATAAAAATATATTTATTTTTACATGGAGGTATATATTTCATTCATCTATCAATATCCCGGTGAAAGTTTCAGGTAATTAATGAAGTATTTAAAACGTTTATATAAGTAGTTGCTTGTAAGTGCCTAAATATTTTACTTAATAATTTACCAGCAAATGAAATCTATAAAAGAAAACTAAATAAGAAATCTTTATACTATCTTTATAGAAACAAAGAGATTATTACGACTAAAGCAGCTGTATTTAGTTTTCCCAATTTTTTCTAAAAAACATTTTCAAATATTCTTCATTTCATTGAAATTCGGCAAACTGCATTGCATATAAATTAACTTTGTTTTTGTCTTACTTAAACGAATTTTGGCTAAATAAATTATTTGGTATTTTATTTAGTTTTTTTCATTTTTTTTAATTTTCTTTCTACTCCTTTCACAAATCCCTTGTATTTATACATTGTCAATCCTGTGAAATGATATCTTTGGCTCAAAGCCAAAAAAATAACAAACTACCACTTCATCATCTAGGTTTGCGACATCATTATCATCAGCAACATGAAATAGAGATAGAGTTGCATGAAATAAATTTTAGTAGATAATGAGAAATCTGACCTTTTCTGGTTGCTTGGTTTGATGGGTGTTTTTTCTTTTGTTCTACTTTAAGTTATTCGAATTTTTTTTTTAATATTTTATTTTTCATTTAAAACCATTATTAGATATGTGTATTGAATTAAAGAATAAATGTTATAGATATTGAAATGAAAACAAAGAGAAATGAATTTAATTTCAAAACACTGAAAAATATCATGATAGTAAAAACAATTCTCAAAAAATATTGATGCAACACTATTCTATAGTGCACAGTGGAGCAGAATCGAAATTTTTTGGAAACAAATTTGTAACTTCTATTTGGCTGGTTTGATTTACATAAAATTTCACACAGGCATAGTAGAGGAGTTTGCAATTTTAAGTTTGGAGTATAGCAATTAGGGCTCAAAATAGGGTATCTCTGGCATAGAAAACTTTTCATCGCTTGCCAGATTTTTGTTTCTAATCCGATTTTAAATATTTTCATTTCTTAAAGCTCTTGAAGAGGCCTATGAAAATTATTATTTTCAAGTTATTTGCATTGGAAAGCTCAACTATCTTAATTTTAAGAAATCTGGTTCCAGTTTTTTCAATGTATATTTCAATATTTTTGTAAGATTTTGTAAACTTTTTACTAAATTGGTTAAAGCGCAAAATTATCTATCGAATAAAAAAACTAGAACACTCCAAATTGAAAACTACAAAAATTATGATTTTTTATGTCCGAAGAGGTGTCTACACTCTTTTTTCTTTAAAATAAAATTTTATTTAAGAACATTTAATAATTTAATACTTTTCTGAAAGGTATCTTTACAGAGATAACTATAGAATTAAAAACAAGTCCAAAAACCCAACAGCACTACGTATAGTCCATCCGAAATTTGATCTATTTTAAATCAAATATTTTATTTTACTCTACATGTTCCGCAAACCAAATGCAGTTTCGAGAACTTTTATGTGTTCTAAATATTTTGCCCATAGCTTTTTCAAAGCTGCAATAAATGTGGTAAAATTCCGAAAAAAATAATTCCTTTTACAAAAGTTTTTTATTTGTGTACACTTTACCATTTCGAATGATAAAGTCATTAATCGCTGAAAATTTCGTTAAGATATCTTAACAAACTAGAATTTTATTAGAGATTAAATATATATAGTTTCTCCAAAAACCATTTTTTTACAAACATTTTATTTAGTTACTAAAAATCAGTAAAATTATAAACTTAATTTTTTTCAAATAAACTTCTCTGTCTATAATATAATATATAATTATTGATGATATAATTATTAATTTTATACGAAGAGAATTAAGGCAATATCTGTTACAGAACCAAAACTACACTAAACTATTTTAAAATTTAATATTTCACGAAAAATTGGCCTTTATGATTATTTGAGCACAAACATAGCTCCGGGAAGAAATTATTAATTTATCTATGACTTTTTAAAGTTTCTGGAATCGTTCGTGACATATTAAATTTTAAAGAAGCGCAGTTTTAATCCAATAAACATTATTGACTTCAATCTTTTTGTATGTAATTAAGAATTTTGTATGTAATTATTTTAAAAAGATGAATTACATATTTCTTCTGATTTTGGAATTGAAGTGAAATATTTCTAAAAAAATTGCAAAAATGTGATGTTTTTGAATTTTGCCCATAAAGTCCACATTTATGGTAGGTTTGGAAAAAGCCATTTACAAACTCTTTGGAGTACATAAGAGTTTTCGAAACTATATTCGGTTTGCAGAACCAGCCTTTTGGATCTTAGAACATAGAGGCTATATTAAAAATTTTGATCTAAAATAGGACAAATTCGAGAGGGTCTGTACATAATCCTGTAGGTACTGTGAAGGTACTTTTCAGAAAAGTGTTAAACTGTTATATATCCTTACATAAAATTTATTTTAAAGAGAAAAAAGTGTGGACACCATTTCTGAACAAAAAAACACTAGAAATCATAATTTTTGCAATTTTCAATTTCAGCATCTTTTATTTTTGAACTCAGAGAGATATCGACTTATAGTTTTTTTATTCGATAGATAATTTAGTTTTTTAACCAATTGGGTAAAAAAACAAATACAAAATAGATCAAAAATATTGGGATATATATTGAAAAAACTGAACCCAGATTTTGTAAAATTAAGATAGTTTAACTTTCAAATGTAAACAACTTGAAAATTATAAGAGATAAATAACATATGCAAGCATGTTTTTCGTAACCTTCATCGAGAGCTTTAAGAAGTAAAAATATGTGAAATTGGATAAGAAACCAAAATTTTCTGAACGATGAAAAATTTTCTATGTCAGAGGTACCAAATTTTAAGCTTCAATAGCTCCGCTCCTGAAATGTATGTGAGGCCTCCCTTCCAAACTTAAAATTCTTCTCTTCTCTGCTATGCCCTTGTGAAATTTTATGTAAATCCAACCAGGCGATTAGAAGTTACAGATTTATTTCCAAAAAGATTTCGATTCTGCCCCACTGTGCAGTGTAATGTATAGTTAAGTCACACATAGTAGACACACTTTATAGGATGATATTAAAGTGACAATAACTTTTAAAAATTCTTCATAAGTACTCAAAGTATTTTTCTTTTAGTAAACTATTTGATTCAAAAATAGAAAAATATGGCAAGTACATGCATTAAAACTGTTTTACATATACGTTTTCGATTTAAATATCAAAAATTGTTACTCATAATAACAGCTGTAGTCAACAGGGATAGGGAGTTCATGCACTTAAAAAGTGTGTTTTAGGCGCTTAAAGTATGCATTAAAAATTTTTTAAAAAGCCGTAAAAACGAATAAAATATGTACTTAATTTTTTTAATTTTGTTAAAAGACAAACATAAAATTTAAATTCAGTATTATATTAAATTAAAAACAAATATGCAGTTAATATAAAAATTAATTAAAATTTTTATTTACATAGATAAACAGAGTTTATGATAAAAGATTTAAAAGCGCCATTTTTAACTTTTTAAGAATTTTTCCAATTTTTGATTAAAAATTGATATTTTTAGAATTTAATCTAATTGACCTTAGAAAGTTGTACTACATACTATAGAAAATTATCGCGGTAGGGTATCTTTAAATTATTTTTATTCCTTTTGTGGAAAGCGTTTAATGTTTCTTTATCTGAATCTAAATTTGCACCAATTGTATTGGCAACAAATTTCTTCCGATGGATATTGCCTCAATGATAGATTGATTTTTATAAAATTATATTAAGGTGGTAGTTCCATACAGCTTTTGTGCTCTCATTATGGCTTCCTTATAAAAAATTTATCCGTTCCTGGTTGTATTATGAAAACGGATGACCTTCGAAAAAAGTTTTTTATAGAACATAGCTCGATATTAAACGAACTTGTTCTGCCTTCAAATGAAAGACTGTGATTTATACCCTGAGAGGCTGATTTATATTAATGTTTCAGGCTACCCAAGTGCGATATAATAAAAATTTTTTAAATGGTATTATTTTGTCGAATATTTCACAAGACATTGCTTCTTAATCCGTTTTAAAACTTTCTTTATTTTTCGATACTTATATCATGTTCTGTATGAGCAATTATGTACGTCACACTGGCAATAAATGTATGTATAACAAAACATTTGCTAAATTATACAAAAAGAAATTATTTATTCTGTGGAATTTTGAAATCTTAACAGGAGATAAATAAGGTGTCTTAATATCTTGCTTTATGATAAAAGATTAAAAAGCGCCATTTTTAACTTTTCAATAATTTTTCTAATTCTTGATTAAAAATTTATATTTTTGAGATTAATAAAAAATAATATAAAAAATAATTTTAAGATAACTTGATTTTATTCGGCATCTACTCGAGTTTTATTTATATAAATTGGATAAACCGTTCTTCAGTTATATAAGAGTGACCGCCTAATAGGAGGGTGATATTAGAGAAACCATACAAAAATCAGCAACTTATTGAAAAAAATTGAAAGTAATTTCTTCTTTAGCGCATCAAATTTAATTTAGTGCATGTATTTTTGTTTAAAGGAGAAAATAATTTGGAAGCCAATGTAATTTCATTCCTTCTATTATTGTTAGTTTTGGAGATATATATCTTGTCAAAAATTAAGTTATCAAAAGTATTTTTTAATATTTTAAAAAGTCTTTGTCTTAGGTCTCTTCAAACTTTTGAAAAAAAGACTTAAGATATTTATAAGTATACTAAATTATTTTTTCTATAAAAAAATGAATTTAAATTTGAAATATGCTCAAAATATGATATAAAATCATACATTTATGACCAAGTATGTAAAAAAAATTAATTTTTAACAAAATATGCAAAAATATGCACTAACAAATCGAAGTAATTTTAAAGAAAATTACCTAATTTGCAAAGATATTTAGTTTATACTGTTCTAGGAATAAAGGCAATAAACATGCATTTGCATGAATTTCCGATTGATTACCAATAATATAATCTGTAGTCTGATCTGTGATCTGATTTATAGTCTTTATAGTTTATAGTCTAAAATATATAATTTATACTCTAGACTCATGTCCAGTCTATATTGTTAACTTAATTTAAACTTCGTTAAAAGTTAAATCCATTTCTTAAATGAATTAACACTACAACAAATTTTTATGTGTATTTTCTTGCTAATCACTTTTAAAGTGTTCACACTTTCCTCTTGTGTTTCTTTTGCACTAAGTAAATGATTTTCCAAACACACTTATACAAATCCTTTTTATGTCTAGTTTCTAGAAAAAAAAAAATATTTTTTGTTGGTCCAAGGTGAGAAAGCAAAACTCACATTCTCGTTTCATGTTCTAAATTATGTAAATATTTTTCGGCATCTTGCATTCAAAGAACAATTTTTATTTGAGAAATATTTATAAATGTAAGACACGTTTTTAAATTATAAAAACCAGAACCTGTTGGGCTTTGATTTACCAAAATAAAATACTCAAAAAGAAAGTCTTTGCAATCTACTCCAGAAAGTTATAATGGTTTGAATAAATTTACCTACATAGTTATAAAAGTTAAGAGAAGAAATCTTAAAACTGGCCATGTCTTAAATAGTTTTTTGTGTGTTAAAAAAAATACTCGTACTTATGTAATTAACATTTACTGTAATATTATCTAGGGTTGTTTGTCATTCGAGCAGAAATTAATCGATTATCCGAGGAATTTTTTTTTTTATTATTTTTGAACGAAAAAAATTTTTAAATTTAGAATAGAAGATTATTCAATAAATTTTTAACGATTAATCGGATAATTTTTCAAAACGAGTTTTTGTTAAAATATCATGCTTTTTTGAAATTATAAGAGTAAAAGGTTTTTTCTAGTTGGAAAGCCCTACTGAACATGGTTGAAAATTTCTTTAGGATATATAAATGTGTAAACCACATTTTAATAGCTTTCGATTTAAAGCCTTTCACGGACACTAAAGTCTCAGATGCCTTAAAGTAAAAATAAAAGGGAAATGAATAAATTATTATTAAAATCCAGAAATTTTCCAGCGCATATTAATTATTTTTAATATTCAACAAAAAGTGTAGCAAAAGTATACGGAAATTCTTGGCGTGGAAATAACCGAAGATCCTAAAATGTATAACGATGGTTTGTTAACACAACTCAATGAAAATAATATCAAGAATTAAAAAATTAGATTTTAGCAATATTGATGAACCTTTTTTTAGTGTTTGTTTATTTATTGTATTTTCATTTAAAAACAGCCAATAATCGTTTTAAAGCCGAAATATTTAATTATGTTCTCTATGAATGATAATTTTAAAAGAAATTTAATTTCATTATATAATTAGTCTGTAATTTGAATATAGACTTAGTTTTTGGATATTTTTTTGTTCGATGTTAATGAATTATTTTTAGGTTTGTTTTATGCTAAAGAAACTAAAAATGAATTTGAAAAATACTAGTTTTTTCATTTTTTTTTTTCTGACTTGTAATTATTTATTCGAACAATATATTTTATTTTTTATTCATTCGATTAATCGAAGAAAATTCAAATTTTATTCGATCAATTTAAAAAAATTTTTTGAAATTTTATTAGACCAAATTCAATGCCGAATAATGAACAACCCTATTATTAACCTTAAAGCCTTAAATTTACCTCAACAGAGAGTGAATTAAAGGGGTAAATTGTTAAAATGTATATTTAAATAATTTTATATCGTCACCTAAAATGCAAAAGACCGTAAATCGAATGTTGGTTTTTTACTGGATTATAATGTACTGATCCAAACTATATCTATATAAAAAAATTCACATTCATATCTTCGAAAATGACATCAATATTAACAAAAGTTAATAGGCTGTAATATCAATTTCATAAACGAAACATTCATAAAATTTGTTCCATTTAAGAAAAATTTGACTTGAAGAGTGTTTTATGCTTTACGTAATTTTGCTTTAGGTGAACGATTAAAAAATTTTACTTAATAAAATTAAAAAATTTTAATAATATTTTTTGTTTCTGCTGTAAAAAAATTAAAAATTGTGGTTACGGCTTTTTGCATTTTAAGTGACGATATCCTAAGAATAATAGTAAAAAGATATTAAAATGAGATGCTATTGTAAACATTAATATTTATTTTTATAGGTAACAAGAATTTTATATTTACATGAAATATTTTTTTATTTTTAAAAATTTCTTTAACGTTTAACCCATATTATACTGTCTGTTGTTGATGTTAAAATGCCTTTACGATTTGTTAATGTTGACTTACAAGAGTTTTTATTAGGATTATACAAAAACCTTATGTGATTAGCCCAAACGCACGTAGGCATTTTAATATCAATATATGTATCGTTGGCTTAATACGAAAAAGGCGTACCTCGTTCTTTTTTTAATCGCGTTTTTACATATCCCTTAAAAAATTTAGTGCGCAACAAATTTACAAGCATTTAAAAAAAAAGCACTAAATAATATATTTTGGAAGAAAAAAGCTTTAACTCATTTTAAATTTTATTTATTATTTTATTTTATCTTTATTTTATGAAATTTTCTAGAGCTTATAATGAACTATTGTTTGCTCTTGTGTTGGAGAATTATTATATTAAAGTTTTCAATTAAATGAATTATGCAAAAGAATATTGCAAATCAAATAATGTTCAAAAGAAAAAAAATGTTTGAAGAAAAGCCGAACGGAAACAAAATGAAAACACGCAGAGAAAACACATGGTTACAGCATTATCACTACAACAATATTATGTTCTCATTGTTAATTATATTGAATTTTAATAATATTTACAATCAATAATAATTTTAATATGATTGACTGCAAAAATTATATGTTTTTAAACATTTTTACCAGAAGCAAAATTTTGTTAATATAAAACATATTATTATTTCTACAACCATTAAAAATTTGCAAACTTTATACTTTTTCTTATTATTATTATTCCAATGACAATAAAATGTTACAAATAAATATAATTATAATAAATATAATACTTACCTTTCTCATAAATTTGGATATATATATATATATATATATATATATATATATATATATATATATATATATATATATATATATATATATATAATATATATAAATATATTTATTTGTAACATTTTGTTATAGAAATAATAATATAAATTTGGTTTAAAAGCAGAATATGGTTTAAGGACAAATAAAAAGATTGAAAATATTTAATGTTTGTAGAAATAATATATATATATATATATATATATATATATATATATATTTCGGTAATGAACAATTTTCTATATTAATTTCAATAAAAATTTTACAAAAATAATAATAACAAAAATAATTTTTATAATAATATTTAATAATAATATGTAAAACTATAATCAAAACATTAAAAAACAAACCATAAAATCGGATAAAATATGACAAAGTAATAATAATAATGGTTACTTATAATAATTTTTATTTTTCGCTGTGATCATATGTTCTAACCATAATATGTTTTACTCTCAGATTATGGTCACTACAACTATATTTTATCTCTGCGTGAATAAACAAGTGAGAATGTATACTCTAGGGTATTCATTCGAATTATTCGAACAATTACTACGAATAGTTATTCGATGAACTTAAAAATATTTTTTTTCGAATAACGAATAATTCGGATATTTTTATATTGAATATTCGAATAAAACAAATAATTTATATTTTTTTTTGCAATTGAAGTGATTTTAATTGATTATTTATAAAAAAACATATCTAAAAATGTTTTATAAATAAATTTAAATAAATGCACATTTCGCCAACGAAAATTATAGCTTTTTCAAAATCGAATTTTATAAAAATAAAAAAACAAAATCGACTTAAGTCTACTTATTTGAATATTATTCTTTAAGTTAATTTCTGAGGACTTTTGATATATTGCAAGTTTTTTTTTTTTTTTTTTTGTCATAAAAGGGAGCATTTGAAGACGGATTGTTTATATCAATCGATTTCATTCTAACATTGTTTGCTTTTGAAATAGAGTTTAGAGAAAATTAATTTTTTTGTTATATTATCAAAGGAACTTCGAAAGAAGAAGGGTTTTGTAAAGGAAAATAAATTAATTTTTCAACTAAGAAAAATTATTAAGATAGAGAAAATATATAAATGAAAAGGATAAAAATATAAATTATTTTGAAAAATAAAAAATAGTTTATCGAAAATAGAAAAACGAAGAATGAAATTTTTTGGAATATAAAAATTTTTTCATTTTTAGGGAAAATATCATATTTTTTCCTATGAAATTTTAAAAACAAATTAAAAGGTTTTAAAATTGACATTTACTTAATTAAATATATGCAAGTGATTTTTGAAATGTGTAAATCACAACAATACTTTTATGCGTTTTTATATTTTTCCAATATTTAATTTTTTTTCTTTTCCTAGTTAAAAAATTACTACATAATATTTTTTTAAGTGATAGCTTTATCACTTAAACAAACATATTTAAATTAGACTAACAAAATATTATTTTATAAAATAAACATTTTTGAATATACTTTTTATTTTATTTTAATAATTTTACTACCTATTTTCGTTTTGAAAATTTTTATGGAAAACAACAGTAAAATGTTCAATTTTTTTTATTGTTTTCCATACATTTTGTCGAAACGAATTTTCCTTTCGACTTGGAGAAGCAGGCAGTTATTTTTCTGGTAATTATAAAACGATAAAATAGGAAGATAAATGCTTAAAAATTCTTAAGGATAATTTCATTAAAACAAAACAAAGATCAAAATTTTTTGGCAGGATCTCATAAAATTTCGAATTTTATAAAACCGTGGTCAGCAAAATGACCCAATAAAAATCGTTCAAAAAAGTCACAAATTTGGGTTATGTTTCATATGGACAATTTCTCAATATTTTTTTTTTTTTTTTTTAGTGATTTGTTGTCACTTCGGGACTGTAATTCCTTTTTGCTTAAACATTTACAACTTTTTATGTGATTTTTAACTTTTATGAGAATGTTTTTAAATTATACTCATAAATAGTTCTATAGTGAATTAATAAAGTATATTAAAAAATAAATATAATAACCGATTTAGTAAGTCTATAAAATTAGTTAAGTTGTTATCCATGTGGAAAATAAAGTACCACAGGCAAAAATTTTTGTTAAATAAAAATAATAAATAAATACACAAAAATGCTTAAAGGGATAATTCTGAAAAAATAAAATTTGTTATAGCAAATAAAAACTATTTTCTTCGTCGTTGAACTACTAAAATTTTAGCCTTTTTAAGGGAATTTTAAAAATAAAAAGAGCTAAAAAAACGGCTAGAAGCTAGAACACAAATTTTGAGCCCAAAAGCAAAAATAAAATGGCTAGATTTAGCTTTAAAATGGCTAAACTGGCAACACTGCCACATACTTAAAATATAACTTTTGTATTTTCTTTTTTTTTTTTTACAGTAGTTTAATGAAAAAATAATTTTTCTTAATTAAAACATCAATTATTAGATTAGATTATTCCTATTTAAAATTGCTGAAAAAAAGTAATATCTTCACATTTATTTTCAAAAATTTCGGTAACAAAGAGCCCTATCTAAGGTAACCTTCCAAGAAATAGAAAAACTCAAAAATAAAAATCATTATTAACATAGCTTTTTCTTTTGAATTAAAACTGCATGCAATTTTTTCCCCGTAAAATTACGAAAATTTTAGATGCGTCTTTTCTATATTAAGCCACCGATAAGTATTTATACAATAAACAAGCAAACGTTTACCGAACGTATGATGATTATTTTCGTTTACCCATTTACAAATGGGTATCACTAATACGCTTTATGTGACAAAAAAAGGTATTTTATTTAAATAAAGTTTGTTTTTATCATTTTAGATTTGTAGAGAATAATTTGTGAGATTTGTTAGAGAAAAATTTACAAAAAGAAAAATGCATAAGTAGTATTGTGACAGTTTAGAGACATTCAAAGGGATTAATTATGACAAAACAAAATTTTGTTTGAAATTTAAACCCTAAATATTTCACATTTAAAATACTTGTTTAAAAAGAATTTTTTAAATCTTCTTAATCAGAATTTAATAGAGTTTTCATACAATAACATAAAAGCTTTTTAAAGGTGATATCTACTATTTATATAAAAGAGTAAGATTGCTGACTGAATGTCTGATTCATCATACCACAGCACAAATGCCTGAAGCTACACGCAGAGAAAACATATAGTATATAATAAAATATATGATTTTAAATAACAATTGCTATGATTCCATTTTATCATATTGCGTACGATTTTATGGTTCATTTTTTCATGTTATTATTCAAGTTTTTTCACATTATTTACTACATTATTAACCCATTCTATCGCATTAGAATTACATTTTATCATATTATTATCCCATCTCATCATATATTAAAATAAAATACATTAACTAAAAATTATTATTTTTATAAATTGTTAACTGAGTACCATTATTCCGCAAGATAATACAGAATATTTTTTATTAACTAGTAGTTAAACAATATCTTATATTTCTTGAATCACACCAAATATTACAAAACCTTGTCTACTTATATTAATTCATGTATAAACTAAATGAGAATTATAATGAGGGTGGAAAATTTTTTTTCTGTTAAAAATATTCAAAAACGTAAAATTTTTGTAGTCACCTATATAAAATTTTTGATTGAATGTAAATATTGAATGATATAGCTGAAACAAAAACATTGTTAATGAATATTAATAATGAGAACATGATTTAATGAAAAATTTTCGCTCTTGTTTTCCAAGCCTCGAGGTTATCTACTGCGTTGACTATTTAGGGCACATCAACAAAATATAGCGCGAAATATGTATAATTACAACATGTATCAACTCTCTTTTAAAATTTGTATTCCGTTGAGGGGCGCACAGAACCTGCCCAATAAAACCAACAAATTTTAAAAATTATAAATTTAACTGTTGAAAGTCTGCACAACAAAAAAGTGTAGAATTTATGCACAAATTTCAATAAGTTTATATACACGCAGAGAAAAAAATGGTTGCGGCATAGTCACCACAGTTATATAATGTTCAATTAGTTATGTTTTATTAATCTTAGTGATACTGTATTAATGATAAAAACATTTCTTTTTATGTTTAATAATTAAATGTTTACCCTCAGTTAAAATTTTAATATGGTTGACTACAAAAATAATATATTTGGAGAGTATTTTTACCAGAAACAAAAATTTATGAATAAAAATTATTAGATGTAGCTAATATTTTTATTTATATTTTGTTTTGTACAACTGTTAAATGTTGGTTTTTAGAAATGTTATGTTATCCTCAAATATCAAATGTTTGTTTTAAATAATTTTTTGTTTTCCAAAACTATTTATTGTTTGCTTCTAAAAAATATTTTTTTCTGCACAACTATTAAATACAAATTTTTGTGTAATCTGTCAGTAAGCAATCAGTTTTTTATTTATTTATTATTATTTAACATATATATATTTTTTTTTTTTTTTTGTGTGTTTATGAATTTATTAAAAATTCGTGATAAAATAGTGAGTATTTGTGAAAAAAAAATTAAATAAAGCTAAATAAATGCAAATAAAAATGATAGAAATATAAAACCAGAAATTGGAATTATATACTACATTAAAAATAGAGGTAATATACATATGCATAAGATGCTTCCGAGAATGTTTATTTTTCGGTTTCTATTAAATCTAACTTTATTGTATTCTAACTAACTAGATTCACATATAAATATTTTTATGTAAATAATTACTAATTACTACTAATTCTAATTAATGCCTAAAAAAAGTACAAATTAATTTTAATTTTTTTTATTATTTTGTAAAATATATAATAGACTCAATAAAAACAATAATTTCGAATTAAAGTCTTTTATTTTAACAAATTTAGTACATGAAATATATAACTTTTAGTCATGTTAAAATATGTTAAAAATTATAATATGAAAAAAAATGAGATAATAATAATATCATAAAATGAAAACATAACATAATGTATTATAATATGATAAAATGTATTAGTATTATGTAAAATGGGATCAATATATGAAAAAATGCACCATAATGTGATAAAGTGTAATTAGAATAAGATAAATTCGAATCATAAAATGATAAAAAAACACACTTTTATATTATAAAATCAGACATAATATGATAAAATAGGTTCATAGTATTATAAAGATAAATCATGAAATTATAAAATGATAAAGTGTAATCATAATAATTATTATGTATAACCATTAATCAATCATAATATGTTGCTCCTGGATTATAGTCACTACAAATATATTTTTTATCTGCATGTAAGAACGCATGAGATTAAAAAAACGCATGAACAAAAAGTTTAGAACAAGGGGTGAAAATTAAATAATTTTTAGCCCTTTTTACACAATGAAACTTAAGGTGATAAAATGTTGCACTCTATTATTTTCAAAGTAAGTTCAGATCTGTGACTAGCTTGTTTAAAATAGTGTTATCATAAAACTTATTATTATTCAGTTTCAGCCAGTTTAAGAATTTTTTATTATGGCCCATTTATTAACCTTCCGCAAATATAAAGAATATCTACCTTTTCTTGGTTATTTGTCAGATATAGAAAGGCATGCAAACGTCAAGTTGTTAAATTGTATTTTAATTACTGGCTTAATATTTCAAAGAACACGAACTAAAAAATTGGAGCGATATAACCATAAATTAAATTATTTTTATTTAATTTCAAAAATTTATTTCGCTTTCTCTATAAATGTAATTTTTTCTGCAAATTGCTTTAATTCAACATTAAAATATTAAACGTTTATTTCCTCATGAGTCCTGTGCAAATGTTAAATATTTATATAAATATTAAAAATATAATTTTAATACCACGTATCGTTCATTTAAAGCAAAAATTAAAAAACCAGTTATTTACATATTCTTCAGGCTTTTGTGGGCATTATCTCATTTTTTAACATAAAAGAAAAAAAAATATATTTTCATTAATTCAACGGATTGTGGTATTTCGTTCGGCCTTTAAATAAAGCTCATAAATTTAAAAAATATTTAAATAAACTCCGCTATTTTAAAGAAGACCATAATAAAATAAATTACTGAAAGAAAACAAATAAGAAGAATAATTATTTTTTTTTTTTTTTTTTTTGCACATTAAAAAAAATTAATCAATAATAACTTGAAATTTGGTATAAAAATATTTTTCTCATAAATTTTGTAGACTTTTGCAGTCTTGCAAACAAAAGTTTATTGGATTTTAATTGTTTTTGTTACGACTGAATGTCATCACCAGAGAAGCAATAAATATGATCTAAAAAAAGAGTTTTATGCGCATTAGATATGCAAAATATGTGGCACTTATTCGTTGTAAATGATATGACAAATAAAATTTAGTTGTTAATAGTATTATCATTTTAGTACTGTAGTCATTAGTAGGCATTACATGAGTTAAAATCTTGCTGTCAATTTTTTTTTTCTCCTAAAAGCGATTTCATCAATTCTCTTGTTATGTATTATCTAAACTATATTTCTTTATATAGAAATTAGAAATTAATTTTATTAGTTTTACTTAACATTTATATTTATCCACGTCTAATTAATAATCTTCTTTAATGAGAACTTGTTAAAGTTGTTACCCTTAGAGCTAGAGCTATGGTTTTTTCTTGTTTGCAGTTGTTCCCTATCCTACATGTTCATAAATCTTAAAAAATTTTCAAAAATATATTTGCCATATAAACATTAAAGATATAAAAACTATGAACCCTATAGGCTGTAAATCCTTAAAAAAAAGCCATGTTATATTTGACCAAGAAACATAAAATAAAAATAAAAAACAAACAATCTTAAGAAAAAACTACTTGAGGTTATTTATTTGACATTATAAATAAATGTTTACACATCTTTTTCTAACCGTTATTTTCACATAAATTTAAGAAATAAAAAAAGAAAAAGAAAAGAAAAATGTTAAAAAATATTTACGAAATCAACGTCATTTGTAGCAGCACATGTTCAATATTTTTTTTTTTTTAGTTTAAACCAGGGACCGTAACGATTAATAGCAATATAATAAAAATCGCAATTTAATTATTGTTAATTTTTGGTTAAAAAATAACGATTATTTTTTTTTTTTTTTTTGCTTAAAATATATTATTTTTCGATTATAAAACAACGGTTAACTTTTTTTCTAATCATAATTTTTAAGCTAAAGAAAAAATAGTTGCTATTTTTTAATCGAAAAATAAAAATCAAAAAATAATCGTTATATTTTAAGAAAAAATAAAAATCCAAAAATAATCATTATAATTTGAGCAAAAAAACAAATTAGTGCAAATCATTTATCCGTTCACCACCTTACTGACAATTAATAAAAGTCATGCTTTACAGTATGCTTTCATATTTTCACATTTATACTTACAAAAGTAATCTACATATTTTCCAAACTTCAAAAATGTAAACACAGAATTAAAATTAAGACATAGCAAGCGTTGCTTCCTTAAAAAAACAACAACACTAATAGCTTCTGATGATTACTACCCTGCCAACATTTTCCGCCAAAATTTGAACTAAAAGGACACCTCATATAGTTAATAACAGTCGAATATAATATAATTATCTTATCGAAGAAGAGTCTGCGTTTGGGAAGAAATGTGCCGCAGTTTTAATACTTTTTAAGATAACACTGTTTAATACATTCTTTGGGTATCGAAATACTATCATTTAGAAGTGCAAAAAAGTACATCAAAAAAGTATCGAATTATACTCGATTTCATATAATAAACATGTTTTAAATGCAGTTGGAATATTTCTAGTAAATATTTTTAACTATAATTGAGCTAAATGCTTACCTTATATTTAGACACCCTGTAATAGCTCACTATAACTTTAAACTAAATTAATAATTCACTATAACTTTAAAATAAATATAAAATCTTCAAAAACCAAAATCATTAATTAAAAATTAACAATTTTTTTTATATTAACAAATTTTTTGTTCAATACTATAAGCAAAAACATTGTTCATTTTAAAAGTTATACATTTACTGAGCGAAATTATGTCATGCTTGTCTTTCCAAAAAAATATTCTGAATTTTCTGTGGAAAAACGAAGTCGCTAGCTTATGTACTTTCGACTTTTCTAAGCCCCTACCAGAGCTGTAAATGAATCATTCATTTTTGAATTAAATCGCGAATCATTCATTGACTGAATTAGCAAATTATGAATTAATTAAAAATAAATTGCAATTCATTTCCAACTCAAATAAATTTGTGGAATGAATTACAGTTCGTTTTCAATTCAAATGAATCTGTAAAATGAATTGCACTTCGTTTCCAATTCAAATGTATTTGTTAAAGTGAATTGCAATTCATTTCCAATTTCATTCAATTCTTTTTTGTTGTGAAAAGAATTAATTCAAAATTTAGCTAATTCGTAACGAATTAAAATCAAAAAGTATGATTCATTTACAACTCTGGTAGGAGCTTAGAAAAGTCGAAAACAGTTACAATTTTAGAGGCCTTTCTGGTTTTTTTAATGGATCGATTTTGTTGATTTGATGTATAAAATATATATGTATATCCGATAACTGGGGCTTTCTAAAAATAGACAGACAGGCGGATATCGTTATATCGACTTCCTTATCAATAAAGATCCAGAAAATATATACTTTTTGCAGTCTTCGATGAATATTGTAGAAATTACAGATAGAATGACAAACTTATATGTTTACACCTGTGGAGAAGGGTATAACAAAACTTAAAAATAACTGCTATTGATTAAGGTTTTTGAAAAAATCAAAAAATTAAATTTTTTGCATATTTGGAAAGAGCGTTCAAAAAAAAAAATAATATAAAAGTGTTCCAGAACATCTTTCTAAGGCTCATTATTTACAGTCCCTGGTTTAAACATGATTATTTGGCATTAAAAATTGTTATAAAAAATACAGCTAAATCTAAGGCCGTTTTAATGTAAAATAATATTTCTTTGCTATGTTCTTTGCAGCCACCATCTTTCGTTCTTTTCTTTCCCTTTTACATTCCTTTTGTATTTATAAGTTTTAGAGCCCGTTTGGCTGAATTTCCCCAAAGGCTAAGAGATTTATGTTGGATAATTTTCTTAGCAAAAAGGATTAATTTTGCCTTTTTCTTTTTTGCGGGTAAAAAAATAAATAAAAAAAATCATCAAAATACAACGAATGTTGGCAAAATGGGCGAAAGTGTGTTATTCAGAAAGTTAGGAAAATTAAAAGGTATACGATTTTTTGCTTTTTAGTTTCAAAAGAATTAAATTATTTATTTAAATATTAAAGTTAACAATTTTGCAAGGACAAAAAGGTAAAATATAGGGAGTCAGAGAAATAACTTAAAAATATTTAAATATATGAAGATGTAGTTTATTATTAATAAAATTAAGGTATTTAAATAAAATTAACAACTTTTTACCAATTTTCTATAATGGCACAATATTTAAAAATAGCGGATCAATATTTAAATACATCTTGGTACATTCGCCATCCATGTTTTGAAAATATTAGACAACTTGTGGTGCTAAAAACAAGTATGCAAAATATTCCACATCGTCAATCTATATTACACAGTAGGGCAGAATAGAAATTGTTTGGAAAGAAATCTGTAACTTCTAATCTACTGTTTAGATTTACACAAAATTTCACATAGGCGTAGCAGAGGAGAGTACAATTTTAAGTTTGGAAGGAGGGCGCTACATACCCTCATATATGTTCTTAAAGAAAATGTAAAATCAGATAAGAAACAAAAATTTTACAAGCAGTTTTTTTTCTATGTCATAGGAGTGTGCAGGGCGCTCATTCCAAATTTAAAATTGTACACTCCTCTGCTACACCTGTGTGAAATTTTATGTGTATCTAACCGGCGGATTAGAAATTACAGATTTATTTCCAAAAAATTCGATTCTACTCCACTCTGTATTATCTCATACCACCAACAAAATGTCTCAAATTTATCAAAAATTTTTAAAACTTTTTTCCATATTGTAATCACTTCATCTTAATCTAAAAATTTTCTGTCTATTTTTTTTTTTTTTCATTTAAAACCCTTTTGCATTCTTTCAACAATTTCATTTTATCACTTTCGTTTACAAATAAAATTTATAAGTTTGACAATATTGAAATATTTGTCTACATTTTGTAATGAAATGTCTTTTATGAAACTTTGCTTAAATTCATATGTTCATTTTTTTTCTGTGCTTACAATTTTCGGTATTATTAGCTACAATCCATTGAGCTATTGCTCGATTATTGACAAACTTTTGGCAACAGCTAGAAATGGCATGAAAATGAAATTATAAAACTTTTAGCAAAGAACAAAGTTTTGGATTTTTTTCTCATGCTAACTAATACTTGGAATTAAGTACACTTTGTTGTGCAAACATCAAATTGCAGTGATTGTGTGCAAAAATTGAACTTAAATGTTAAGTAGTATGATGAGAGAAATTAAATAGACAGATAAAGTAGTTGTAATAGTTGCAACGAGCAGAGAAAAAACATGGTTACAGCATTATCACTCAAACAATATTATGTTCTCATTGTTAATTTTCTTGAATTTTAATAACACTAACAATGTTTTTGTTTAAATTTTGTCATTTATTAATTTCACTCAATAAATTTTTTAAACACGATTGACTGCAAAAATTATAGGTTTTGAAATATTTTTACCAGAAACTAAAATTTATTAATATGAAAAATATCGTTACTTCTACAACCATTAAGTATTTGCAGTCTTTTTCCTTGTTCTTAAACCATATTCTGTTTTTAAACCATATTAATATTATTATTTCCATGACAATAAAATGTTTCAAATAAATATAATATTTATAGTTTTCACAAACTTAGTGGAAAAATTCACAACTGGTTTGTTTTTTATGTTTATTTTCCAACTTCATTGTAATTCTCCTCATTTAATTTATATACGAATAAATATAAAGATTTTATTTTAGTATATTATAAGAGGGAATAATATGATAAAATGAAATAATGATATGATAATATTGGATAACTATATGATAACATAGGATAATAATATGAAAAATTGGAATAATATTATGAAGAATGGCATAATAACTTTATAAAATAGAATTATAATATGACAATAAGATAGAATAATATAATAATATCAAATCATAATATAATAGAATGGGATAATGGTGTTGTAAGATTATTTAATTATATGTAAAACTAGAATCATAACAAGAAAAAACAAACCCTAAAATCGGGCACAATATGATGAAATGGAATCATAATAATTTCAATTTTTCGCTGTGATCATATGTTCCAATAATAATATATTGCTCTTAGATTATGGTAGTTAGTTGGATGAGAAGTTCTATAATTTATATTACACATCTCTTTTATTTGCTCAGAAAAAATATATATCAAAATTTAATAAAGACAAATATTATAGATTTTTATGTCTAACTAGTAACACTCTGCAGCAGTGAAAAAAAAACATTCGAGAAATAACATTGTATCCATTATAGGTCTTCTTAAGGACATCATAAATCAGTTTTAAATAATATTCCAATAAACCCTCAAAACCTTGAGTTATGCTCAAAAAAATCTTCTGTTCTATAGAAATGTATCCATAATTCTGTTATCCTCTTGTTGGTGTTTTTCTTTTTAAGGTTGGAAATACAACAATCAAGTTTTCCAGTCGTATACATTTTTGTGTGTTTTGGTCAAATATTAACAGAAAATTTTTAAACAACATTTAAAATTCTGTCCACAATTTTTCGAGTTTAACTGCAATTTATTATAGATTTTTCTATAAAAGTTTTATAGATATTTTTGTTGTAAACATAACAAGATTTATAACTTATTCAATTTTATCTAAAATAACTTTCCATATATTTTTCATGTTTTCCCTAGAAATTATGCTTCAAATAAAACATTAAATAAAATACTTTTTCCAAAAATTCATAAACAATTTATTGACAAATTATATTTTTTGATCTTTTTTTTCTAAATATACCAGAATTTAGAACTTGGCCCATATGGTTAGAGTAGAAGGGGGCCGTTCGTTGTACCTATCACACATGTATCTTTTCTGACTAATATTTTTTCATTCGATTCAATTCAGAACAGAAATTAAAAAATGGCTTGATTCGTATCAGAAGATCAAAAAGTCGTATCTTCCAATGGACAGTACCTTAAATAAATTACGTTGTACATAGGGTTTGGGAAACGGGAATTTCCGAGAAACGATCAACTAGCATTCTCGGGAAAAATTACTTATATTCCGGAAAAAATACAATTTTGAACTTTTAATGATTTATTGTATTTTATTTTGAAATTTTTTAAAAGTATAATTTTTATATTTTTGCACTAGACAAAAAATAGCACAAAATATATCGAACAAAACATAAAAATGTTTTCATAATCGGATCATTATAAGAAATAGTGAAAAATTTAATAGCGTTAAATTTTTTTAAGAGCCAAATAATAAATATCTGTATTTAATTATATTGAGCAGAATAACGTGTGATAAAAATGTCTAAGAAAATACCTCGTTCGGGCAGATCGTTTTGGAGTGTTCATGTTTTAAGTTTATTAGCAAATATGAGGAATATTAGGTAGATAATTTATAAAACCGGTGGTTATGTTTAGAATTTTGACCGTAACTCCCCCTAGAATTGTTCTTTGGACTGTAAATGGACACTGTGTAAAAAATTATTGAAACCGGATATCGTTAACCCGTGCAGTATTATCTCTAAATTTTAGAGGTATGGTTTATATGGTAGATTTTTTTTTAGTTTTTTCAAAATTTTGATTATTTCGTTGTTCTTTTTGTACATTAGTTTAAAAGAATCGAAATCTACACATAATTATCTATTTAAAATGATGAAAAGAGTTAAAATCGGTCCAAAAATATTAAAGTTATTAAAAATTCCCAAGACCATTACATATTTCGCTAGACTTGTGCTGGATATGTTCAAATATATATATATATATATATATATATATATATATATATATTAAAATATGAACGTGAAATGTCAAATTTTGTAATTTTTGCATTTTTGCAATATCAAAATGATCCCAAATTTTTGAAAAACTTAAAACAATGCCTGTTTTCAATATATGCAAAATTTACTTCAACAAATATTGGTTGGGATTCAAAATAATAGTAAATAATAATTCACCTGTTGTGGTAAGTGGGGTCATAATAAAACACAAACTATTAATTTATTATAATATCTTATTTAGAAGGGCAAAAAATGTGTTAAAATTGTTTTTCAAATATTCTTTTTTATCTTTATAAGTTTTTTTTATTACTATAAGTATGAGTTTTGTTTCCATTAAAATATTTAACATATTTAGAGAGTCATGGAAAAATATTGACCAAAACAAATTTGTAACTGGAGTAGAAGAAAGTAAAGTTAAAAATGTTCTTGGTCATGATGCATCAAAGATTATAAAAATTGCTTCTAACATCTCTTCGAAAATCAACCACGTCACGACTATACGGGAATACGATACTTCCATTCCCGTGTGCTTTTTATTTAAAAAATTCGCACGTTTCTAGCACAATTTTTATAAAAATATATTTTTAAATGTGAAATAACCATTAAATGATAACAGTTTCACAAAAAAACATTGTTTTTTTAATTAACTTCCAAAATATACTTGCACACATATAAACAAACTTTCGTATAAGTGTTTCTTTTTTTTTTACAGAGTTCATCTTATAAGATAGTTGTGTAGAAAAATCTCATTACAACAGTCTCATAATACTTCTTATTATAATACTAATATTTGAATCTCTAGAGAAAGCGAATTTGACACTCTCTGACAGAAAAATCTTACATGTTATGTTACATCAAGATGGGCTGTTAATTAATGTGTCAAAAATACTTGGAATTATTATGTTAAAACACGCAGAGAAAAAATATAGTTGTAGTGACCAAAATCTAAGAACAACATATTATGATTGGAATATATGATCACAGCTAAAAATTGATATGATTATAAATAACAATTGTTATGATTCCATTTTATTATATTTTGTGCGTTCGTTTTTTCATGTTATGATTTAAATTTTTCATATTATGATAACATAATGTAGTAATATTGTCCCATTCTATCATATTAGTGTTCGATTTTATCATATTATTATCCCTTCATATCATGTATCAAAATAAAACACATTAATTAAAAATTATTATTTCTATAAATTATTTATTAAATCATTATATTGTGCCATCATATATTGTGCAAGATAATAATAGATATTTTTTATTAATTAAACCTTGAATACTTGAATTTAATCAATATCTTGTATTGTTTGAATCACACCAAATATTACAGAACCTTATCTAATTATATTAATTCATGTACAAAACCTAATGAGAATTATAATGAAGGTGGAAAACAAACGTTAAAAAACAAATATTTCAAAAGCAAATAAGTTTTGAATTTTCCAATCATATTTTTAAAAACCATATATATTGTGTAAAATTTTATTGTTATACGAATAATAATATTAATATGGTTTGAAAACGAAATATGGTTTAACAACAAGGAAAGAGATTTATAAAATTTAATGGGTGTAGATTAAATGTTGTAGAAATATTATTCTTTATATTAATAAAATTTTGTTTCTGGTAAAAATATTCAAAAACATAAAATTTTTATAGTCAACTATATTAAAATTTTTATTGAACGTAAATATTGATTGTGATAAAACTGAAACAAAAATATTGTTATCATGAAGACAGTATCATTAAAATTAATGAATATTAGCTATGAGAACATAATATTGTTGGAGTGACAATGCCGTAACCACGTTTTTTCTCTGCGTGAAGTTGAAATAATAAAGTGGAAAAATTAAACAAATGCGAGCGAACATTTTTCGAATACTTAAGCAATTGAAGTGGTCTAACAAATCCATCATCATACCAGTAAACTGTTAAAACCACACAAAATTAAATTTCAAGCAAATGGACCTCAAACAAAAGCCCACAATTCTTTGTACCACAAAAGCTAAGCAACAAAAATAATAATCCCAATTGTTTTTGTTATAATGGCTTTATTTAGTATATTTTTTTTGCTTCTTTTTTGCTCTTTTATATTGTTTTTAATAAACATTGATTTCAAAAGATTATACATATCAAACGAAAATTCATATTTTATAAAAACTTTGAGAAAAACACCAAAGGTTCTGAGCAAAGTGTTTGTTTTTATTTTTTTGTGGTATTTTATTTATGACAGAGTTTTGACAAATTGTTATCCCCTGGCATCAGCAGCACAAAACCATCATTATCATTATTATGAAATCCAATGACTTAAAAGTAACAAACCTTCCTTTTTCACTCCCTACTCAATGATGCAAAAAAAATATTTCATATTTTTCTTTCTATATTTTTTATATTTTGTTAAAAAATAAAAAATAACATTATTTTCGTTGAGCTTTTAAGGGGCTAACTTACCCCTACTAGTTGTTTTTTAAAAATCTGAATGTTGTTTTTATATATCCTTTTCCTATCAACGCACTTTGTTAATGTTTAGAAAAATGTGAGAATTTTATAAATTTGTTATACTTCTAGACATTAATTATAGTGTTTGGCTTGCCTTTACTTTAGAGCAACGGTTTCCAAATGGGGGTCCGTGAACCACAACGGGACCGTACAAACAGCTTAAGGGGTCGCGAAGATCATTTACTTAAACACAAAATTGAAATCATTTTCATTTTCATTAGAAATAAAACTTATAATTTAAACTTTTGTCTTATGCTTGAGCAAAACTTGCTCGATATCAGACATTAAAATCATATTGCAAACCTTTGCTTTGGGGTTGAATTATTACATTTTGGTAGAGGTCGTGAATCTGTTGCTTGTGAGAGCTCCTGATTAAGAGTATTAAATAAATATTTTTATAATTTGTTCTAAATTGAATATTACTTATAATGATTTCTTTTCATTAAGGTTAACAATCTTATTATGTTTTAAAGAATTTAAAATGTAATAAAATTAAATTTGATTTGTTACAATATAAGTTTAGGTTAGGTCTTCGAAACATACTAGAAGATCATCCAGGACCAAATGGTAGCCTAGAGATGATTGACTCTGGAGTGTAAAGACTAAGCACTAAACAATCTGGCCTAAACAATCTGACCTATTTTATATAAAAATTTTGATTTTAGCCTACAGGTTCTAAAGTCCCAAAGCCTGAATCTATGTATAGAATGCAGTTTCGTAAACTCTAATTCATCCCAAAAAGTTTGTCAACGGCTTTTTCCAGACCTGTAATAAAGGCGGATTTTATGGGCAAAATTAAAAAAAAAAATCATTTTTGGGCTTTTCGCCCATTTTTTTTTTTTTTTTTTTTTGTAATTTTGGGATGCCTTTTACTATATACAACCATTTCAAATAATCAAGAAAATAATTACCGAAAATTTTGTTAGGATATTTTATTAGAAATAAAATATTTATGGATTCTCCAAAAATCAATTTTTAACATAAGTTGTTAAGAGTCTACAGTCATGACTTCTTTCATATCGGAAAAATACAGACTTTATGGGTCAAAATGTAAAAAAAAAATCCAATTTTTGAGATTTTTTTGGAAATTGTGGGATTTATTTAGAAAAAAACTTTATCATTTCCAATGATAAAGTCTAGAATCACAATATATATATAAGTGTCATAATAAATGACACTTTAAACAGAGAATATATATTCAAATACTCTTTTTAATGAAAGCATATTATAAGTTTGAAAATTTCTGAATTAATAATGTCTAGAATTAGATGGGTTAGCAAATAGAAGATCAATAATGTTTTGATATAATAAAAAAATGGAAAATTAAATTTCGGCACGGTTCATAAATTTCAGTTTTGCCATATTTTATAACATTAATTAAACTTTTTTTTAATGAAAACCTTCATTTTTGTTAAAAAATAAATGCATATTTTCGCGTTTTTGGATCATATTTATCATTTCATATTTTAATACACATAAAACCTTTTTTTTAGAATATTTGTGGTTTCTCTGGTTCTGAATAAACTGCTTCTTTGGCTTGCCAGACCTAAAATTTATTCAACAATTTTAATTTCTTTTTACACGCTATTTATCTATTCAATTTCCCACAATATTTGTGATATGGAACTCTTGACCAGGATGTTATAAAATGTTATGTTATTGCCCTTTAGGCGCATTCATATTTTTGAAAAAAATTAATGTCAATAATTTTCGTCCTCTCCTTTGCATTTACATTTTTTTTTTGGCTCCTATTAGCAACTTTTTTACTTTGTATGTCTTCAGGCTACCTTTTTGAAACTTTATTGATAACAGATACTGAGTAATTTAATAATTAAGTCGCATTTCACCATACACAAGTTTGAATTATGCGTTTGCATGAATTTTGTTAATTTTTCATTTGAAGAAAAGCTAATTATGCTATTAATACAAAATTTAGCACACAGTTACTGGCAGTAATGATAAATGTGAACAAGTTAATGCTAAAAACGTTTTATAAGTTATAAACCTTAAAGTGTGCACATATTTTTTTGTGCGCAGTTGTTATAAGAGTTAAATAGTGCGAGTAAATATGTTTTTACAGACCCTATGTTTTTATAGGCCTTATCGAGGGCTTTAAGAAGTTGTAAAAATATTTGAAATCGGATAAGAACCAAAATTTGGTAAAAGTTCAAAAATGTTCTATCACAGAATGACAGACAGACACTTTCTGAATGACAGAACATTCATTAAGTGTACATCAAACTGAAAGATCATTTGATATGGCTATGCTTACAGACAAGGAAGAAGCCTACAATAATGTTTTTATGTATCTCGAGTCTTATTGATTCCTTAAGAATGTTTAACCTGAACTGTAGCATAATTGCTTGAATAGGCCATATGTTAGGAAGCAGGTAGATAAATTGCGAAATAAATGGCAAAAAAAATAGAAATGAGTGACACAGGATTTCTCAAGGTGTTATTCTATATCTACTATCGAGGATGACTAACATATAAAGTCTACTAATAATTCTATCCGATGAAAGTTTCAAACCCGTCTGTTATGCAGACGATATCACGATATTGATAGAAGAAAGAAATCCCAAGTATTTATGCGAAAGAGTAAAGGAAGTCCTAAATATATTCTGTAACCTTTCAGAATAAAATGATACAAATAACATGAAGAGTAGCACTTAATTGAAGATTATCTTAGAATGATCAAATAAACCCTGGAATACTAACTATGTTTTTTAAAAGTTAATACTAACGATACGTAAATCTTAAGTACACATGGAAATAAAAATTTGTCACTTAGCATGCAATAGCAGCTAAGTGACAAATTTTTCTTATTTATGGTCTTTAAAAGGGCTTAAAATGAAAAAGTGAATTTAATAAATAAAAAAAACAACAAATAACATTAAAAACATATCAAGATTTTACTTACGAAAAGTCATGATAAATTATGATCTGGTGTTTACTTGGGATGCATATCAAATATTACAATATGTTCTAACATTTCGCTTTTTGCATAATTGTTAAGTTTTTGCTTTTCTTTATGTAAAAAATTCTTAATATTACACTAATCTCGGCAGGTATTAATTTCCCTTCAATTATTGCATTAATTTCATTGAAAATTTAGAATTAACTACTGCATCCACTAAATTAAGAATATCCGCCGAATATTTCAATTTTTACTCTGCCATTTCTAACACATAACGATACGTAAAATTTACATATAAAATTTATACTTTTAATACTAACGATACATAAATTTTACGTAGTACCTTCTATAGTACTTGCATATCTTAAAAAATATTTTCTTTTTTGTATGTGTTTAAAAACACATGACGAAAGAACTTCCGGAATTTTATAACGTTATTTCCAAACACAAGAGTAATAAGGATTTGAGAAAAAAGTATATATACGTAGAATTTACTTACATTAATGTTCTAGGGTTAAAAGCAGAATAGTGAAATCTCACAGAATATGGGCCTTTTGCAAAAAAGAAATAGAAGCGAAATGGGGTATAAGACCAAAGATGATACACTGTTTAAAAAACGAGCGGTATTATGAGCGAATTCTAGACCATAATACCTTCTTCCAATCTAAGATTATGGTGATTGTGGAAGGTATTAAATAGTTCAAAGAAGTAGATAACAAAGTTCACACTCATATTTATACGGACAGTTAATTGGTAAAAAAAAAAACTGAGAAATTACATAGTTACATATCCAAGTGTCTTATAGTTAAATAGTGAAATAAAATCCTATCACGGTTGTAAAAATATTGAGATAATATAGGTTCTAGAACATCATGGTATTGTCGGGAGCGAAAGAGTTGATAAGCTATCAAAAATGGGTGCAAACTTGAACATTATCACATTGGAAAATGCAAAACATTTCCTAATGTTTAAAACTGAACTGAAGATAAGATAACCTAGCTCCCATTGGAATTATGGATGATATTATCTGTGGATCATGTAAAAAGGAGGACGAGATATTGGAGCACTACCTATATTAATTCCCTGCGTTTGATTGCGAAAATGTTGAAATAGATAAAGTACCGAATTTGGAAGATCTCTGGTATATAAATTTTAAATCTCTGAGAAACTATATAAAAGAGCTTCTTAACGTAACCACACAGATAAGGCTTATGGATAGGGGAGGTATTAACAATAAGGGCATACGTGTATTTCCTCAATGGGCTTGGGGCCTTTTTTAATGACCCCCTCCCCCCTCAATCCGCAACTTAACCTAATATGACAATAGAAGTTTCCAAATGGAATATTTCATTAACAAATGTCGAATGAGCGCTAAATTCGCGTCATTTCATGATTTCAGTTATTTCGCTCTGGAGCTATATTATTAAGTGGCTATTCTATGCCAATAAACAAAATTAAAACCATTTGAAAATAAATCTATAACTTCTAATAATAAATGTCTAATTTATATAAAAATTAAAAAAAAATTAAAAAAAAATTAATCATAGCAGAGTAGTATTTGGATTTAAGTTGTAAATGCGAATAGTACAGTTTTCTCAGGATTGAAGCTATGAGGTCACAAAGTTGGTCACCTTTGACTTTAACATTTTTAAAATATTTAGAATTTTTTGGTTCCTCATCCTATTTTAAAGTAATCCGATTTTAAAGTAATCCGATTTAAGCGGTACTTCATTTATGCGATTTCTCTATATCAGGATTCAATAGAAGTTACCACTAATTTAAATACGCGTATTTATTTAACGCAGAATTGATGCATCGCGTTTAAAAAAATAATGACAAACCTTGAATTGTACGAAATATACGGAGTACTTTGGATAAAAAAATCCAAATGTTTCTGATAGATTTAAAAATTCTAATGAATCTACAGTAAGAACAATTCAAGAAATATGTGATACTAAATCAGCAAAACGTGTGTCCTAAATCCTAGACAAGTGGAAAAAATTTTTTAAATCCACTAATAATAACAGTACAATCGCATCTATGTATATATATATATATATATATATATAATGTTTGATGGTATTAGTGTAGCACATTTTAGAGTTTCCAAGCAAAATTTAGAAAATCTTCTTTATACTATGTGACTTTTAGAAATGTGGTTCGAATCTAAATTATTTCTACATATATTGCAAAGAAATTTATTATTGTGATACTTTTTTAACCCAAGTAATTTTTTCTTTTGGTCCATAAAATTTCTATCTCTCGATATGTCTTAGTAAAATGTGTTTTGACAAAAGTGTCCCGTTTTCAACTATCAACGATATTTGACTTATATTTATGGCATCAATCAATTCATCGCCGTTCTTATATCTATATAACCAAGATTTGTACAAATTTCAATTTGCTATATAAAAGTACAAAAACAAAAAGTGCAATTTTTGTTTAAATTCCAAAAAGTTCATACATTTTTTTTATTAAATTCATTTTTAATGCTTTTTCGATTTTATTTTGTAAAATAACTAAAAACTAAGTTCAAGTAGTAATACATGATATTCCATTGGAAATTGTGAATGTGCCTTACGAAAAACAGATTTTTTTAAAAATTTTCATGATTAAAAAATTAAATCTATGGTGATCAAATTTTGCACTCTAATAGTTTCAAGCTCGTTTGTTTAAAGTGGTATTACCACAAAACTAATTAAAGATTAAACTCACTTTCAGCCAGGTTAAACATTTTTAATAATGGCCCTTTATTAAGATGATTCTGCTAATGATAAATATTTCAAAAACAAATTCTACTTAAAAAAAGCACTAGTTCCAGAACATAGTTTCAAGAGCATTAAACAATTTTATTAAAAAAAAAATATATACTTTGTTTAAATAAAATTGTTTTTTTTTTAAAGAATAATATAAAGGGCAAGTATTGATTTTTAATCAATTTACCTTAATCACAAATTATTTCAAAACAATAGGAAAATTTCTAATACAATTAATTTTTTAAACAAATATTGTTTCAAGAGTCTATCTGTTAGTCAAGTGCATTTCTTTCTATATTAATATGTTTTTGTGTGAGTAGTCGTTATATACCTCTAACAAATATTTGACTTGAAATCATAAATAAATATTTGTCCCGTTAAACAATGTGTTTTTGTTGCGATAAAAATAAACGCAAAATTATTTTGTCAATATCTGTTTAAATGTTTGCTTTCTAAATATTTGCAACATGTTGTCTATTGTTGATTTAAAGAAGAACGGGAATAATTTAATTAATTTAAGCCCTTTTTCTAAGTTTTTTTCCTTTAAATTTGAACAACAATCATGATTACAAAATGAAACCTATAGTGCTAAAATTTTGCAATCTATTAATTTCAAGCCTTGTAAATTCAGATCTGTAAGCGGTTTGTTTAAAGTAGTTTTACCACAAAACTTATTGAGTAATAACCTCAATTTCAGCCAGGTTAAACATTTTTGATAATGGCCCATATTTGACAGACAGACGAATATCATAAAGTTGATTCTGCCAGCGATTTCAAAACTCAATTAAAAAGAGATAAAAGTTTCAAAAACAAATTCTACTTTAAAAAAGCATTAGTTTTAGAACATATTTTTAAGAGCTTATACATTTTTATTTGTTTAAAAAAGATACTTTATTTAAATAAAATTACTTTTTAAAAATAATAATATGACAACAACAAATATGATTACAATTATAGTACTTATATTTATAGTACTTTTTTATCTTTTTAACTCATTTAACTTAATCTTACACTCAGAGAAAAAATATAGTTGTAGTGACCATAATCTAAGAGCAACATATTATGATTGTTACATATAATCACGGCGAAAAATAGAAATGATTGTAAATAATAATTATTTTGATTCCACTTTGTCATATTCTGTCTGATATTATGGTTTGTTTTACATGTTATGATTATAGTTTTGCATATAATTGAACAATCTTATAATATTATTATACCACATTGACATATTATGATTACATTTTGTCATATTATTACCTCATGCTATCATATAGTTATCCAATATCATCATAATATTATTTCATTTTGCCATATTGTTATTCCATCTTATCATATATTAATAAAAATTATTATTTTTATAAAATTTTTATTGAAAAATGGTATATATATATTCACTTGTACCACCACATGTGGTTCAAATGCAAGATATCTTATATATCTTGAATCACACCGAGTATAACCAAACCTTGTCTGTTTATATTTATTATATAAACTAAATGAGAATTACATTGAAGTTAGAAAACAAATATTAAAAAAATATATAACAAATATTGAAGTTTTCCACTAAGTTTGTGAACAAGATAAGTATTATATTTATTTCAAACATTTTATTGTTATAGGAATAATAATATTAATATGGTTTAAAAACAGAATGTGGTTTAAGAACAAGGTAAAATACTGCAAATATTTAATAGTTGTAGAAGTAATGATATATTTTATATTAACAAAATTTTGCTCCTGGTAAAAATAGTTAAAAACATTTAATTTTTGCAGTAAATCATATTAAAATTGTTATTGAGTGTAAACACTAAATGACAAAATTGAATCAAAATCATTGTTATCATGAACACGGAGTTATTAGAGTTCAATAAAATTAACAATATGAATATAATATTGTTGTAGTGATAATGTTGTAACCATGTTTTTTCTCTGCGTGTAGATTATTTGAAAACAATAAGAAAATTTCTAATACAATTTATTTTAGGCCGTTAAACAAATATTGTTTCAAGAGTCTATCTCTTATCCAAGCGTATCTCCTTTTATATTAATACTAGCTTTTCCCGGTGAGCTTTGCTACTCCTTTCTAAGGCGATAACTAATATTTATTTTATATGAGAGCTAATAATTCAATTCAAAATTTTATATGAAAATTATTTTAAAAAATTTGTAAAACTTTCAGTAAGTCACTACTTTACATGTCTGAAAATATTTTTTCTTCTTTGTATGATGCTACTAATCCTACAGCTTGCCTATCCGTCCTATTTTCATTTCACCAATGCAATATGATAAGAAAGTAGTTCTTTAGATAAGTCATTAAGTAGTTCTTTAGATAAGTCATTAAGAACATTTGATTTGTATCGGGGGTACAATTTCCCCTAGTCCTATTCATCCTATTTGATCAAAACTTATGAACTTTTTTTTTTTTTGAAAAAGTTATTCCTACAAAATCTTAAAACTTTTGCTTTATTAGTTCCTAAGATATACGATATTTAATATTTTCGTTGTATGGGGGTACCATTTCGCTGGTACTACCCGTCATATTTTTATTTTGAGTTTAGTGGTTGATGAGAAGATATTCCCATAAAATTTTAAGACTTTTGCTCTAACATCGGATAATTTGAATATATGATAATTAGTATTTTATATGTATGGGTGCTATCACTTCATGATAAAATTATTTTCGCAAAATCTCAGGACTTCATCTGCAATCGTACTTGAGATATGTGATAATTAATATTTGCTTTGTATGGGGGCTACCATTCCCCCTGCTAATATAGAAAAATAAAATAACCTATTTCACTTTCGAATATTACAGAATGATTCTGTGAAAATTTCAAGAAAATCGGTTCAGCGGTTTAGTTTTCTATAAAGCCCAAACAAACAAACCAACAAACAAATACAGATTCATTTTTATATATGTATAGATGTGTTCATGTGAGTAGTCGTCATATGATCCTACTAAATATTTGACTTGAAATCATAAATATATATTTGTCCGGTTGAACAATGTGTGTTTGTTGTTATAGAAATAAACACAAAATTATTTTGTCAATATTTGTTTAAACGTTTGCTTTTCAAATATTTGCAAGATGTTGTCTATTGTTGATTTAATCCAATTCTTTTTGTATATGGGGGTAAAATATTTTTTTTATGTATGTTTATTTTGTAGACAAATCCATTAAGATTTTTATCTAGTTTTTTAAAAAATAATAATAATATAAATACTAGGGTGATCGATTATTCGACATTTTATAGAAACCGGTTTCCGAATAATTTGAATAATTGGAATTTTGCAAAAACCGGTTGATGTTTGCGAAATTCAAATAAAAAAAAAATAATAAAAAACTGGTTAATAGTTTTTTTTCTTTTTTTTGTTTTTATAGAAGTATTTCCATTAAAAGACTATATTTAAAAAAACGCAACAAATCTTATAATATTCAAATTAAAATGTATGAAATATTATTATTTTATGAAGCAAATTATAAGCTTTATTCCCGTACTCTAAATTGGAAGAACGTGGGGTCCCAATGTTACCGAAAAGCGTTCCCGTACTCGAAAAATGGGCGAACGAGAGCTATTTTGAGAGAATAATGTTCTTCTTCTTGAACGAAACAGCCTATAATTATCAAAAATTTTAAATATATAATAAAAAACTTGAACGAAAATGAACAAAAAATTATTTGTTTTTGTTACTAACAGAAAGTGAAATTTAAAAAAAAAAATAGAAACTTTAAAATTATGCTGAAATATAAAATTGAATTGACATACGAATTTTTAAAACAGTTTGATATTTTATTTTTGGGAAAAGAATTTGTATTTTTGTGCTCCAGTACTTTTGATTGTTATTGTATTTTTGTGGGAGAAAAATGAGCTTTTTATCCAAAAGTAAGAAAACAATTATCAAAAATGAAACTAAGGCCCAGTATTAAACTGTATTACTTAGTGACAAAATCGTACTTAAGTTCTTAAAATATTTTATGATTGAAAACTTAAGTATTCTTATTCCATCCCTTAAGTTTTTCCTAAATATGAAAATTGTTTGACGCCTAAAAAAATATTTATTGAAAATAAACAAAAATAAATAAAAATACTAAATCTAATAAAATTATTTTAAATTTTAAAAAGATTTCAAAATACGCTCTAAATTTCTAAAATTTCTTTGTGGTTATATATTTTGCACCAACACATTTTAATTAATTTTCAATTTTAATTTATTTCATATTTAATATGTTACATCTCAGTTTTACATAATTAATTGTGAAAAGTTTCAGATTAGTATTTTTTTCTACTTAATTGTAATATATTTCGATAGTAATTATTATATATATTATTATATATTATATATATATATATATATATATATATATATTATCTATATTGACAAAATTATATTATATTATATTGGAGGTAAAAATTTAGCAAAAACCTATTTAAACCTCTTTTTTTATTTTATTTATATTATTTTCCTTTTCTTAATTTTATAAAAACACTTATTCTAAATCTTAACTACATAAATTGAGCTAGCTCATTAATATAATTATAAGAAGAGTTTTGGCACCTGGTAATAAAATTTCCATTTAGTCTTGAAAGTCTATCTTTAACTAATTCTATATCTGCAAGAGAATGGAGGCGAGCTGTTGAGTTAAACCAAGGAAGGTTATATATTAGTTTTAATAATTTATTCTGCAATATTTGTAACTTGTTTAAGTGACAGTTAGCACTGTTCGAGCAAACAGGAGCTGCGTAGTAAATAACGACGTGAAATATTGATTTCATTATTAAAATTTTATTGCTAATGCTTAAAGCAGAATTTATATTTATAAAAGGGTATAGAATGCATGCTAATACATTTACTTTATTTATTATATAATGAATGTGGTCTTTGAATTTCATTTTGGAGTTCAGTATCACTCCAAGATATTTAAATTTATCTTCCCATTGACTAGAGCAATTATTAAACATAATGTTGCTGGAAAAATATATATTGTGTTTTGTCAGTGTTGAGTTGTAGGATGGCAATCTGGTTGGAAATTTGGGAAAAGTTAACCTCTGAGCCGGATGGATAAACAAAATAAAATAATTTATTTTGTTTACTCAATAACACCAAAATGCAAATAGTATAGTAGGGAAAAAATAAATAAAACAAAGAATTAGTGATTGGAAAATAAGTAATTTTATTGAGTGGAATTACCTCTTATTGTGTCTGTGGCCAAATCAAGAAGAAGGACAAATTCATTAGCCAAAACGGAAGCAACATTTTAGACATTTTGTTCCACTTGACATTTGAATTTAGGCTTTATGTGGGAAAGAGAAAGGTCGATTTTCTCAACATTCAGTCACTGTATATGATGAGAACAAAAGGGATTTTTTGGCTCATCTCCAATATTAATGACAAAGCCTTTTGGCATTAACATTGCCGCCCGCCTTGCAGGATATGCAAGAAAAATGGAGTATGTCAACCTGGCACTGTCTAAGATGTTGCTTCAGGAAAATAAAAAATACGAATTTTGATCAGTACATATGTGATTAATATTCAATAATAATCTTAATAATAATAGATGCATAAATATTAATGATAATGAAAAGAAAATACAATTCGAAAGTATACTTAATTAAATATAAATTTTTAAATATAATTTTTAAATATAAACTTCATGATTTGTAATGGCAAAAAATTAATAAAAATTCATTAGGAGAACGATTTGTATCCGGCTTGTATCAGGCCTTAAAGTGCATTCTTTTATTCTATTTTACCCTTTTGGTAATTCAGAGCGTGCAAGGACCATATATGGTCCAACCGAATATCGTGCTTTGGGCGGTAGGAAAACCTGTTCTTAAGAAAACTCCCTGACACATTACTTTAGGGTACAAATCGACCCCAATTACGATGTCGATAGATGCTGACTCGTAGAATTTGGAGTCGGCTAGGAATAAGTCCCGAAAGTTCTTTTTATATGATTCGGGGAGGGATTGTGTCGGAGTTCGTAAGGAGACTCGGTTATCAACCCGAAGAGTACCTTCTATTTTCGAAGACGAGTCGAATCTTGACTGTAAGACTAACGGACAAATAGTCTCTTCGTGGAGTGTGTACGACGTCAAATCAAATTTGTCAACTAGATTTCGTGACACGCGACTCACTGGCGAACCAGAGTCGAGTAAGCACCGAGCGTGCGAATTAGTCGAGCCGATCTTTACCAGCACGGTTGGAAGCAACATTACAGTGTTTTGACGCAGAATGGACGTTAATGTCGCTTTCTTCGAAGTGGTAGGAGGAGAATCCTCACGTTTAGCAGGTGTTACCGAAGAATCGTGCTTTTTGGTGGATGTAGATGGTCTCGGATTTGGAGAGCGGGAACGTGAACGTGATGGTGAAGTGTCGGTCACAAGATCTTTCACTAAACGAGGATGGACATGCAGTAAAGTATGGTGAAATTTTCGGCAATGTTTGCACCCATGTTTGGAAAAACATGTACCACGAGAGTGGTCATGAGCCAAACAGTTTGAACAGTACTTATGTTCCCGAACTGCACGAATACGATCGGATATGTTCAAAGCTAGAAACTTTTTGCAAGAACGTAGCGGATGTGGTCTATTGCAGAGGCGACAAGGGTATGAATTATATCTCTCGAGAAATCCTTGAGAACTTGATTTCGACAATTTTTTAGGCATGATGAGCTGAAAAGAAAAAGATAAATAGATATAAGAGAAAGCTTTTGGGAGCGAAGATTAGGATTCGATGGGTAGTACTATGAGTTTGACAATAGGCCTTATTATTAGGCCACGCTGAGTCAAGACTTCAGCAACCCGTACGCGACTGTCCGAACCGGAGAAGATTTTTACGACTCTGCCCAGTCGCCAAGAGTTTGGTGGAAGGTTTTCTTCTTTGACTACTACCAGTGCCCCTTCTTGAATATTGATCTCCGGTTTCTGCCATTTTATTCTTTTATTCATCTCCTTCAAGTATTCAGTCTTCCATCTAGTACAGAAGATTTGGTGAATAAGTTTCAGCTTTTGCCATCGGTTTGTGACAGATAGTGATGAATCGTTCGGTTGTGGATCAACTGGCGCTAAGATAGGCGTTCCAATGAGAAAGTGACCTGGTGTCAGTGCGCAAAGATCGTTGGGATCAGTGGATATAGCAGAAATTGGCCGGGAGTTTAGACAGGATTCAATCTTAGATAAGAGCGTAGACAACTCTTCGAAGGTGTATTTGGAGGAGCCTACAGTCTTACGGAAGTGTGCTTTGAAGCTTTTCACTCCAGCCTCCCATAATCCACCCATATGCGGAGCTCCTGCAGGAATAAAGTGCCAGGAAATATTTTGATGGGCGTAATTGGACAGTACGCGCTCCTGAGATGTTTTTATGAATTCCTTTGCCAGGATTTTGGAAGCTCCTACAAACGTCGTTCCATTGTCGGAATGAAGGTGAAGTGGGCAGCCTCGTCGAGAAACAAAACGGCTAAAGGCTGCTAAAAACGTATGGGTGGACAAGTCGGATGTAGCTTCCAAATGGATAGCTTTGGTTGAAAAACACACAAATACACAGACGTAACCCTTGGAAATGCGACATGCTCGGCCGGAGTAACTTTTGATATCGAATGGTCCCGTAAAATCTAATCCTGTGTGCGTAAAAGGACGGGAAATTTCAGATCTTTCGGAAGGCAAAGCAGCCATTAGCTGCCTTTGACATCTCTTCTTATATATCACGCATATTTTGCATTTATTTATGGTGACTTTGATTAAGTTTTTCGCTTTTGGAATCCAATATTGAGTTCTTAGAAGCCGTAAAACTAACTGATTCCCTCCATGTAAGCTTAAGTTATGAACAAATTTAACTAAGATTCGGGCAAATTGGGAGTTATATGGAAGTATGATTGGATGTTTCTCATTATACGTTAGTCCAGGCGCAGATTCCAAGCGACCACAAGAACGAATAATCCCCTCCGAGTCCAAAAATGGATTCAAATTTAAAAGGCTACTGGATTTGGAAACATATTGTCTTGTAGAAAGAGCATTATATTCGTTAGGGTACCAAGCCTTTTGGACAACGGATATAAGTTGATCCCGGACTGAACTTATTTCGGAGCTTGAAAGCGTTATCGAATTTTTGAAGAAATTTGACCGATAGCGGGGGTGTGTTCGATAGAAAAACCTGTAGACATACGCCATGACTCGCATTGCCTTCGGAAACGATGAAAATCGTTCTAACAAATCTTCAAATCTTGTGAAATAGGAAAAGTGTACTTTAATGGATTTTGCTTCTAGGATAGAATCGGGAAGGGTAGAAAGCTCAGAATTAGGCCAGAGGGATCGTTTACTTTTAAGCCAAGGTGGTCCTAACCACCATAAATCGTTATTTACCAGGTCCTGTGGGCTTATACCTCGACTAGCGATATCTGCGGGATTCGATTCCGAATTTACATGTCTCCACTGTGAGTAATCAGTTATTTGGGTAATTTTTGACACTCTGTTCGCAACAAAAGTTAACCAGGAACATGCTGGCTTTGCTAACCACGAGAGGACGATGGTTGATAGCAGCAGTAAATAGAGTACCGTTCCAAATCTAGTCTTGGTAGTAAATTATCTACCATTTCTGCGAGGAGCACTGCTCCGCAAAGTTCAAGCCTCGGAATAGAAATCGTTTTTATAGGAGCCACCTTCGTTTTCGATGAAATGAGATGAGTTGAAACGGAGTGAGAACCTGCTATTCGAACATATAATGCCGCCGCGTAGGCTTTTTCCGAAGCATCACAAAATCCATGGAATTGAATTTCAGCCGTTGGACAATAATCAATCCATCGAGGAATACGAATGGTATTGATAATAGTATAATTTGATTGGAAAGTTTTCCATTGAGAAAGCGCGTCTGCCGAAATAGTCTCATCCCAACCAGTACCATCCATCCATATCTTCTGCATCAGAATTTTCGCCTGGATAATACATGGGGCTAACCAGCCAGCTGGATCAAAAAGTTTCGCAATCTGGGAGAGTACTTCACGTTTTGTATAACTAGAGGTTTCTGGAAATGGACTTGCAGAAAAGTAGAAATCATCAGAGCACGCGTTCCATCGAATGCCTAACGTTTTCGTGGAACTCGCATATTCAAGTTTTAAGAAGTCTTCATGCAGTAAATGGTCTGGTGGAATATCCGCCAAAATATCCTTAGAATTCGAAGTCCACTTTCTCAACGAAAACCCAGCAGACTCTAGAGCATGGACTAGCTCGGTTTTTGCTTCAATAGCCTCTTGTTTTGTATGAGATCCTGCAAGGACATCATCAACATACATAGAATTTCGAAGTATGGTACTAGCCATAGGATAAACGGATTGGACATCATCTGCCAGCTGCAATAATGTTCGAATAGCAAGGTACGGAGCACAATTAACCCCAAATGTAACGGTTTTTAGTTCAAAATCACAAATTGGATTATTTGGATTATTTCTAAATAGAATCCTTTGGTAAGGAGTATGCTCCGGATTAACCAAAATCTGTCTATACATCTTTTGAATGTCCGCATTAAACACGAATTTGAAAAAACGCCATTTCAGAATAAGAAGAGTTAGGTCATTTTGAAGCATAGGTCCAACGTGCAGCAAGGAGTTCAAACTTTGTCCATTTGATGATGGAGCAGAAGCATTGAACACTACACGAACCTTTGTAGTAAGGCTGTCGGGTTTTACGACCGCATGGTGAGGTAAATAATACGCATTTGGACTCTCACGTAAGTTAGAAGATGCTACTTTGACCATATGGCCAAGCTCTTCGTATTCCTGGACAACATTATCATAATCATGCTTTAAATTTGGAGTACGAATCAATCTTGCTTCATTCCTGAAAAACTGTGCCATTGCGCTTGCCCTAGAATTGCCCACATTTAGCGTATTTGGAAATCCTTCCATAAATGGAAGCGATACTATGTATCTTCCGTTAGAATCTCTTTTCGTAGTTCGAAGAAATATGTCCTCACACACCCTATCCGATGGAGACACAAGGTTCTTCCTTGGAAGATTCTCCACCTCCCAAAAGCGTGAAATTTCCTTATCTAAGGAAATTTCACAGAAATGTGAAACTATTGTGGGACCGGAATTAAAATTATGACAAATTGGACCTGTAAGAATCCACCCGAAGATGGTCTCCTGAGCTATGAGGGATTCACAAACATTATGCTTTATCCCAGAACACACAATCGTAGGAAAAATGTCACCTCCAATCAAGAGATCAATCTTCGAACTAGTATAAAATTTAGGATCCGCCAGTGGAATGTCAGGAAGATTAGCAAACTGGTCTTTGGGTATAGTCTGCGACGGGAGGTTGTTTGAAAGCTGGGGCACTACCAGAGCAGTAACTGGAAATGCAACCTCGCTGTTCAACGGAGAGCCTAAGACAAAGGAGCACTGACGTTGAACTTTGGCAGAAACCGTGTTATTCAATCCGGATATCTGAGCCTTGGTAGGCTGGGATGGAAGTTTCAAAAGATTGAATATGCGTTCAGAAATAAAGGTCCCTTCCGAACCTGAATCCACCAAAGCACGTACCTGATAATCTAAACCTAAGTGACAAATATTCACCCAGGCCGTTCCCAACAAGACACCCTTAGCACTGGTAGCAAAACATGACTGAACTCTACCCGAATGAGAACTAGATGTGGACTGTATATTGTTTAGATTTCTGGCAGTATAGGGGGTCGAGTTTGGATTCAGTATCGCATTACTACCGCTAGTACTCGGGTTTTGCGATGTCAACCTGGGCGGATCTACTTCTCTATGCAAAAGGGTATTGTGTCTTTTTTGGCACTTAAAGCAGCTATACTTGCTAGTGCAATTCTTCACACTGTGAGTTTTCGAAAAGCAATTCAGACACAACCCTTCCTTTCTAATTTCATCTAATCTGCTATCATAACCCATTTTCAAAAATTTGGGGCATTTGCGAATAGCATGACTTTCCCTGGGACATAGCTGACATTTTGGACTAGTAACATTTGTCTGAAAACTATGAACTTTCTGTTTTGAACTTGGATTTGAACTACTCTTGGCTTTTAAATCGCTAATTTTGGCATTATTTGATGCACGAATTTCAGACACGGATTCCAACGTTCTATAACGATTGGTCAGAAATGCATCTAGTTCTGACCACTTAGGGATGGCAGTTTTATCTTTCAACTCTTGTTCCCACAGTATCAATGTAGTTTCAGGAAGTCTATTAGTACAAAGAAATACGAAAATAGGATCCCAACTTGCCACGTCAATGCTATGAAGCTTCAGAATAGAGATACACGAATTTATATCTCTCTGTAGCTGCTTCAATGATTTTCCCGTTTCGGAATTAATGACCTGAAGGTTGAAAAGTATCTTTAACTGACCATTCACTAGGACTCTTCGGTTTTCAAACCGCGAACACAAATTCGCCCAAGCCATATCAAAACCTTGATTGGTCAGAGGACTCTTTTGAACAATCTTCCTTGCTTCCCCCTTTGTCTTTTGCGTCAAGAAGAATAATTTCTCAACCTTTCTAGCTCGTGAGTTGGAAACGACAGCAGTGAAAACATCACGAAATGTAGGCCACGAAGCGTAATCACCATGAAAGGTTTCGATCTCGATGGGGGGAAGATGAAGATTGTGGGATTCGGAGGACATATTATTACGCATCCCAAGATCACGGGAAGAGCTTGGACGTACGGAAGCGTCGTCCAGACCAGTAGTAATTTCAGGAACAGAATTTGCTGATTGCCGAATGACATCAGACATTTCTGACAAACGCGTTAAACAATTACAATATGTCGCGTAAGTACTTTTGTATTTTGACTTAAAGGCCTCTATATCAACAGGATCTTCAGTATCAGCTGCTTCCTTTTCTACATCGTTCAGAAACTGTTCATAAGCGACCTTCACCCGACTCCAGTTTGACTTTAGTTCATAACGATGAACTTCAAGAGCATGTATGGAAGTCAATGGGAACTGGTTATTATTCAGGTCGGCCTCGAATTCTACAACGCTATCAGCCAAGCGTATAAACTGATCCAAGGACATTTTAAAATCCAAATAATCTAAGGAAAACTGAACAAAAAACTATAGGTGGGAACAACGAATGAGATTTTGTGAACTACAGCGCAGATTAATATGAAATCCGTATATACGTTTATAAATCGAAAGAAAATAATGTTAACTACGCAAATCCAATGAATATAAAAACAACGAATGCAGCACTAGTGATCAATTAGAATTGGAAAAGGTTTCAAAAAATTTTGAAAATTGCAAAAATGCGAACCAGTCAAAGAAAATATCCCAAATTTCTATTATTTGGCAGAAATTGAACAAGAAAAATTCTAAACAAATTTTAAGAAACCCAACAAAAACGATCAGAATATAGTTATTTCATACACTTTTCGAAACTAATTGAAAAACGAATTCACTCCTTCAAATAACTGCACTAAATAAAGATTGCATCTATTTAATCTCCTGGAAAAATGATCAGCTGTTCACAAAATCAAACTACTTCAAGTTCATTAACCTTTACATCGTTGGAAGTCGAAAGATTATTCCCATTAATAAAAGCAACATTAGGCCTGTTCTTTTACTAGTGTCTAACAAATTTTAATTAAGAAAAAAAACAAATTGAACAAAATCAATTTCCTTTTTCTTTCTTTTGATTTGAGATTTACCAATTGAAATGTTAAATAAAAGGCAATCAATCAAAGTAGATATAAGAAAAGAAGAAAAAAAACAATAAGAAAAGAAAGAAGGAAAAAATAATTTGTATATATTAAATCAAATGATAGTTTGGAATAGCACGTAAATAAATGAAAATGAAATATAAAAGCAAAATTTTCATAAAATCTTCAAAGAAAATTATTAGGATAACCAAACAGTTAAAAACAAATAAATATGAAACTACTGTTCGAACGAGACTATTATTTCATTCCAACAAACTCTAATTAAATGAGTAACATTCGCTCTTTCCAAAATATTTTGGAATATGTGGATGTAATTACCAAAAAAAAAAGAGAAAAAAAAAATGTTCTCTTTAATTTTTTTCCTCAATTGAGTATCCAAACAGCGGGAACGAACAGTGTTGTCGAGTTCTGTTTTATAATCACACTTTCGTGCAATTAAAAAAAAATTTACTGGACAATAAATTCTTTTTTTCTTTTTTTATTATTTGTTTAATCAAATTCGCAAAAAAAAATAGTTACCTTAGCAACCGTGAACATAAACTAATTATTTGTATTTAATTCTACAAATCCCAAAGTAATGTACGCGTGATATTTATAAACGAAAAAACCTTTAAATTATAAGGAATGTAAAAAAACGCGACAACACTACCTTTAACATAAGGGTGGGTTGGTATATTTGGAATTCTGAAAGTGCCGAGATGCAAGAGAAACCTAAAACTGTAAATGTTCCAGAAGAAGAAAAAAATATATGTGATCTCTTAACTGTCAATTAGGAAACAAATTGATAAGAGTGTGGATTCACTCAAGAGTTCTAAATAATATTAACAACGAAAGGGATTTTAAAGAGATAACACAACATATAATCAAGAATGAGAAATCACTCAACATTAATAATTGTATATGAAATTATAAAAAACAGTAAGAAGCTGAAAGAAAAAAAATCACATACATGCGAACATACCGAAAAAGAAGAACCGAAAAAAGGCGCGATAGGTCACCCTACGTTCGATATAGCAACCAACTAACCGACGGTTCAGCACGTATGTCAAATTTATATTTTTCCTTTTTGCTGTAGGACACTTTTTCTATTTATTTCCTTGAAATAAATATCTTCTTTTGACGTACTTTTTTCTCATACGGTAGAACGTTTTTCCGTATTATATTCTCTTTATATTATATGAAGGATTACTTTTGTTAATTTTCGTGAACTTTCTTTTTATGTACTCGCGAATGCACTTTAAGCACTAAATAAAGCTACAACAAGCCAAATACAAAACGTACCTGTTTCTGCTTTGGATAATAATTTCTTATGTTTATATATGTCTTCTTATATGGCCAGTTATTGCACTCCAATAGAATTCCCAGAGAACTTATTGTAAAATTTCCAATTCGGTTCGATTAGGATCAAATGTTGAGTTGTAGGATGGCAATCTGGTTGGAAATTTGGGAAAAGTTAACCTCTGAGCCGGATGGATAAACAAAATAAAATAATTTATTTTGTTTACTCAATAACACCAAAATGCAAATAGTATAGTAGGGAAAAAATAAATAAAACAAAGAATTAGTGATTGGAAAATAAGTAATTTTATTGAGTGGAATTACCTCTTATTGTGTCTGTGGCCAAATCAAGAAGAAGGACAAATTCATTAGCCAAAACGGAAGCAACATTTTAGACATTTTGTTCCACTTGACATTTGAATTTAGGCTTTATGTGGGAAAGAGAAAGGTCGATTTTCTCAACATTCAGTCACTGTATATGATGAGAACAAAAGGGATTTTTTGGCTCATCTCCAATATTAATGACAAAGCCTTTTGGCATTAACAGTCAGAATTCAACATTATTTTTCACTTGTTAAAAAAACATTGTAATTCTCTTAAAGCTCTTTACAGGTTAGTTAATACATCTATCGAGAGTATTTCGGAGAGAGAGACTGACACAGTGCAGTAATTTAATTGGAGACAAACAAGAGCCTTGTGGATAACCTGCTGCAATAGAATACGAATTAGAAAAATTCGAACCAATATAGACTTTGAAGGAGCGTGATTTAAGAAAACTTTGAACTATCTTTATAAGTTGCATGGGAAATCCAAAATTTATCATTTTAAAAATCAAGCCGTCATGCCATACTGAGTCAAATGCAGCTTGACATCTAGTAACAGCATACCAGTTGATTTTTGAGCATTAAAAATCTCTTTAACCAAGTTTCTTATTCTAATAAGTTGATGGGCAGTATTGTGTTCTCGGCGAAAGCCAAATTGCTGAGGAGGGCTTATATTATTTATTTCCAAAAAGTTCACTAACTTCTCTTTTATAATTTTTTCAAAAAATTTACTAATAGAGGAGAGTAGGTTTATAGGTCGGTACGATGAAGGAATATCAGGTGGTTTTTTTTTTTTTTTTTTGTTTTTTTATAGGAATAACTTTGGATTCCTTAAACGCATTAGGAAAATAACAGATTTTTAAACGCCCATTAATTATGATAGTCAAGAACTTAATGGCTTTCCTAGAAAGCTTTTTTAAACAAATATTATTGATCCCATCGATTCCAGGGGATTTTTTGCTTTTTAATGATTTAGCAATTGCAGAGACTTCTGAAATGTTGGTTAGTAATTCATCTGTAAGATAAGAACTGGATTAGAATTTCTTAACGATTCGAGAACATTATGGACCTGGGAATTCGTATATATATATCACCAAGATTAGTAGAAATTGAGTTTTAATTAATTAAGATTTCTTTACATCTTTAAATTTCTGCAAGAAAAATAGACTTGTGTGAACCCAGACTTACTTATTTTTTTTTTTTTTTTTTGTGTGTGAAAATCATACAAAATAATATATTCATAATTTTTATGCATATCTTATCAGACTTAATATATAATACTATACCTTCGTAATAGGCCGACAATATTAAATTAGTGTAATTTTTATTAATTTCTTTTTAATTTAAAATTTTGTTATACATTTAATAAATTTTTCATCAAAAAAAGCATAGAAAATGTTTATTAACATATATAAAACCTAAACCTTGATGTTGATGATTTCAAATAGTCGATTTGACTATTTTTTTCTCAAAACTTAACGATTTTCTACATAATTTATCTGCAACTATGTTTATTGAGTTAGTTTTAATTTCATATTAAAATATATAATAACAGGAAATTAACTTTATGTATTTTAATCAATTAAAAAAATTTTCCTAAATTTACATCCAAGTATTAGTATTTATTACACAGGGTTTTTGAAATAAAATGTTAGTTTTAAAACCAATTTTTTTTTTTTTTTTTGTGTTAAAAAAACCGATTTATTCGACATTCGAAAAGTGAACATTTTGAAAAAGCAAAACAAAAAAACAAAAAAACAAAAAACAAAAAAACAAAAAACAAAAAACAAAAAAAAACCCGATTTTAAAACCGGTTCACCCTAATAAATACATAAATAAATTTATTGTTCTCGAATCTAATGTCTTGTACACGCAGAGAAAAAATGCAGTTGTAGTGACAATAATCTAAAAAAAATATTTTGATATATTTTATATAACAAAAGCTATGGCCATTTATATAAATATGTTAATCACTTTCAAAGCTATAGAATTGCCACAGTTCTCAAAATAAAAATGAGAAATATTCATTTTACATGCCTCTGTATCCTTTTCTATACATGCACCAAATTTTATCTAAATCGGTAACCAAGGGTCAAAATTTTTTAAATTTAAAATGGAATTATTCTATATTGTGTCCGATTTTATGGTTTGTTTTTCATGTTATGATTTAAGTTTTTCATATTATTATAACATCTTACTACATTATTATCCCATTCTATCATATTAGTGTTATTATCACATCTTATCATATATAAAAATAAAACACATTAAAAATTATTATTTCCATAAAATGATTATAGATTGTATACATATATATGATTATGATATAATGTAAAATATTTTTTTTTACCTAAACCTCCTACCAGCAGTTAATCAATATCTTGTATTGCTTGAATCACTCCAAATATTAAAAAACCTTGTCTACTTATATTAATACATGTATAGACTAAATGAGAATTATAATGAAGGTGGAAAAAACGTTCAAAAACAAATAATTTATGAATTTTTCAACCATATTTATTTGTAAAATTTTATTGTTATAGGAATAATAATATTAATATGGTATAAAAGCGAAATATGGTTTAACAAAAATTTGATTGATAATTTAATGAAGATATGGTTGTAGACATAATGAGGACATAATGATAGTTTTTATATTAATAAAATTTTGTTTCTGGTAAAAATATCCAAAAAAATTAAATTTTCAAATTTTGATTGAATGTAAACATTGATTATGATAAAACTGAAACAAAAATATTGTTATCATGTAGACAGTATTATTAAAATTATTGAATATTAACAATGAGAACTTAATATTGTTGTAGTGCCAATGCCGTAAACATGTTTTAAAATGTAACATGTAAAATTTCCAAATTCTTTTTTAAATATAAACTACTAATATTTTTGTTAAAACTGATTTTACACGCTTAATAAATATTTCTATTAATATTTGTTAATTAATATTCATATAAACTTTGTTCAAGTGACAAAATATTTCATCTTTTGTGAAAATTCCCTTAGAGCTTTTGAGCATTAGTAAAGAAATCCCTTAAAAATTTCCAAATTTGTAAAATGACACGTGTCATAATTTCAAAGCACAATAAATAGAATTGTAAATACAAAATTATGGAACATATTGGAAACTTAAGTTTATTAACCTCAAACAGATGTACAGAGTGAGCAGTTTTATTATTTGTTTAACAAATACAAAATTCTCTTTAGCAAATGATAATTTATTTTACCTTAGTGCTGCCAAAAAAAAAAAAAAGTACACAAGCAACTTAAAAAAATTATATATAACGAAAATACCTCAACAGGTGAATTCAATAAAAATTGCAACGAAATATTTTGCAAATTTAATAAAAGAAGAAAATAGAAATAAAACAATAGATCAAATCACAGAAAGCAGTATGAAATTTTTGAAAATGTTTTAAAGACAAAAATCCAGTACGCTTTGTTAGTTGAATTAAAATTGTTTGAAAATGTGGTTTCAATAATGCAGCATAGAGAGTCTCCAAAGAATTATCAATAATAAAACAGTAATAACACCCACGTTATTAGATTTTTAAACAAACAATTTGTTTAATACAAGAATATTTAACAAATCATGTTATTTTTATTTTCTTTTTTTATCTGTATATGTATGAACTGTTGAATCAAAAAAAAAAAAAAAAAGAAAAGAAAAATAAATTCAAATTCAAATAAACTTTGTTCGAGTATATTCTTTGGTTTTTGATTTTAATTTCATTTTATATCTTAACAAATCATTAAACAATTTTCAAGATATTTGTTGATATAGAAAACCACGCAAGGATAAGCAACTGACAAAAAAAATAGTCTTGAAAGTTCAAAAAAATGTCTCGTGACCTGTTTAAATTAGTTATTAAGGGAATTACTTATTTAATCAATAAGATGGTCTTTAATCAATAGCTAATAAAAAGTGTTGATGACATTTATTTATTTTTATCATTATTATTATTATTATTTATTTATTTATTATTATTATAATTATTTTTTTTTTTTTTTTTTTTGTACTCTCCCGCACACCTCATAAGAATTTTCTGAAGATCTGAAAATTTTGAAATATTACGAATAAAACATATTGAGTTTAAATTTTTAAATAATTTAATATTCACAGAGAAAAAAATGAGTATATTTGAAATTTTTTTCATAAATATTATGAATCGAACATGACATTTTTAGATTTTTTAGATTTTTTTGCAAATAGTAAATGAAAATAGTTATACATGAAAATATTAACAAAAATAAAATGACAAAATTCCAAGGAAAACCTGTTAAAAAAATAATGCTTAGAAATTTGCATAATTTTGTTCGCATTCTGCAGCACATCATTTTAATAAAAAAGAGCGCTTCCTTTCTGTTATTCTGTTCCCAAAGTGTAGCTAAAAATCATTAAAAACTTAAAATTTTCCGAAGAAAATTTCAAGATTTTATTTTTACAAATTGAAATTATAAATGAACATTTAAGAAATTTTTTCAATCTTCTTGACTTTTTATGCATTTGAAAAAATATGAAAAAAGTTTTAATATTTAAGAAAGTATTCTTAAATATTATGAACTGAAGTCAATGGAAGTAGATTTTTATATTTATGTACAAACTTTTTTCTGTGCTCTTTTCAATTAAAAATAATCTTTTTCAAATTTAGTTCAGCCGTTAAGACGTGATTGAGTATAGGAGACCACAAGATTTAGCAAAACAAAAAAAATTTCATGAGCAAAATTTCATGAAAAACAACTTTTCAGTCTAAAAAAAACATATCTAAGAGGAACCTTTACATTATTAATTTATGGAGTTTAGCTTTTCCGTTCACCAGAGAGAGAATTATTTTATTATTATTTATTTTTTAGGAGAAGCAACACTCAGCCAATTTTTGAAAAGGATATAAAGAAGAGAAGAAAAAAAGTGAAAGTAGTTTCGTTCTCGGGAAGCATCGGGGAAAAATCCCAGGAAAAAAAGGCGATTTTCCACTTACATATTAACGGGTATTTTAGTTGGAAATCCCGGGAATTTAAAAAAAGCTAAATAATCAAATTTTTATTCTCTATGTATTAATTTTATTAAATTCACTAATCTCTTAGCTATCTCTTTATCTTTAACCGATAACTAATGTTTACCTTATATGTGGACTACAACTCCCTATCGATCTGAAAATTATTTCTAAAAATTGTTCAGACTTTCATTGAAATATTCCTACTTTCATATGATAAGAAAGTAATTCCCCCAAAGTTCAAAGGCTCTCATTATAAAAGTTCTTTAGATATGCCATTATGAATATTTGCTTGTAAGGGGGGGGGATACTCCCTACTCCAATCGAAAAATAAAATTTTATATTTAAATTTCGGGACACATAGGATAATACTGTGAAAAAACTCAGCCATTTGTTTGTTATAAAAAAGTGAGATAGGCATTCTCTAGTGCAAGCACTATTTGTGTGTAAAATTGCTTTTTCCAAATCGAGATATTACGTAGCCTATAAACTAGACCGGCACTGGCACACTCTATGTGTTAAATTTTGTACAAATAGGATCAGCCGTTTATACGTGACTGATACACAAACAAAGAAACAAACTTTCACCTCTTTAAGCTGAGAGCATTTCCCTTTGTTTCGATCAATGTAATATTTATATGCATAGAAAAACAAATATTCCTTAAAATAGCTCAATTAAGTTATTTATTTTCAAGTCAAATTATTGTATTAATTAATTTATTTAACTTTCCTATTTATTATACAATTATTTGGTACGAATTGAAAACTTCTAATAAATTAAAATAAAAAAGAAAAACATTTTTGAAAAAAGTTAAATATTGTGTGTTAAATGTCAACGAGTTCCTACTTTTTGGTTCATATTTATAGGACTGTGGAAAATTGTTCGACTTTTGCAGATGACGCTGTAAGTAAATAATTATTCTTGCGAATTTTAGACTATTTGTCACAAGGCTGTTAATATTCAAATTTGTGTATCATCGCTAAGATTATAATAGCGCTCACTCGAGATAGCAGGAATTAGGACATTCTGACTTTATTGGAAGGTTAATCGTAAGACCGATCTACAGTGGTACCAAAAGGATTTTTTTTGGAAATAATTCTGTAACAATTTCACACGGTCACAGCTGAGTTGTTTTCAAGTTGATTTGGGGGAGTACAAGTCCATAGCGGGTCTTGGAGACAGAGGGTTGATCTACAAAGTTGGTCACTTAGCGTATGTATTTTAAATTCAGCAAAAATTCATTTATGACTTGAATATAAAGAAATTTTACGTATAGGTAGTACTTGTAAATCTCTACAAAAAGCATGCTCACATGTATGTTATCTCTTTTAGTTTAAGAGATATTTAGATCGAAACAAATTTTATCCTGATTTTTGACCTCGTTTTTTAAAGTTTTTTTTTTTTTTTACTTGGGAGCAGTGTGACCAGATGTGAATAAATTATTCAGCTAAATAGAGTTTAAAATAAAGTTAAAAAATGCTAAAAGTTATCTAAAAATGCTTTAAAAATTATGCTAAATTTATTAAATACTTTTTTTTAATTGATATATGGTAATTTTTCATACTGTTGACTTTGTGTAATTATAAACAGAAGAAGAACGTAAGTAGAATAAGAAGAGGCCATATAATTCTCATAATAAAGCCCACAATATTCTTCAGTTTGCACCTAGTTACATTACCCAGTTCGTCTAGGCCTTGCATACCATCTGATTGTTGTAACTGTGAACAGTGGAAATTATATTCTCGCTGTTGTCCCATCTACTTAACCTCAATATGATCGGAGATCGCGATAATACGTAAGATTACTGTGTACAGATCTTTCTCCAAATCCCTTGACATCTTACCGACTACATAATCAGTTCTGTTTAAGATCCATTACTTTAATAGCTTCAAGTTCATGCTAAAATAACAAACAAACTAAATACTTCATCAAATAAATATAACTCTATTTCAAAATTTTGTAAAATGTGTTTAAACATTTTTAGACGGCATCTTAAAGTTTACATTCATGACTTCTTACTGGTGCTGATATTAAAATTACTGCTATTTTCATTAATATCAATATTTTGCAGACAGTAGTAAATACTATAATATTCATTCGAATAATGATCGTTCGAAAAATGTTCTTTTTCGAATAACGAATAATGCGAATATTTTTATATCGAATATTCGAACAGAACGAATAATTTAACATTTTTGGAATTTATAAAAAAAATGTTTATAATAATGTTTATAACAATTCCCAATGTAAAAAGAAAAATGAAAATCTTGAATAAAATTTATATTTTGAATGAAAAATGCATTAATACATTTTACCTAATATAAAGATAATTTGATAACATCCTGTCAAGAAATAGTTTTTCTTTTTTAATCTTTCTTAGAATGGACATTTGTATTGATAATGCTTTTTCAAAGACATTTCCAATGAATTGCTAACTTTTTATATGTCACCGTTATTTTTTTATAATCAAATACAAAAAAAAAACTTACAAAATCGTAAATATTTTTCTTTATTACTTTTTAATTATTACAATAATTCGAATAACTTTAAATACGTGATCGAATAATTCGAAAAAATTAAAATGTCTTATTCGAATTATTCGTTTTTTTTTCTCGAACAACAGAAAAACCGAACAATTTGAATACATTTAATTTTAATATTTTAGTTTGAATAATATGCCAAATGCTAAAAGAATGTTTTGCGGCTGAATCGGAGTAAAAAATGCTAAATTTACCTGCAAAGTTGCTAAAATGATCACACTGCTTAAGAGCCTTAATTTGGACCGCAAAATTTTTTTGAAAATATCCTAGATTTCCTACAAAATTCTAAATAATATTGCTGCAAGAGTCGTGTAACCTACACATGAAAGCGAATTTTTTGTAGATTTTTATAAGGACTATCTATTTTCAAATTTTCTTTTTGACGATTTTTTAAAAAAATAACATACTCGATATTACCAACTTTTAAAGCACACCCACTGACCCCCTGAAACGCGACAAAACTATGTCCAAGTCAATGAAATATAACAAATTTTATTCAGATATTTTTAATGGATCACGAGTTACAGAATTATTACAATAAAAAAGAGTTTTGGAATCACTGTGCGCTGGTTGGATAAACGGCATTGTTAAATCGGTCTCGTAAAAATTTAAAGGTGGATAAATAACTTTATCTTTGGGCATTGTAAACACTATCACACGTGACTGATACACAAACATACATCATATAATTACTCATCCGAAGGTGGTGAGTGTTATAATCGTAATAAAAATAATATTATTATATTTTTACTTTCTTATTCCATTTTTGAAATTGGATATAATTTTTTGTTTTACATTTTTAAAGATACTGAAATCTTTCAACAATATAACAAAATCTATTAATAAAAACTTACTTAGCTAATGCCATAACATCCTCTTTTCTATTCCAGAGCGAATTGCTGATAAATTTATTCGATGCAGACCTCAGTTACCTCAGAATATAATTTATCTTGGAAAGAATGAGAAAAATGAGAATTTTGGTAAAAATTTATTTGGGTTCAATGAGAAATAGTACCTGGTAATTCTGGTCACTACTACAAAAAAAAAAAAAAAAAACTAATTGCCCTCAACAAAATTCATCACAATCGAATAACTTTAAAAAGTACAAATAAGATGGTTATAGGCTATGTTATATCTCAATTGGAAGTCACGCCCACATTTTACGCCCACTTTTAAAAAAGCAATTTTTTCAATTTTGCACGTATTAATGAAGCTATTTATATGAAATTTGACACTCATATAGTGCTTGCACTAGAGAATTTTATAGGCTACATTGGATCTTGATCAGCCGCTCACTTTTTAAAATTCTTAAACGGCTCAACCGATTTGATTAAAATTTTTACAGCATCAACCTTTTTCGATCGTAGCAGAAGGAATGGTTCCCCCCTTCCCCTATACAAAGCAAATATTAATTCTCACATATTTAAACGAGTAATTCATTAAAAGTCGCAAAAATTTGTAGAAATAAGTTTCATATCAAATTTGTAATAGGGCGGATAGGTCGAGGGTGAGTTGCATGCCTCATATATAGTAAATATTAGTTACAGCATGAAAGAGGTTAGCGGCGCGAACCAGGAAATAGTAGTAAGGCAACAAATATGTATGTAATTAAAAAGTAAAATACTTTATATAAAATTTGTTAATCATTGATATTTAAATATTGCTTAAATTTTTATAATTTATTATCTATACAAACACAAACATTTTATTAATTTTGCTGTTTTTTATATTGAGTGACGCTGTCATTTGTCAAGATTTTATTTTATTTATATATTTTTTTTTTTTTTTTTTACATACCAAAGTAAAAATTGACTCTCGATATCATTTCCTTTTTATAAATTTTGTGTTCTTCTGCCATCACGACCGCTTTTTTTCTAAGAAAAGAAAATTTCACTTTCACAACTCTTTTGTTTGGTTTATTTAACTTTTGTCAACTGTGTTGGTATTTTAAGACAATATATATAGATTTCATTTTTATTTTCTTGGTGAGAGGATAAGAAAGTTTTGTGATGATTTTTTTTTTTTTTTTTATACTGGATACTTTGCGTAATATTTTTGCAGTTTTGTTCACAATTGACAAACAAAAATTTGTTTATTTTTGTGGAGTGTTTGAGGGTGTTAGTGTTTGCTTTGTTTATTATTTTGTGTTAGAGCCGAGTTTGCAAAATCAAAGTATATATTTAGGTCTTAGCGGAAGTTTATTCTTTCGATAATTTTGTTTTATTTGGAAAAGAAAACTTTATTTGTTTGGTATATTTTTGGAAAAATAAACTTGAAATGAATGAAAAATTAAATAAAAGTTTCATTTTAAACACAATTGTTTAACATATTTTATTTCTTTTGTCATTAAAATTGTTCTTAATTTAACGACTTAATTTGACAGAAATATCCTTTTCCTAACATTTTATTAAACATTATTTAGGTTTAAAAATGTCTTTGTTTTTATTATAAATTATTTTTCTTTGCCACGGTAAGAATTTAATTATCTAACATTAAATCATTTACTTCATATTTCATTTTCATAAAACCTTTTCACAGTATTTATCAAATTGTTACCATAAACAAATAACACACAAATAACATGAACAAAATGTTTTTAATTAAATTTTAACCAAAATTATTTATTACTTTTGCTCCTACCATCTGCCAAAAAAAAAAGGCATAAATAAAAAGATGTTCTTTTTTCGATTTGTTTAACTCCTTAATTCCTTAAATTAATAATTGCAAATGCAAAAAAAAAAATAACAATAATAATAGATAGATAGAATGAATGTAATAAAAAATGTAATAAAACTTTAAAAGCCATCAATTACTTAAAGAGATTCCTTTAACAAATTATCACATATTATTCTAGAGAATATATCATCATTATCTCACTCCCCCACAAACATTGGCTTACATAAGAGTAAAATAACAAAAATAAAAAGCTTCTCATAAAAATCCCATAAAAATAAACTACAAGTGTAGGTGAGTATGGGTGCAAAATTAGGAGTACAGGCGAGAGAGATAAAGAGATAAAAAAGTGAATGAGTATGCAGGGTTATAGGTAAACATTAAATAAATATATAAAATTTATTCTATCCACTATATTAGTAGTAGTAGAGATCAGGGCAAGCTAAAATATGTAAGAGACATGAGGTATATTATCTGCATACTTTTACTGGCCAGTGTTGCTAGATGAAGGGATTTTCTCTAAATTGGGAACTTTAACATTCACTTAGAGATGATTTTCGAGATTAGAGATTTGGACATTTTTCATAAAATTTTCTTCCTATGGAAAATTATCGATATCGAGAATATTTTCGATAAATTGTCCATCAATATAAAATTCTCTTTAAAATTCCTCTTTATTGACAATTTTTGATTAATTTCCCTTTTATGAAAAATTATCCATTCATTTTCTTTTTATAGGAAATTTTCCTTAAATTTTCTTTCTGTAAGAAATTTCCGATGAAATTTCTGGAATAAATCAGTCAATTTCAGGATAAAAAAGATTCTAATCTGGTTTAAAAGGGTTTCCTAGACTTTCAAGGGTTTTAAACTCTGGTGTATTTCATAGGCTTAGCAAAATTAAAGCTTTTCTATATATGACAAATTGCATCTAATGGACCTTAAGTAATTTTTCATTTGGAAATTATGATTCCTTATAAAGTTGCTGGAAACTTTCTTTTTGTAAGGAATTTTTGATAAATTTTCATTTTAAAGGAAATTTTGGATAAAGTTTCCTTTTATATAAAATCTTTGATAAGTTTTCCATTTTTATGGAAATTTTTGATAAATATTAATTATATCTTTTCTTTATATCTTTATGCCTATTGTGCGAAATAATCGACAAATTTTCTTTTTGTAGCAAATTTTCAATAAATTTTCTCTTTGTAAGAAGTTTTTGAAAGTTGAATTTTATTGTAAATTTTCAATAAATTTTCTTTCTATAGAAAATCTTCAAAGAATTTTCTTTTTACAAGGTTCCTTTCTATAGAAAATTTTTGATAATTTTTCTCTGTATGGGAAATGTTTGAGAAATTTTCATATAAGAAATTTTCGATAAATTATTATTAATTATATATATATATATATATATATATATATATATATATATATATATATATACAGAAGGAAAACAAGAAACTCTAACGACTTCAATCCCTGTGGAATACCGCTAATGATCCGCTTAATACTTCACTCGAATGTACCAGATGATACATATTGATATCTGTCACTGAGATAAGACCTTATCAAACCACATGAAGTATAGGAAAAGATGAAATTATATAACAGTTTATGAAGTAATCTAGAATGCAATATCCTGTCAAAAGCTTTCGAAAAATTTACTGAAATTAAAACTACATTCTTATTTATTTTTATACTAAATTTTTGATAAATTTTCTTTCTGTGCAAAATTTTCGATATATTTTCTTTTTATAGAAAATTTTCGATATATTTTCTTTTTATAGAAAATTTTCGATAAATTTTCTTTTTGTAGTTAATCTTTGATAAATTTTATTTTTATGAGAAATTTTGGATAAATTTTCTCTTTATAGGAAATTTTCGATAATTTTTTTTATATGAAATTTTTGATAAATTTACTTTTAATAGGAAATTTCTGATAACTCTTCTGTTTTTACGAAAATTTCGTTTTATAGAAAATTTTCGATAATTTTTTTTATATGAAATTTGTGATACATTTTCGTTTTATAGAAAATTCTAAATAAATTTACTTTTTAGTTCTTATCTTATTTTTATAAAAAAAAAAAATGCAATGAATTTTCATTTTATAAGAAATTTTTGATGAATTTACTTTTAATAGTAAATTTCTGATAAATCTTCTTTTTCTATGAAATTTTCGATAAACTTTCGTTTTATAGAAAATTTTCGATTAATTTACATTTTATAAGTTTTAGTTAAATTTTCTTTTTACAGGAAATTTTTGATCTTTTATTTTTACAAAAAAAATTTAAGGATTTGAATGAAATTTATCAAAAATTTCTTCTTAAAAGAAAATATAAGAAATTTTTGTTACATTTTTTTATACAAAATTTTCCATAATTTTTTTCTTAAAGAAATTTTTTGATACATTTTCTCTTTATAGGAAATTTTTGATAAATTTTCTGCTTATAGGAAATTTGTTCACAGGAATTTGCCGTTAAATTGCCTTTTTATAGAAAATTTTTGCTAAATTTTCTTTTTATGGAAAATTTTCGAAATTTTTCTTTTTATAGAAAATTTTTGCAATTTTTCTTTTTACAGAAAATCTTCGCAATTTTTCTTTTTATATAAAATTTTCGCTTTTTTTTGGTAGAAAATTTTAGTAAAATTTTCTTTTATAGAAAATTTTAGTTAAATTTTCTTTTATAGAAAATTTTAGTTAAATTTTCTTTTATAGAAAATTTTAGCTAAATTCTCTTTTATAGAAATTTTAGTTAAATTTTCTTTTATAGAAAATTTTTAGTTAAATTTTTTTTATAGAAAATTTTAGTTAAATTTTCTTTTATATAAAATTTTAGTTAAACTTTCTTTTATAGAAAATTTTAGTTAAATTTTCTTTTATAGAAAATTTTAGTTAAATTTTCTTTTATAGAAAATTTTAGTTAAATTTTCTTTTATAGAAAATTTTAGTTAAATTTTCTTTTATAGAAAATTTTAGTTAAATTTTCTTTTATAGAAAATTTTAGTTAAATTTTCTTTTATAGAAAATTTTAGTTAAATTTTCTTTTATAGAAAATTTTAGTTAAATTTTCTTTTATAGAAAATTTTAGTTAAATTTTCTTTTATAGAAAATTTTAGTTAAATTTTCTTTTATAGAAAATTTTAGTTAAATTTTCTTTTATAGAAAATTTTAGTTAAATTTTCTTTTATAGAAAATTTTACTTAAGTTTTCAAGTCATAGAATATTTTGGTTAAATTTTCTATTCATAAAAAATTTTTGTTAAGTTTTGTAGTCAGAGAAAATTTTTGTTAAGTTTTCTAGTCATAGAAAATTTTCGTTAAGTTTTCTACTCACAGAAAATTTTCGTTAAGTTTTCTAGTCATAGAAAATTTTCGTTAAGTTTTCTAGTAATAGAAAATTTTCGTTTAGTTTTCTAACAATAGAAAATTTTCGATAAATTTTCTTGTTATAGATAATTTTTGATAAAATTTCTTTTCATAAAAAGTTTTCAATAAAATTTCTTTTTATAAAAAGTTTTGGGCAAATTTTATTTTTTTAGAAAATTTTCTTTTATGGGAAATTTACCGAGCTATGTTCTTGAATATTGGCTATCAGCCGGCTTTAAAAAAAATTGATCTGGCAAAGAAAAAAAATCCATACGTATAACATTTGCTTAAAACAATAACAAATAATATACCTTATTTATAATCTTTCACATACACTCACACGCCCTCTCATACTCTTTTTTATAGAATTACTTAATATAGCAAATACTTATAAACACGTATAAATTTAAGCTTAAAACGCTAAAAGCTAAATATTTCCAAACACACGCACACATATATCAACACCCTCATTTATGTATTCACTCACACACATAAACATAAATATTAAATAACTTAAACGTATATTGGGGGAGAGGATTTTATATTCAACTATTTACTTAAGGTGGCAAACAAAATTAGTTAAAGGTTTTCTCATATTTTCCCGACAACCATTAAAACAGAAGTCGAGTTGGAGTATGCTGGTAGGACTATGATGGTATGTGGTAACATGTTGCTTGAGTTCTTGCTTTGGCAACTAATGTTTATTTCAAAACTGTTATAAAATTCGTTATAGGGAAATGAACGTAGTAACATGATATTTCACTATAAGTTGTATTTAAATAATAAAGTTTTTTTTAATAAAACTCGTGGAAAAGTAGAAAGTGAACAACCTGTTGCATAAGACGCGTAGGTGCTAAATGCAAAGTTATGAACGGTAGAATAGAAACTACAGTAAGGTTGATAAAAGGAATATAAATAAATAATATTAGAATTTAAATTGGGGAAATATAAGAAATGGATTGTTATTAATATTGATTAGTTAGATCAGGGTGGCACTAAGAGAAAACATATAAGTAATTTAAAAATTAGTTTACAAGTAGGAATTAAACAGAAAATACGCATTTTTGTACTTATGGTCCCACTACTGTAGAGACCTGAATAGTAATGGTTTGTTTTTTTGTCATCGCAAAATGAAGGTCTCTTAATTTATAATTGTCGCTTTATGCAGTTCTGAACTTGAGGGAATGTAATGTCTTTTTGTGAATAATAATTGAATTCTCAGTTTATTTACGAACCTTCTCGTATAAAATATATTTCAAAAAAGTCCATTGCATTGCTAAATTATTCCATTAAAATTTATTTTGATTCTGAGCCTTCCTACTGATAGTTTTAGGTTTCTAAGCAAATAATTTGTGTGCAACTGGATGCATAACTAATATTGATTATTATGTTGGTTCCGATGTGGGCACAGAATTTTTGAAAGCTTTAAGTGAAATTAATAAAATAACAAAGGAACTTAATTAGCTACCACTTGAAGTTCATTTTTATAATAAAATTAAGAGTCAACTGCTGGAAATGGTGTTTTGTTTTTGCTTTACAATAATTTAGTTTTCTTTGCTATATAAAAACTTTTTTAATTATAATATTGATAACTTTAAATTAGTTTTTTTGTAATAAAAATAACTTTTAGTTCAACTTAACGTATGATTGATATTAATTATAAGAAAGGAACAGGTAAATATGATGAAAAACAATTAGTCGATTAAAGCTTATCTAAGGCCATATAAATAAATAGTTTTTTTTTTTTTTGTTGTAAATTAAGAACATATCAACACTTTAGGACTACAACGAGAGCAGAAATTTAATTGTATTATTTTTTATTTATTGTATATAAAATCAGGAATAAATTTACGACTTGCAAATAATTTTGACGAATCCACGTTTGCAGAAGACTACAATTTTCCATTTTTTTTTCCATTAATTTACTTCACATTTCTCATTTCCTTTTTAATTTATATCTCTCACTGTTCTTACAAATACATAAAATGCGAGCGTGAGTTCATATTACTTGAATTTAACTTTATATTGCAGAAAAAAAGGAAAATGTTTAAAATTTAATTAAAGTTTCTTAACATTTTGTTCACTCATACAAAATTTACTCATAATATTTCTTTACCTTAAGGAGGTTTTAATAAAGTTACAAAAAGTATATATTAAATAATTTTACACATATATGGGGAATTTAAATAATTTTGTAAATTTTGGGTTAAAATATTTTCAACTTTTTTTTTTTCTTCTGACATTAACGTTGATTTGTTGGGTTAAAAATTTTCTTCTAACTAAAAAAATGCGATTTTATAAAAATTCTAAGGTGATATCATCACATGTCAGAACCACTACAGCATTTTCAATATTTATTGAAATACACTGAAAAGAAAAATTTTTAATTTTATCTTTTGCACAATTTCTTAAAAAGCAAAAAATTTTTATTGGTTAAAAATCTCTAAAATTAGTAATAAAGGACACATTTTGGGATATTTTGCTGAAAAAATCAAATGAATATCACTACTGGTTTGAAAAATATAGTCATTTAAATTTTACTGATCATGATAATATACCTTACAAAAAGGGATTTGTTTTTTTTTTTTTCTTTTAAGTGATTTTTCGCAAAACTTTAAACATGTACCTTATTCAGTGAAATGTGTTACATAGAAAATAGTTTTTATTATTTTAAAATTCGAACTATAATACGAATTTGTGAGGCTGAGTTTTGTGGTAAAGAACGAACATCTTTTTTGGTCCATATAATTATAAGTTCTTAAAATATTTTGAATCCACCTGAATTTTAGTATTAATCAAATAAAATGCTTTCACTGCACATCAATATTAACGTCATTCATACTTCGCCATAATCGTCAGCAAGAGAAATGTGTTTAGAAAAGAATGCCGCTGCAAGCGGTATAAATGATTTAATTTTTTTCCCGTATTATCAATTTTAACTATTAAGATAATTCTTTGTAGATAACCTTCGATGATCTAATGTTATATCTTATATTAAAAAAATATTGAACCATGTTTGTGATGAAGCTATCCCATGTCTGGCTTCCTAACATCAACGAGATATACCTCAAACTGTAGAGAATCACTTCGTATTTAAAATTTCGCTCTTCAAATTCATGTCTTATGCGCGCAAATTTTTTATAAAAAAAAGGAAAAAAACTGCGAAATTTGAAAAAGCCGTAATTTATGGTTTCAATTTTTTCGTTGGAGCATAACTTTTCATCAGATAATAAAAAAAAGTTAAAAAAGTCATGATTTTAAGAATGTGTTGTCATTAGAAGGAAGTACTTAGTGCTGAAAAAGATCTGCAGAAGTTCTTTTTTAACCCATGGTTGTCATTGGTCGGTTATCCATTTATGCTTTTGGTTCATTGCTTTTGAAGTACTTCTCTTAAAGCTATATTTATAACTTTTTTCATAAAAATTGTGCTTTTTTTAAATTTTAGACATTTTAAATTCTTAGGAATTATTAAACTTTTCTCTTGCTAAAAATATATATATTTTAACTTTTTCGGAAATAATTATTAATAGCTTCCAAAAAGGCATAAAATGTGCTCTTAGTCCTACTTTTGAAGTGGTGAAAAGGTTCTTTTTTAGAAGCACTTGATTTTTTTTTTTTTTGCTGGATTGTTATACAACACACAAATTTCCTATATGTTGCCCCTCGACTGGTTAACAGTTTGAATCTAATATATGTAAATTGTCTGTGCAAAACTGAAATAAATTAAAAAATACTGTAAAGTTTCAACTCATTTTTTTCATTTTTTTTTTTTTTTTTTTTTTTGCTCTAAATGTTTGTAATTCCGTGAGATTTTATGTGAATGTCCTGGGATCTTCGATTTCTTAGTTATTTTTAAATTCTATCAGAATACATCAAAGAGTTTTGAAATTTTTTTAAATTACTCATATAAACATCGTATAAAAGAAACTATTGTTTTGTAATTAAATCAGGTGTTAAATATATTAATTAATTGATAACAACCTAAACCCACACGGCCATAAAATGTTTCTTAAAATAATTGATTAAACTAAAATCCTTTTAATCAAGCTAATCAATTAACAAAATGGCAAGAAAAATGTGGGAAAAGAAAATTCTAGGAAATTAAGAAAATTATTTTGTGTAATTTAAGACAAAATAATTTGATTCGCAATTATGTTTAAACAATGTATTTTATAGAATAATTTGAGAATACTTATCTTATTTAAAATACCACAATAATTTAAGGACTTTAATTTTTATTTTAACACCATATTTTTAAATTTGCCTAAAAGTAGATAATTCTTTTTTATTTTCTTCCTAAATAAATGCTAAATATTTTGTTCTTATTCCTTTAACTAACTTTTTCCACCCAACTTGTTTTATCGTCGAAGTTTTTACTTTCTATTGCTTACTTTACACATCTTTGGAGCAAACTTTAAAAACTCTGTAGATTTGTGTTTGACAAACATTTTTAAACAAGTAAATATTTTCTAACTTTATTTTTTAACTTTTACTTTCGAATAAATAAGTTATTGCTCGTTCAAGAAAAACCTATAAAATGTATGAAGCATGTGTACACAGAGAAAAAACTTTCGTTGTGGTAACCGAATTTTATGCCAATCGAATTTGATTGGTTGTGTGTACTGTCCCGTAGTTCTCTCATAAAATGCTCGAATTTCTTTATGAATTAAGATATAGTCACGAAACTTTAGATTATCACGATTATCAATATATAAAATTGCTTTAAAGTTGACACCAACGGGAGTCTATACCGAGGGTACCCTGGTACAACCATATAATTTTTATGTATTATGCTATACAATTAACTTTTGTTTGCAGTAATTATTATTTTTATTGCCGTTTGCTTCATTGAAAGTTAAAATTAAACATATTATTTTTGTTTAAACTAGTGAATAAGCCTATCCGTGTCAGGTAAAAGTGTTATTATATAAAATCTGGGTCCGTTAGGATTTAAAGGAAAATTAATTTCATAATCAATCTAATTTTAAACTTTCTAGGTTATTTAGGAGCTTCAGAAAAAAGAATAAGATATAATATATGACAACTTTCAATTTCTCACTGTCACTATTTTACGACAGTCTTTATGATGTTTTTTTTTAATCTTTCTTTTAATTTGATTCTATGTCATATAAAAATTATCAATATTTTTACCCTAAAATACCACGAAAAGGCTCAAGATATTGATATTGGTGAACAAAAACAAAGTTTAAAAAATTGTTTTTGTTTACCATATATTTTTAAAATGTAATAAACGTGAGAACTTTAACGCGTTTCTCTCTCTTTTAAAAACGGTAAATTCCATTTTAGAAATGTACGTTAAACAAAAACAACTTTTTAAACTTTGTTTTTGTTTTAATTTTCACTTCTTCGATCCGTTTTCAAGAAAAGACACCATTATTTCCGTTATTTGTTGTACCTCACATAAACTTTCGATATTGTAGCTCTAAACTTGATAGTACGCTGTGCCATTACTGACAACATTCTTTAGAATTGTAAAAGCGTTATAGATCGGCCTGATCAATTTTTAGCGAAACCTGCGTTTTATTGTGGATCAAGTCTTGTTGTAAAGTTTAGATTTACCATTTATACTTTATAGAATCTTACATGTACAAAAAACGTAGTAGCTTACCAATACCAATTTATGCATTTTATAATGATTTTCGGAAGTAAGCCTTATATGAGAGCTATGGATTTTTGAGAAGCAAACCTCATAATTTTTTTTTTACGTTTATAAAAATTATTTTATGAAATAAAATGGGGTTTTTGACAAAGCTTTTACATGCACTGAATTAAGTAATATTTAAAAAATTATGAACGTCGAAACCCTATTCTAGGGAAGCATTTGTATGGGGCTAGATTATAATATTGTCAACTAATTTGAACACAGTTCGTTGCTGGATCATATAAACCAAATTTCATCCAATTATCTTAAAAATTGCGACTTGCAACTTCATTATAGACGGACGGACATCGTGAACATACTCAAACAAATTTGCTTTTAGATTTATAACTAATTTAATAATACTAATAAATAATTCACCTAAAATTATAATTTTATGTACTAAATCAACGAAAAACCCACTATGGTATTCGGGTATCCCGGGTATTAACTAACGTTAATTTTTTTGGTTATGTACCGTAGGGATATATATATCGGTGTTCACAAATGTTTTGAAAAAATAATTCGATTAGTATAACTTCATAATATACATATGAAGTACAGAGGCGTATAAGAGCGTGTAAACCTACTTTTTCAATTAATTTTAAAAATCTGTCAACTTCACCGAAAAAAATTACTTTAAAAATACGATTTTATGGAATTTTTATTTTTTTCTTGCTAATTCTTTTTCTTGGATTTTTAGATGTTTCTGAATAAATAGAGTTCAGTCTAGTATAAAACCGATACATAAACTTCAGATTATAAAGAATACAATTATTTTATATTTACACATATTGCAAAAAAAATATTATCTTGTGAGTTTTAGTGCATCAAAGTAATAGGAAGAAATAAAAGGACGTATATCCATAATTTAAATAATATAATAAGACAATCTTTTGATGTAATTTTGTTAAAAATATCAACAAATTTATAAAAAAAAAGAATTAAAAAACATATTGTTGGTCAGATCATATTAACTCTGCACCAGGGTTTCCCAAATGGGGGAAACCCTGCTGTTAGGTGCTGACGTCAATACAATCAAGCTGTATTGACGTCGTCTTTGGCTTCTTCATTGCTGCCATCATCCTCCTCAGCATTGTCATCGTCAAGACAATTATCAGCTACTTCCTCATCATTTGCCATTTTGAAACCTTCAGCATTTTTACCCTAAGCAAATCCCACACAGGTTTTGTTTACTCCCCATTTAATAATCCCCCATACGTTGTAACTCCTTTTTCTTTTCCGCTCTCCCAGGCTATACCGATACCCAAAGTAAAATTGTTCATAACACCTTCCTCGTCTTTTTTGTCTGTAGTCTCATCATCATTAATTTCTAGGGCAAACGCATCATCTCATGAAATTCATATTAATTTAACACAAACACCACAATTATCATTCTTTCATGAGCAAAATCCTATTCCCAATACTTCTTTTTCCATTCCCTATCAACAGCAACAACATCGAGCCTCTCCACCACCACCACAAGCACAATCAACACCATCATCATTTTGCTTAGCACCAACATCTGCTACATTGCAGCAACAATTGGGGGCGGGTCAGCCCCACCAGGAGCATCTCTGTTAATGAAAACAATCTGTGGAACTTATTAAATTTTAATTTTAATACATTTCATTAAATATACGTATATGTGACCATTTTCCAACTAATATTTTTTCTATGTGTATAAATGAGCCTTTTTTACTTTTTCTTATTATTTTTCCTATTTATACCCCAAATTTGTTTAGTTTTGTCCTAGAACATTTTCTAAAACTATCTTCAAAACTTTGTGACCTTAGACGGCTGGTTAATATCTGAAACAAAGCGACACAACACACACAATATACATATATTTGCCAACCACTTAAAGTTCTTCATAGCTGAACAAATTGTTTTTTTTTTTTTTTTTTTTTGTTATTTTTGTTTCTTTTTTTCCTGGTTTTGAGTTGATTAAAGATAACAAAGAGTTATACATTGGATGTGTAATTTGTAGGTATAAGAATTTTATCATGCTACTAGTAATACTAGAAATGAAAATTTTCATTCTTTATTTCGAAAGCTAAATAATATCTTGCTTATGGTCTTAACCCTAGGTTATACAATTATCAACTGCAATGATGCCAAAATCCTTTAGGTCTAAAAATGTTAGAGGTGACTGGAAGATTTGGCTCTATATTAAAATATTTCCACAGATCTAATTTAATTCCTTAGAATTCTGACAAAAGACTTAAAGTTTTGCGTATAAAACTGTGAAGTAATTATTATTTATTAAAATTTTTTTTTTGTTATACAGGACGTATGATTATTATTAATTATAGGTTAATTATATTATTAATTATAGGTTAATTATATTATTAATTTTAGGTTATATAGGCCAAAAACATGTCTTTTATGAACTTCCGGTCCTTGCTAATAATAATACTAATTCTTAGAGCTAAGAGACCTTGGAGTTCCTCTTAACCCACTACCAAAGTAAATTTTGATATAGAATTAGTATTACAAATTAGAAAGGACGGGAAGTTCATACAAATGCATATATTTTGCCTTTACTCCTACAACAGTGTAAACTAAATATCTTTGCGAATTAGAGAATTTGCTTTAATCGATTTCTTAGTGCATATTTATGCATATTTTGTTGAAGATGCATGTTTTTCATTATTTTGCCATAAATTAATACTTTAGTATAACATTTAGTGCAATGTTACAATTTAAAATTATTTTTTGTGTACAAAAATGTAATTCTGTGAACTTTTGATAAAAAATATTTAAATATCTAAAAAATATTTTAAAATATTCAAAATACTATTGACAAATTATTGATTATGTGATAAGTCATTTCTCCAAGAACTAACAATCACAGAAGGACGATGATTATTGTAAAAAGTGCATCATCAGAAGGTTCCTTATTTATCTCGTATTAAGATGCGAAATTACACAGAATAAATGATTTCGTTTCGACAAAACAATATCACTGAAAAAAGTTTTTGTTATCTCAGTCCTTGGATAGCTTAAAACATAGAGATGAATTCATACTTTCAGGGTAAAGTTCCAGTCATTTATCTGAAGGCAGAACAAGTTCATTTAATATCGAGTTATGTATAAGAAACATTTGTTTTGTTTTTGTATTTTTTTTTTAATTCTTTTTTTAGATATTTTTAAAGAAGCTATCAATGAGATTATTCTGCCTGAGAGCACAATAAACTGTACAGAGCTACCTTTAATATCATTTTATAAAAATCAATCTATCATTAAGATCACAGAAATCGAAAGAAGTGTTACCAATACAGTTGTTACAATTTTAAATTCAAACAAAGAAACAATAAAATCTTTCCACATCATTTAAAAATGCATCCCTAACATATGTTGATGTGGAACGGTAATTTTGTACATAAAACTATCTAAGGACTTTACTGTATATTTATTTTTAATTTAATACGATATTGAATTAAAATTTAATGTTTTTTTTTTTAATAAAATTTTAGAAATAAGTGCATATTTTAACATTCTTTGTACATTTTTTAAGCACCTAAAACAGACTTTTTAAATGCATGAACTTCCTGTTCCGGCAAATTAGTAATACAGACTGGGGAAAGTATTAGAAGAACAAAATATTTGTTTTAGCATTTCCACAATATTTTTACTATTCTTAGGTAATTCTCAAGTCTTCTGTTTATTAATTAGAGTTTTTAAAGTTTTGCAAATAGAACTTCAAAATTTATTTTCTATAAAAAAGTATTTTGTTGTCTCCTAATCGCATAATTAATATTAGTGCAATTGAAAAATTTAACAAAAACCCAAAATTCACGTAGTAGAGTGAGTACTATTTATATATGTTTTATTTATTTAAATGGATAATTCCAAGAAATTTCGACCCAAAATTACAGTTTAAAACTTTTTATCGTCATATTTTTTTTTTTAATTTGGGATGTTCATTAAACTAGTCGTCATGCAATTTATTGCATATGAATCAGTTTCCTGTCGTTTGCGGTTCATGTTTTATGGATTTCTAAAATAGGACACCTCGGCCATTTTTGTCAAAAATAAACAAAATTTAAGGTAAAATAACTTTTAGGTGCATTATCCGATTTTAACAAAAATGCCATCACTGGAAAGGACTAATGTTCCTCTATATTATAAAATCATAAAAGTTACACATCTTCCTAGCGTAAGGACCTTCAAAAATAAAAAATATATAAAATATTAAAAAATATTCTTTATCCTAAGATATCCTGAAAAATGGTCTTTTAATTTTATTTATCTTTTTAACATTATGTTTACAAACAATTTTTCGTTATAGTGTAAAAATTTCAAAACGGCATTTCAATGGGATCCGAAGTTCTAATAGTTTTTCTATAGCAGTTAGAACAATTTTACTAACAAAATAATATCTCTTTAAGTATTCAGATACTTTTTTTAAATTTAGTATCAAAATGAATAGGAAAGGGTAAAACAAACCCTGTTGAGTACGATCGACCATATAATACCCTAAATGTTTGTGTATAATCACTAAAACGATTATCGGAGGAGGGACTTATATGAGACCTTTTGTCAATTATGGAAAGATTCTTATAAAATTCTTTAAAATAATTTCTTAGTATATGAGAATTATTTATGTAAAATTTTATTTTGATAATGGCATTTTTGTGAGATTTATGCAAGTTTAAGCATTTTTCAGGAATGTAAATTATATAGAAGCCATGGTCAATTATACACCGATCATAATTAAATTTAATGGAGTGACCTATACTTGTACATAACTTAGTTATGTTTTATTTATATTTATGTCAGATTTATATAAGCTTAATTGATTTTCGGGAATGGGGATTGTATGGGAACCATTTTCAATTATAGACCTATTATGTATGATGATGATTTATGCTTATATACAATTTACATGTATAAAATTTTGTATTGCTGTTAATATTAATGTGGGATTTATGCACTATTAAGTAATTTTTAGTCATCTGACCCTTATGAATGATATGATCAATTATGGATCGATTTTTATAAAATTACATAAATAAAATTATGAAATTACATAAATAAGACATATTTAAAATATTTATGTGCGTTAAAACACTATACTGAAGAAAAAGTAGTATGATGTATAGGTAAAATAATGGACCCATGAACCGAAAAATGAACAACAGATTTTGCCATTGTAACACCATGTATCACATTTTAGTAAATAATCTTCAAAATCGTCACAAATAATTCGGCAGTTTTTGTAAAGTGTGTTACAGTGGTCAAAGGCGTGTAATATGTTCCTAAAACTTTTAAAATAATATCAAGCAATTATTTTGGAATCAGGAATGTGCCATATAAGCGATTCATTTCAATAAATAATAATCCGTTACATAGAAATTTGAATAATTTCATCAATATGCCTAAAAACCACTTAATATTTAATAGAAAATGTTGCTAGTTAGTAAAGGAAAAAATGCTGTAACTTCTAATCTTATTGAGATCCCATTTTGAAATTTTTGCACTACAAGGAAAAATTAATTGTAAATATTGTGTAAAAATACAATGAAGATAAAAATACCCTTTTTCGGCATATCAAAGGATAAATGATATTTTTCATTTTAGAGGTCCTTGAGCCAGGAAGATGTATAGTTGTTATGACTTAATGATAAAGAAGAATCTCAGTCCTTTTTAATGTTACCAAGTTTGTTCAAATCTGATAATGCACATAAAAGTTATTCAAGCTTTAATTTTGCTCATTTTTGAAAAAAAATCTTGAGGTGCCCAACTTTAGAATTTCATAGAATATGAACCGTTAGCAATACGGTACAATTTAATACTTCATATGAAGCGTATAGAATAGTAGATTGTATGTATTGAATGTCATTAAAATCCAAAAGCGGTCAAAATCCGAGTTGGGACGATTTTTTTTTTTTTTTTTTTTGGAATTAAACCAGAGATTTTAATATTAAACGAATTAACTTTATTAACGCTGCCTTCCTTCGCATCGAAAGTTATTATTTTATTTAAATAAAATAATTCATTTCTAGTTAATTAACTAAACTAGAAATGAACTAGAACTAAACTGGAACTGAACTATAACTGAACTATAACTTAACTAGAACTTAACTAGAACTGAATTAGAACTAAACTAGAACTGAGCTAGAACTGAACTAGAACTAAACTAGAATCATAACTGAACTAGAACTCAACTATGACTAAACTAGAACTGAACTAAAATTGTATTAAAACTGAACTAGAACTGAACTGGAACTAGAACTGAATTAGTATTGAACTAGAGCTTCGTAAAAAAACTGAACTAGAACTGAATTAAAACAATTTTTAACTCTTTCAGTACACGCTTTTAATTGATGGGTCAAAATACATAGCATTTTCAGCTTTTAAACTGCTTGGCTGTACTATTATTGGTACCGTAATAGATTTCAAGAAAAGAATCTGTGTAACGGAATCGTTTAAAGTAAAATCGAAAATCACAAAAATAGTACTATCACGAAGAAAAATGTTTAAACTTTATTTATTTATTTTTTATTTATTTATTTCATTTATTTTTTTTTTTTTTTTTTTTTTTTGAAATTTAATAATTTTTTCGTCAAAATTACCTATGAGTTAAGATTCAGTGTATAAACTAGAAACTTAGAAGCCTATTTTCATCGGTCCTGAATGGGTTAAATTTGTGAGGTGGTGCAATAAAACAAGAATGTTTCTGGTGATTTTTATTGTTTTTTTATTTTTCATTTATTTTTTATTTTTGTTTATTTATTTGTTTTTTTTTTATTTTTTTTGCTCAACCAGCCTTAGCATTAATATTAGGTTTAGATTTGCTGTAGGACACCAATTATAAATTATTTCAACGATTTTAATATGTTTAATAGCGTACTTCGGTGATCAAAAATTTTTTTAAACGAATTTTAATAACAAATGATTTTTCCTTCAAACTTATGATAATTACGCATGAATAAATCAATCGAGGCAGTTACATCAGGTCAATAGAAGACCATGTAAGGCTCTTGGAAAAATATTGCTGTTTTCGTATAAAATTAAAAATAGAAATTTTGTTGAAATCAACAATTAAACCTACTAAAACTCTTATGATGGAACCATTAACTTCAGGTATTTCGTCATCCAAAAAGTAGTGTTTTATTTTCAGATATTACATGTAAATATTTTTAAATATTCTTTCTAAAAAAAGACAAAATTTTTGGGCATATTTCATGTTCTAAGGATCTTTTATATTGGGTGGTATTGGGCTCAGATATATAGATTAAAAAAGTACGCATTCTTAGCTTGTATTTAAAAAAAAATAAAAAACTGTGTATATATTGCGCCCATTTTAGATATTTCATCTTATTTGTAAAAATACAATTACTTAGAAAAATAAAAAACAGTTTATAACTGACTGTTTTAAAATTATGGAAATATGAAATTTTGATTTTAACTTCCCATAGAAATCATACCGAATCGACTCTGAAATTGAGAAATACATTTTTGCGTATCGTGATCAGCATATAATTATGAATAAGAAAACGGAAAAAAAAGTTATTCCCCCGACCATTAATGTGTCTCAGACAACTTGAGTGGGAAACGTACAAAAAAAACCTTTGAAATATTAAAATAAAATATTATTTTTATTAAGATTTCATTTGTAGTTATTCAAATAAACGTATCTATTTCAAAGGTTTCACTTTTTAACTTACTTCACTTACATTAAGAAATTTATATGCCAAAAACAGATCCACATGTGTATATCTTATATCTATATATATATATATATATATATATATATATATATATATATATATATATATATATATATATATATATATATACGCCTGAAAAATTTATTTTACCTCAATATCAATATCTATCCATATGGATAAAAATTAAGGGTATATTTCGCGATGATTTTTTTATGGAAGTTATATAAAATAATGAAAGGATTAAAATCAAATTCACCGCAGTGCATAACTAATTTAGTTAAGTTATTTTAAAAACTGTCATCTAAACTTTAATCAACAGGGTTATTAATTGATGACAGACGGATGGACGCTGTCGTAAAAACAAAAAAAATCCTTAAATTACCAAATATACTTTGTTTCACTTATCCCTGCCTAAATTAATGAAATAAAATATAAAATGAGTAATTTTAATAATAAACAGAATTAAGCGCAATTTTTTATGCCATTGAAATCAATAAGCTATGTTCATGTGAAGGGATACCCATATAAGCCACAAATCAGAGTATATAGGATCAGGTCTGATATTATATTTTATAACCAAAACTTCAACTTGAGTCACTATATTGATTGATATTCAGCCTAAAGAATACTAAAGTCCTTTGATAAGGAATAATGAATTACTTAACTTAGATCAGAAAAGAAGACAAAATTGAATTGAATAACATAACAAAAATCAAAAATATATTAACACTTATGTACTAAAAATCTTACTATACAGTATTCACCGGTGTAGGGTATTAAGTATTTTAGTCTTAATATTCCTAACCAAATTATCTATTTAGTTTATTGTTTTAACAAAAATGTTTTTCTAAAAAATGCTTTTATAATCGAACGAAAAAAAAACTTTACTTATTTATTTTATGAAAAAAACTAACAAAATTAAAAAAAAAAACAACTCAGCATAAAATCATTTTATTTTTAACAAAGTTTTCTTGTGGTTTTCTCTTTTTTTTTTTTGAGATTTTTACGATATGAAAATAAAACATTCGCACACTTAAAGCTGCTAAAATATTCACTTAAAATAATTTATTTTAAATTGTTTTAACAATCTATCACAAGTGTATTTTTTTTTTCCTTTCATTAAACGAAATGCATTTTAATTTACTTTGAAAAAAACAAGTGGAAGAAAAACAAACAAAAAGCGGTTGCCAAAACAAGATCTCATTTTTTTTACTTTAATGGACCATCATTTAAGATTTGGCTGGTGGTTCTAAAAAAAAATTATGTGAGTTTTTACACAATGTGTGCTTTTAAAGTAAAAAAATAAAATATTTATTAAATTATTCATTACAATATTAACCAGGCCGGAAATTAACATGACAAGAGTAAAACGGATCGAGTATAAATATTGGGGATATAAAAATATGTTTAAATAAAATATTTGTATTTTCTATTGACAAAGTCATTAAATAAAGTGTTTGTGACTTTGATTTATTTAAGGAAAATATATTCTTTTTTTAATAGTGTTCTACGGTACGTATGATTAATATTAATTATTGGGTTTATTGGTTTTTTAGGCCACAATTTCTAAACGATTCAAATCATTTTAAATATCTAAAAAGGAATATATTAAATACACTGCAACAGTATTTATTTGAAAATATTTCGCGACCTTACTATTGGAATTAACTGACAAATACAGAATAATTTGAAAATATTCTGTAATATGTAAAATCATCACAATGACTTTCTTTTTGCATAAATATTTACAATATTTTGCCTCTGCAAAAATATTATGAAATGATTTAAGAAAAGACCATAAATGATTTTCCATTTTAGCTTCACAAAAAATTTTATATTTCTTCAAGCGGCAAAAGATTATTAACACTACAGTACGCAATTAAGTTGCTTTCGAAGCTTATAAAGTAAAGAAACCTTAATTTTATTAACTTGATTTAAAATTGACACCTACAGGAGTCAATACCCAAGGTTCCCCGGTACACCCATATAATTTTTATGCGCTTTTTAGTGCCTTTTTTTTTTGGTGTACTTATCATTTTTATTGTCTTTTGATTAATTTAAAGCTAAAATTTAAACTTTTTTGTTTAAACTGGTGAATAAGCCTGTCCATGTCAAGCAAAAGTGTTATTGTATAAAATCTGAATCCGTTAGAAAAACTAGTCTAATAAGTAAGTTAATTTTCAATCAATATTGTCTGTGGTTTTGATAAATTCTTTTTATTTTTTATTTATTTATTTATTTTTTTATTTTGTATGTCATGCAAAAATTTCTTGTCTAAAATATAATTCAAAGACTGAAGCTGTTGATATCATTGCTGTTATTAGTGCCAGGACACGTAAACTTTTGATATTGTAGCTCCAAATATGAGAGGACGCTATGCCATCACTGATAACATTCTTTGGGACGGTAAAAACGATTTCCGGAGAGGTTCTTATATGAAACCTGTGCTCAAATATGGAACAAGTCAGTTCCATCACTGCAAACATTGCTTAAGTGAAAATATTATACTTGGGTTTGACAGCTTTTCGGAAAGTTTCTTATATGAAACCTGTAATTTATTACGGATGAAATCTTATTGTAAAGCTTTAAATAACAATTTATACTTTCCAGAATCTTACAAAAACATAGTGTCTACCAACACTAATTTATGCCTTTTTTATAATGACCCAATTAAAACTTGGTAATGGCATGTAGTTACGGATGCAGTTACTTATCAATGACAACAACATACTGTCTGTATTACATAAAAGTTGTTCAGCTGTTCAGATTTTTGAAAATACTACTTATTATTGATTATTTAATTCAGTTATCAGTTCATATATTTAAAGAAAGGATAAATATATGAAAAGGTAAAATTTCCGTACACAGAAAAAAGTTTGTGTATAAATATAAAAATTTATATTCATTGATTTCAGTTTATAATATTTAAGGATAATTTCTTAAGCATTAAAACTTTTTTTATATTTTTTCAAATGAATCAAGTGAGGAAGACTAGAAAAAATATTTGCATTTTCATATTTATTTTCAATTTGTAAAAAAATTTTTAAATTTTTTTCGGAAAATTTTAAGTTTTTAATGATTTTTAGCTAAATTTTGGGAAGAGAACAGAAGCGCTTTTTATCAAAATGATTTGCTTCAAAATTCGAACAAAATTATGCATATTTCTAAACATTACTTTTTAATAGCTTTTCCTTGGAATTTTGCCATTTTAAGGTATTTATTGTTAATATTTTCATGTATAACTATTTTCATTTACCATTTGCAATCAAATCTAATAAAACTAAATCAAAGATTTAAAAAAATTATTGCAAAATTCCTAAAATCATGATAAACAATTTAATAATATCTATGAACAAAAGTCTATGTTTTATGAAAAAAGTTTGAGAAAAAGAAATCATGTTCGATTCATAATATTTATGAAAAAAATGTTCAAATATATGCATTTTTTTCTCTGTATATGAATTAATTTTTAATCTAAAACAATTTATTTTTATTACATTTATTTCAATTATATTTTTGGTTATTGTTAAGTTTTTGAAATTAAAATTTATAAAATCTCGTTATGTTTTAAATAAAAAAAATTGTTTTTTATATCCTGACATTCCATCAGTTATTTGTAACCTAAAATGTAACCAGTTCCTATTGTTTTTACTAGTAATTACTTCAGTAATGCTATAAAATCAATGAGTTATTGAATGATTCTGAAATAAATATTTGTAATAACATAGCGTAAGTAGTTGCCTCCAATGTCATCACCGTGTTAAAATAATGAGTTATGCAGCTAACGTATAAGTAGTAAAGAGCCATTATATTAGTTACTTAACTCATAATATGGCAACCAAAATTTTTGCTGGTGATGGGATGATCCTATAAAATGAAATGGGTTTTTTAACGTCTATAAAGCTTTTATATGTACTGAATTATACAATTGTTAAACAATTTATGAGCGTCGAAACTGGTTACCATTGCCAACTATTTTTAATAGAGTTCGTTCCTGCATCATATGAAGCCAAATTTTATCCAATTATCTGAAAAATTATGACTTGCAGCTTCATTAAAAGCTTATCATGGATGAAAAGGCAGATAGATGGATAACGTGAACATACTCCGACAGGTTTTTTCTACATGTATTCACTGCCTTTATTTTTATAACCAATTAAATTACCTTAATAAATAAAATAATATCTTCTTTACACAAAATCTAAGGTACCCGAATACCCAGAGTATTGACTAAAATTAATGGGTATGTTCTGTAGGGTTAATTGATCTAATGCACAGTGGGGCCAAACGCAAAATTTTTGGTAACAATTCTGTATCTACTAAACTACTGATCGGATTGAATTGAAATTTATGGAAGAGTTGTAGAGGAGGACCTAAGCTTTCAGAAAATTCATTTTGTAGTCATTTTGTGATAACACGAGATAAGCTACATGGTGAGAATTTTTAATGTTTGACTTTTTGCCTCGACTTTATTTCTTTTTTCGGGTATAAATCTTGAGTTGTATAAATATCCTGTAATTTGTAATAACATATTCCGAAATAATACGCTGAAGAAATTTTTTGATTATTTCAATTCGTCTAGACATAAAAAATTTTCAAAGTCAGCGCTTTGAAATTAGTATAAAAATGGCTTTTTCTCACAGCTTTTTAATAAAAAATGTTATTCTTTATATATTTCAAATATTCCATTTAAAATATTGCTTTTTTTCATAAGATCTATACTACTGCATTTCAATTCGATCCGACCAGTAATTTAGGATATAAAGATTTATTTCCAAAAATTTTTCGTCTGGTCCCACCGTGTTAATTTTTAATTCTTTCTATGCAATATAATCTTTTGTAACTTTACAAAGGACCTAAGCTCCAACTTCTCACCAAAAATAAATAAAAAAAATAAGATTCTTTATGGCAATGTTCTTTATTTTTCAGTTCATAGTTCAGTTGAAGTTAAGTTTTATTTCAGTTCTGGTTCAGTTATAGTTCAGTTCTAGTTCGGTTCTAGTTCAATTCTGGTTCAGTTCTAGTTAAGTTCTTGTTCAGTTGTAGATCAATTCTGGTTCAGTTCTAGCTAAATTCTACTTCAGTTCCAGTTCAAATCTAGTTCAGTTCAGTTTTAGTTCAGATCTAGTTCAGTTCTAATGAATGTTCAATTAAAGTTCGCATTCATTTGCAGTTCAGATTCAATTTGTAGTTTAAATTCCTTTGTAGTTCAGTTTCATTTATAGTTCAGTACTATTCACATATGTTTCAGTTCTAATTAATTTTATTTCACTTTTAGTTCAGTTCAATTTAGTTCTAGTTCTGTTCTTTAGTTACAAAATTTAATCCTGTTTTTTTTTTCAATTTGTTATTACACCGAAAATTTTATTCATACCCCCAATATCTACATATGCTGTCAAAAAATCAAAGCTAAACATGAAGAATGTATAAATAAATTAACGAATGAATGAGTGAATGGATGGTTGGATAAAAAATAACAGCAACAACAAGCTATTAAGCAATAAACATACATGCAAACAATTTAACAACAAACGTGCCGCCACCGCCAATTCACTTGTCGTTCACTCAATTCATTTTTTCCGCTGCCTTTTTTTATTATTTTGAATTTTTTTCCTGAGAGTGTGTGGTAAACTGTAGTGGCGTAAACAGAGTGGTTTAATATATTGTTATAACTTATTATGTGAATTTGTATTTGCTTGTGATTTGCGGTCTCATGCCAAAAGTTCATTATTCACTCAGGTTCATTTTTTTTTTTTTTTTTTTTAATGAGTGCTTAAAGAAGCCAAAATGCAAAAATTGTTTAACTAACTAATTTATTTAAATTGAATTTTGTATATAAAGCAAAAGACTAAAATAAACCGTTGACAGCATTTTAAAGGTAAATGACAAGTTATAAAAATATACTAAACATATGAATAAAGAGTTTTTGAATTGAAATAAATATAATTGTTACCAAAAAAGAAAAGAACTGTCAGCGAGCGCTTAAATAAAGAGTCTTCAATGTTTTCAGCTTATTGTCAAAGACTCTATAAATGATTAAAATGAATACAAAATGTTTAAAAATGATGACATTAAAATCGAAATTAATAAGAAATATTGTGAAACATTGTAAACAAATAAGAAGAGCTACATCAATGAGGTAGAAAATAAAGTTAATGTAATAGTTTGCAATTCTTTAAATAAAATTATTAACTTCATTTGCTATTACGATGTCACATTTATCATATTGCTGTTTTTCTTGCTATTACAATTTATTTTGCTTTACTGCTGCTACTTTAATTTTAATTTTTAATTTTATGATAAACTTCATTTTACTCACATTGTTTTTTTTTTTTTTTTTTTAATTACTTTATCAATTTATGAACCTGTCATATCTACTTCACACAATTTTCACAATTTAATAGCTTATAATTTCATATATGAGTACGATCACTCTTTCCCATTTAATTGACTTAATGTGCCCGTTAAAATTGATGGTTAAAAATATATACATATGTATATTATTTTATAAATTTATACTGCTGTTGATTTTTTTCTTTATAATTTTGTTTTAGTTTTTTTTTATTTGTTTTATATTCACAACGCCAAAAACTGTCGCTACATAGATCTTTTCAATTTTGTTGTGAATGAAGCGATAAACGATGTTGGCGCCAATTGATGCATCATAAATTGCTTTCATTCATAATGAATAATGTTGTACAAAATGAAAACACAGCTACTGTAAACAAGAAAAGGCAAAAAAAAAATACTTAAACAGATCTAAGTGGAACAGTGGGACAAAAAGAGGTAAGTGTGTATTAGAGATTTATGGAAATAAAAAAAATCTGACTACTTTTCCAGATTTTTTATTCTTACTATTTTAATTAATATTTATTTTAATAATTAATAAGTCTAATATTTGACGATTTTTGCAAAAATTTGATTTGTCTAATCTGAACACCAAATATTTTTTATTTATGAACCTAACAAGAAAACAGCTAATTTTGGTCAAACAAAAATATTTGCCTTAAAGCTAAGTTCAGATTATGTAAATATTTGACGCGAAATATTTCATCGCGTTTTCCTGCAATTTTTTTTTTTTTTTTCGACTAAATACAGAGTTGATTTTTTGTTTACATTACGCTGATTTATTTGACGTTTTTTGTTTGATAGCTGTTTCTTTACCGACCGACTATGAATTTTTTACTTTTTGATGAATCAATTCAATTTTTAGTGAAAAATAAGACTTCAAGTGAACAATCAAATTTCTAGTGAAAAGTCAAATTTTTAGTGAATAATCGGTTTTTGGAAAAATTTGAATGTTTAGTGAAATTTTAAATTTTTTGTAAAAAAAAAAATGAATTTCGGAATTTTTGTGAAAAATCGTATTTCTAGTAAATAATATGTTTTTTTTTTTTTTTTTTTTTTTTTTTTTGAAAATTTGAGCTTTAAGTGAAAATTTTAATTTTTGATGAAAACTTGATAAGAAATTAAATTTTAAAGAAAATAACTTTTAATAGAATAACGTTATAGTGTTATTTTAAATTTTCATATAAATTTTCAAAAAATGTTAAATAATGTGTTATTTTTAATAACATGTAACACAATAACTCAAATAACATATTTTGTGAACTGGGTATATTTGTGTGTATTAAAATAAAATTGTCTATAATATAGTGCAAATGAAATAAGTACTACATCGTAGTGTTCACTGAATTTTCAAGAAGACAACTGAGAATAGTATGTTTTTTCGAAAAGTTGAATTTTAAAACATGTTTTTTAAGATTTCCTAAGTACAGTACCACATTTTCTGTATCCAAGTGAACATAGGTGCAGTATGCCCAAGATCTTTTTCAAATTTAGTTAGACTTTTTTGTAATGATGAAACAATTTTTTGCAAGGAATTTCCCTACAAATATATTTATGTAAAGGTGCGAATTTTTTAAACAACTGAAATTTATGTAAATAGATAAGCATTCTTATTGATTTTTTAATTATTTTGTACTATTTTAATTAATAAGCTAAGTTCACATTAGGCTAATATTTGACGATTTTTGCAAAAATTTGATTTGCTTAATGTGAAATTTACCTCTTCACACACCTGAGATATGAGATGGGTATTTAAATACCCAATAGGTATTGGTGTTATATATTTTCTTTAATATTTTGAATTTGTTCTGTTTTTATTTCAGTATAAATAATAAAATTATATATTTTTTGCTATATACTATTTCGATTTACGCTGTTGAAAGATTCAACTGCGTTACTATTGTGTAACATTGTGCCGTAAAAAAAATAAATCCAGCGGTTATGGTAAATTCATGTAAGCCGTTCGTTCTGTTTTTGTCGAAAATATGAAAAAAAGCCTCGAATATTGCAGTTTGATTTCCGAGTAGAAGAATCCGGAGCAAAAATAGGACTTAGATATGATTACGTCGACCATTTAATAGGAAAACTACTCACACGACATCGTTGTTCACAGTGTGGTAGCAAAACCGAATACGGATACTTGAAGTAGAAGGTGAATTTGCACCAAGCTGCATGCTTCCAGAACTACCATAATGGTGTTTCCCAGATAAATCTAAAAGGCAAAATAATATGTAATTTTCCTTAAATAAATTTTAAAATATAACTTCGCTTTTTATTTCCGCAAATATAAATTATATCGATATGAAAAAATTGTTATGTGTCCACATTTAGAACTCGGTATTTAAATACCCATTTTAATTACACAACGTGTATTTTAATTATACAGATGTGTTAGTCAGCCGTTTTTAATTTTTTTGCATTGATGAGGGAGTACGTAAAGCTATTTAGAATGAGCAGAAGTTTTTTATACTTTCATTGTCCTTTATTTGTTAACACTTTTTCTTAGCATTTTCCGATATAGAAAAAATCCTTAATTTTACCTATATGGAAACTAATCTCAAACAGCTGAAATTTTTACTGTTTTAATTTTTTTCATGGTATTTAATCTCGACTTTTAAATAAAAATTTAAGTTGTAGTAATTATCTCTCATCTGGTCGGTGCTAGAATTTTTAGGCAGGAATGGGTTAAAGCTAAGTTCAGATTACGCAAACATTTGACATATTTCATTGTGTTTTCCTGCAAATTTTTTTGCGACTATATACAGAGTTAAATTTTTATTCACATTACGCTCAATTACTTGATGTTTCTTGTTTAATAGCTGTTTCTATCAAATATCGTATATTCTTCTGAGAGAATTTCGGAATATTTGGATGTCAAGGTAATGTTTGTAGCGAAAATATTATTTATCTTAATACAAATGTTTATAAAATTACCAAAGTAATTTATTCAGATAATAAAGGAAACATAAACTATTATCAATCGATTAATTGCAAAATTTTATACACACATTAATAAAAATTACCGTAAAATATATATATTTAAAAAAAATGTTTTAAGTAATTTACGTTTATGCACAAGAACAACCCCGTATTTTACTTTTTTATAACCATTTTTTTATATGCAAAATAATACTCCTGTATCCTCTTCACGTTTTCTTTGCACGTCACTTTCAGCTGTATGAAAAATAACAAGTATTATTATAGTAAAAAAATAAAAAAATATTAATATATTTAAATTTTATTTAAAAAACTATATTTTAATGGATAAAATATAAATTGATCACTTCTTTTTTGTTAATATGAAGTTTGTGTTCAACTCAAGCCGTCCACGGCAATAGCTGTTATGTGACGCTGTTTGATCCAATATTTATTTTGTAAGATCGAACACAAATTCGCTCAAAATAATAGCAAATATTTTATAACTCGTGTTCACACAATGTTCACACTAGCGGCATTTTTAGTTAAGGGTAAATAATTTTGTATGTACAAAATCAGCTGTATCTTATTTGAATCGTAAAAAATATTTGTTGTTCACATTACGCAAAGCAAATATCTTCAAAAATCGTCAAGTATTAGCGTAGTGTGAATTTAGCTTAAGTAAAACATGAGGCAAATGTGAACATTGTGTGAACCCAATATGTAAAATATTTGCATTATTTTGAACAAATTTTTGTTTGATCTTACAAAAGAAATTTAAAATCAGACAGGGCAAACAGTTAATGCGGCGGACTACTTGAATTGTAAAGGTTATTGTTTTTATGCAAATAAACTTTAAGTCGGAAGTGGAAGTGAACGGAAGTGAACAATTTATATTATATCGATTAATATATGGTTTTTAAATATATTAATATTTTTTTATTTTTTTACCATAATAATGCTTGTTAGTTTTCATACTGCTCAAAGTGACGTGCAAAGAAAACAGTGTTGTTTTGTGAATACAGCCATTAGGGTAAATGGCGTGAAAAAGAAATAGGCTTATTATTTTGTATACAAATAAATTGTTTAATTGGTAAGTTTCATTAATGCACTTTGTAAATTTTGCATCTTATAAATATTATCTAAATATTTTACTTTTTTGTAAATATTTGTCTAAAATAAAATAAAAATACAGAAATAATCATGACCACATATTCCGAAATTCTCTTTGAAAATTATTCTAAAACGATAAAAACAAAATTAAAAAAAATGCAAATACTATTTACATTATTTGCAAACTTGTGTTCCGTTCTTCTGACATTAAAAAGTGAAGAATTATATTGTGGACAAGTGGTGGAAAAAAAATTTTCAAAATTTTAATTTTTTGCAGTTTTTCGATTGGAAAATTTACGCTGTTTCGAGTACTGCAAAATAAAGAATGAACGTTTATTGCTCTTGTAATTATGAATCGTTTGAGATATATTTCGTTAATGTGCCCTGAATAGCAGTGCTATAGAGGGTGCCAAAACTTATGCAGAAAAAACCTGAATGGCTGTAAGGGGTACTTTTATCGCGAGGTACACTCATTTCAATGAAGCGGGATTAAAATGGTTGCTATATTACATTTTAGAATTGATGTGGCGCGATAAAATGATCCCTAATATCTCTGCTCCTGAGGAACCTGTAAGTCTCTCCTTTCAGATTTAAAATTGTACGCTCCTCTGCTGTGGCTGTATAAAATTTTATGAAGATCAAATCAGCCGATTAGAAGTTACATATTTATTTCCAAAAATTTTCAATTCTGCCCCACTGTGGAGTAGAGCATCGATTTTAATTCGATTTTAATGAAGTATAGCTCGTTTATTTTGAGCTATTAATTTGCGATAAAGAAGAAAAAAGCATTTTTTGTCATTTTAATATTAAAAAAATAAAAAAAAAAGTTTGTTGAAATTTCCGATTTTTTTTAATATCTCAGAATCTATTAAGCGAATTAAAAAATTGTGTTAGAGAGCAATGGTGTAGTCGTATGTAATTTCGTTTATTTTATTTATTCTTTTCTACAGCATCCTTGTTTTTAATAATTGCCACTATTAATATCACTATGTAACTGATATTATTATATTTTTAGGCATTACAAATCTTGTACGTTTTTCACATACACTTCTTTTCTTCCAACCCACTGTATCACCGCCACTTTTATATCTTTTGTTTATTTATTTTTTCAGCATGTTGGTTTTCGCGTGTCAATGTGTAAAAGCCATGTGTTTTAACATTATTATTATTATTTTTTCTTGAGTTCCCCAAAAAAATAAATAAATAATTTCAAACGTTTTTAAATGAATTTTAATTAACATTTAGTGACAAATTAGTAAGAGCCACTCAAATGAAAATTGAAACATACAAAAGGAGAAACAGTAATTATAGCATTAATAAATTTTATATTAAAAAAAAAACAACTTTCTCTGAGGTTTAACGTGATTTAAACAATATTTCAGAGACTAAGACTTAATAACACTTAAAGTTAATAACTTTCTGTTGAAATCTCATAAAACAATTTAATTTATCAAAAATTGTAACATTTGAACAAGTGGTTATTAATTTTCCGGAAAAGAAACACAATTACCGAAAACAAAAAATGTATTGAATTGGAAATTATTGAAAAACAAAATGAAATGAAATTAAATTAAAATAAATTAAATTAAATAAAAAATAATTGAAGAAAACAAGTTTATTGTCATGACAAAATTGTGACATATTTTATATTATTGAGTAGCAAGATCAGTTTAAGAAGAGGAGGAAAGGAAAAACGTAGTGACATTTTTGGGAAAGAAAGAAAGAGGGTAGAGATATAAATTTTAAATTATATGTGTCTAAAACATATGTTGAAGTAGTTGAACATCTGTAAATGAAATAGCTTTTTTTGTTTGCTGCTTAAACTTGTGGCAGAAATTTTGAAACAATAAAGTTTTGTTAATATAAAAAAATTTAGAGCGCTACATTCGAATGTGCCGAATCTTTTATACCCTTTACCACTTTACCAACAACTAAAAGGAAATATTATGCCTTAATATTTTCATATTTATACTTAAAAAAAATACATACAAGCAGCACTTGCTTAAACCAAAAAAAAAAAAAAAAAACACAACAACAACTTATAAGAATTCATACAGCATCAATAATCATTATAATGTTGTGCTTAATATAAATGCTTATATATATTATTAACATACTTTTTCAGTTTTTGGCCCATAACTCGGTTGATGAATCATAACAAATTGATGAATCAATTTGGTTGACTAAAAAACCGAAATTTTAGAAAAATATTTATGACCGTTCTATAAAAAAAATCCGTAGCTTAAAAAAGGGCTCAAAAAGTAAAAAAAGCGCTTTGCACGATATGTCGGTTATTATTGACCGATTTAGTTTATGTCTTCAGCATACAAATCAAGAAAAAAATTCCAAATGTTATTTGCAAAAATATAGATATAGAAGCTTCAGAAAATCGAAAACCGATTTAAAAAACCAGTTTTTTTTTAGATATATCTCCACCATTTACAAACCGATCTTGCTGAATTTAAATATCAAATTCTCGAAAAGATTTGCAATTGTTTGATATATATATATTATATATGGCAGTTATCGGTGGGCTTCATAAACGCCATTTCAAACAAACGTATGGACGGACGTACATCGTCCTATCGACATCATTTCTTTATAAGGATCAAGAATATATATATATATATATATATATATATATATTGATTTGAAATGAATTACAGAAAATATTAAAATAATAAACAATTTTTAATCACAATAAAAACAATTGAAAAAAAGTACAAAACCAACAACATACAAATTGTTGAAAATTAATTTATTTAAGTTTTTTAAAACCAGCCAATAATTCATAAAATACATAATAATTTTGGGTATTTTTAAGTCGTTAATGATTCTGACTAACTAATTTATTTACTTAATTTAAATTGTTTAAGATTACATCTCTTTTCTTTTCTAGCTCATCATATTTAATTATATTAATTGCAAATTAGCTTATTTGTTTGTTTTCTTTTAGCTTATTAAGCGTGTTTAAAAAATCTTATTGAAATTACAAAGAATAAAAAAAAACGTGAAGAGTAAAAGCAACTAATAAGGCATTAAACTACATTATGCTACAAATTTTGGGTCATCAAATATTGCCTTGATAATTCCCATGAGAAATGAAAATGTACCATCAGATTAATTAAATCTTCAAAGGATTTTTGAAAGATGGTTCTAGTTTCGATTTTATGAACTCTTAAATTTCAAATATTTGGAACCACTTTTTTCATTATACATTTAAGTCAGTAAATTTCAATTTATTTATAGGTATTGATTGTTTTATAGAGCTCGGCAAAAAAATAACTGAAAAAGAATCGGAAAAGTGATGATTTTAACATTGTGTTGTCATTTGAAGGAAGTATTTAGTACGAAAAAAGAGCTGCGAAGTTCTTTTTTTTAACCCATGGTTGTCATTGGAAGGATGTGCTTTTTTTATGCTTCTTGTTCATGGCTTTTGAATTATTTCGCTCAAAACTAGGTTTATAAAATGTTTTAATAAGAAATCTGTTTTAGCCTTAAGAGATAAAAGAAATGTTTTAAAATTTGTGAAATTTTAATTTTCTTTGAAATTAATGACCCTTTTTACTTTTCACTTTTTTGAAGTAATTATTAATAACTTCCAAAAAAGCCCAAAATATGCACTTAGTTCTATTTTTGAAATTGTGAAAATGTTCTTTTTTCGAAGCATTTGATCGTTTTTTTTTTTTTTTTTTTTTTTTTTTTTTTTGTGGGAGATTACAAAGCCTCTCTTAGATATTATATAAGATTTTTATTAAAAAGGGAGGGGAACCTTTTTACGTCCAATTTTCATAGCAAGAATATATGCAATATATGAGTAGTGACATTCTTCAATTGATTTAATTGATATTTTGTAAATTAATATTCTTATGCTTTTTAGTAAGAAGTTAAGCAGATCTTTCTCAAAAAAATAAATAAGTAAATAAATGAATAAATAAAAATGGGCGTGGCATTCAGTCAGTACTTCCTTCAAGCATATACATATGTGCCAGGTTTCATTTTAATCGGTTCAATGGGCGTAAAAAGGAAGTGGCATCCGTAAAAAATATAGTATAATAATGCTAGTAGTGTATAAAGCAACAATAACATATAATAACATTTGAATAATAAATAATAAATCATTTAAATTATTTTTATTTCCAATCATATTCAAAAAAGTGCTCCGAAAAATTTGAATTTCAAGAGGCCATAAAGCCGAAACTCGAACTAATTTTGAAAAACTGTTTATGCGTTTTGCTAGACGACTGGTACACTTTCATTTTATGTTGGAATTATTGAGGCAATTTATTCTTGTTGCACTGTGTTACAAAACAAAAAAACATAACTGTACATAGAAACCATGTAGGCGGCAACAGAAGGTAATTGAAAAATAATGTTTTTGTGTCTGCTGCGGGTCTTATGCCATAACTTGAATATATATATATATATTTTTTTTATTTTCTCTAGCTTTTGTTATTTGATAGACAAATTAATAAAAGATGAAAAAATACAAATAATGAAAACATAAAATATAACATACGAAGTACTTTTGTATTATTTATTATTTAATTGTGAAATGATGTTTCTTTAAATTAAATTACAAATGACATAGAAATGTGTACAAATAAATATTGTAGATAATTAAATTATATGGTTTTTGATTAATTTTATTATTTGTTAAAAAAATATGAGTCATTTAAAGCTAATATGAAAAATTATAAATTTTGACCTTATCTCTGATATTCGCCACAATCACGACTTTGGCACAGCGGTTACAATAGGCTTTTTTGGATATAATCCTGTAACTTGCGATCGGTAAAAAATATCAGAATAAAATTTTACATGGTCAAAGCTGAGGTGTTTTAGAGTTGATTTTAAGGAGCACAAGAGACTAGCCGGTCAGCGGGGTAGTGAGTGGATCAACAAAATTTTATTTATAATTTTTGTTAAGAAATTTTAAACGTAAAATATAATATAAATAAATTTTAAATCTCTAAACCAAATACGCTGATATTCGGTAAGATTTCTTCAGATCATGACCCGAAGAACAGCAATTTAATACTACAAAACCTTTTGATGAAAAATAATGTTAATATTCAAATTGAAATAAAATTTAAACGAATGAAGATATCCTATTGAAATTTCTACATAATATGGATCAACTTATCCTGAAATCAGAGAATTATAAAAGTCATCCGTCACAAAATACTTTTTGTTTATTTTCCCAGCATATGTAGGTATTTACTTAATCCGCTAACGGGCAAGGCTGACTCAGGGCGTCTTTTATTATTTTTATTTTTTTGGAAATAATTTATATTTTAACTCCTTATCGTATTCTAATCATTTGGTTCATTAGTTTACATAACAAACTAAAAAAGAAACCTTATATCTTTCACAAATTTTACACTAATTAAATTTTTAATCTGAAAATTAATTTTAAACATTTTCACCCCCACCGTTAGAGGGTTAACAGCATTGCGATCTGAGAATTTTACAAACAAATTAAAAAAAAAATTTGGAAAATACACACATTTTGGTTAGTGCTTGAAGGGAGACCGTTGTCGCAAGCGCCTTCGAGTTTACTTTGCGCACATTTTCGCTAAAATTTCTATTGAAGAGCATTAAAAATATTATATAGAACAGAAAAAGAGAAAAATACAAGTGAAAAAACATTAGCACCTTTTTGGAAAAAAATGATTTTTTTTTTTTTTTTTTGAGTTTAAAATTCAAACTAATATAACATTTTATCGGGCCCACATATTTGTATGATTCTTGCAGCAATATTATTTAGAATTTTATAACGAATCTAGTGAATATAAAAAAATTAGGTTCCACATTAAGCCTTGACGGGCTTTTTTAAAAGAATATAAAAAACCGAGGCCAAAAATAAGAGAAAATTTATTCCGACCTAAATATCTCTTAAACCAAGAAAGATAACCTACACATGTAAGTACACTTTTTGTAGAAATTTGCAAGGACTATCTATGTTTTAAAATTTCTTTACAAAAAAATCATAAATGCAATTTTGACATTAAAAAAAAAATAACATACCCGAGATGACCAACTTTAGACATCCACTCACTATCACACAACAAAAAAATATACGAATATCTTCTAAAATATACATGCTACAACATTAATGGAAGTTTATAGTTAAAGATAATAAAATTACTTTTAAAATGATACCTGTAATATATTTTTATGCTGAATTTGAATGGTCGATATATCGCGAATTAAATTTTGCGTTCGCGTATATCAAAAAGTGGTACTTTTAAATTCTTTAAAAATATATTAGTACTATATTTAGCGAACCACTTAATAAAATTATCTCAAAAGTCTTAGTTTTGGCGAGGATGACGTGTGTACCGAATATCGTTAAAATCGTAAGTGGTGAGGAAACCAGATGTTTGGTTTTAAATGGAATGACTCATATATAGGAGTCGAATTTAATATATGTATTTTGCTTTTACTTTAAAAGTATTTTGCATCAACATTAATGTTAAAAAAAAAAATTATTTGAAAATAAGATATTTGTAAAGTAGAATATAAACGTATATATACATTAGGGTGTACTTAAATGAAAGTTTACTTCACTTTAAGATACCAATTCTTAAAATTTTTGTTCTGGTGCTATCATTTTTCAAGCTCATGTTTTGGACCAAAATTTGACTTTTTACATAGAAATATTAAAAAAAATATTTTTTTATTTAATTAATTAAATTTGAACTAATTAAATTTCTATCAGATTTCTCAAAACTTATTTTCGTCTCACCTAGTATATTTTATAAAATTATAACATGTGCAATTTTAAAATCAAAATAATCTTACCTTCGCAAGCTTTTTATTTGTAGATTATATATACAATTGTCTTTGTACTTGGAAGAGAAATGTAAAAAAATATTTAAAAATGAAAGTAAAATAATTTTTTTGTAATAAAATTTTCTATGCATTTTATTGGAACTTAAATTATTACTTTGTTTCTCAATTAAATATTTTTGTATAATTATATTAAAATATGCGAATTTTGAAAATCTATAATTGTGTAAGCTTTTATGGAAATCAGATCAGCCCACATTGTTTTCAATGGTATGAAAAATAGCGCTTAATTCAAGAAATGATAAATATTAATACTTTATATAAAAGAGCAAAAAAACAAAAGGTAAATTTTGAAATTTTTGGATTTTTTGTTCTTACGAAAGCGTCCGTCTGTCTGTCTGTCGTTAATTAAAAACTTCTTGGTTAAAGTACAGATGGCAGCTTTTAAGATAACTTAATCAAATTTTGCATATATGTTTACATTGATTTCGTCATTCTTCAGTTCATTATTTTATATACAAAAACCTTCACGAATTATGGGCCTTACGTTATCTTTCATATGGATACAATGAATAAAGTCATTTTAATGAATGAAGTATTTTGAACGAAATTCATTGATTATTCTGAAGAATTCATTGATTCAACGTACGAATTTGTTGTTTCAAAGAAAATATTCATTAAAATTTAATAAAATATTCAAGGCACTTATGAATATTGAAATCGTTCGTTAAATTTATTCCACAATAAAATAAATCATTTCTTTGATTCAACGTATTTGTTTATTGATTAAAAGAACACGTTTATATTTTTAATAATAAAAGAAAATTTTCATTAAATTTAATGAACTTGTACGTTGATTTAGAAAAACAAAAAGAAACAAAATATAAAATATAGTACATATAAAAACATTGATTCAACGTACTAAAACTTTGATTTAAGAAATAAGAAGCTTTACTCGCCGAATAAGTACTTTGAATCAAAGAAATAGATCGTTAAATTATGTCAAATTTAGCATATTCATTCACTGTGTTCTAACGGGAAATATAGCAAAAGAAAACTGTAAAAGAAAAAGAGAACAACCCAGTTTGTATTTATCGTTTAACAAGGATTCTTCTATTTCAAAGCGTAGTGCTAATAATAAAAACAATAATTATAAGTCAGTAATTCAGATGTAGATATGTCAGAAAATTTGGATATTATGATTGTACGAACCAAAAATTGTGAAACTGTAATATTTTAGGGAAATGCAGAATTATTGAAAAACATACGTATTTAGACAGGGCACCAGTAATGAATACACCATATTAAAAGAATTACTAAGAATTAGAATTTGAAACATTTGCTGGATTTCATAAAACGCAACTTTAATAATGTTTATTGTTTTAAATATATTTGCAAAATATTTATTTTCTTTATATTTATGTAGATAAAACAATTATGACGCAGAACAAGTATGAAGTTTTCGAAAATTTTTCTAAATACAAAAACTAAGTGATTGTCAAGGTGTTATGCATAATTCGCCAGAATATTTTATGAAAATAAGGGAGTTTCTACAGGCAGAAATTAATGTGAAAGGTAAACAATTTTAATTAATCTGAATTATATATATATATATACCAGAATACCCGAAATCCTAGTCCGCGGAAGACTTGTTTCAAAAAATTACTGTTTTCATTTAAGTGATCACCCGCCATTGTAAAGGCGTGACACAGAAGATATTTTTTGTGTGTTTAACCAACATATGGGGGTATATAGCCAATGTATTTTTTTGCTGATCTGGGTTTTGACATTGGAGAATTTTACAAAAAAAAATTAAAAAAAATTTTTCAAAATTTAGTTTGAAAAGGGCTTTAGTTTGGATAGGGCTTAGGGGGGAACCGTTACCCAAAGCGTCTCCGATTTTACTTTATATGCATTTACGTTAATTTTTTTTTTTTTTTTTTGAAACCATTACAAAAATTCTGTAGTTCGGAACACAAAAAAAAAATATTTTAGAAGCGAAAGTATATTACCACCTTTTTGGAAAATAACCCCAAAAATATGAAATTTATTTAAAGTTTCAATTTCAGATTAATATAACTTTTTATCGGATAGATATATCTATATGAAGTTTAAGGCTCCCAAGTTTAAAAAACTAGGACCAAAATGAGGGTAAAATTTGCTTCGAACTAAATATCTCTTAAACTGAAAGAGATAATATACGTCTAAGCATATTTTTTTGTAGAGATTTATAAGGACTACCTATATGTATTTTTTTTTTTTTTTACATTCAAGTCATAAACGAATTTTTGGTGATTTAGAAAAAACAAATTGTATACCCGAGGTTATGAATCAAACATGACTTTTTTCCCCTAAACTTTATTGCTAAAATTTTAATTTAGTTTTACTAGATTTGATACAAATGTTAAATCAAAATAATTATGCATGAATATATTAACAATAAATTCAGATTTAAATTTGCATAAATTTGCTGCCATTCTATAGCACACGTATCATTTTAATAAAAAACACTTCTGTTATGTTCTTCTGTTACCAACGTGTGGCTCAAAATCATTAAAAACTAAAAATTTTCCAAACATTCATTTACAAATTGAAAATATAAATGAAAATTTAAACAATTTGTTTAAGTCTTCTTTTGATTCATTTCAAAAAATGTAAAAAAGTATTAATTTTAAGACAACATTCTTAAATATTATGAACTAAAATCAATAAAAGTAAATTTTTATATTTAAGCACAACCTTTTTTGTGTAATATTTTAGAAAGTTTTCATTTCACACAGCAAAAATAAAAGTTTTTCTCAGCATGAAAAAATTGTTTACCATAGAATTTTTCACACACGTCCTAAGACAATAATTTAATGTAGTAAAATACTTATGATACATTTTTTCATGACGCACTACTTACAATACAAACTGATGAAGAAGCAACATATTTTCGAAATTAATGAACATAATGTTTCTTAAAGGTTTAGCTGAGGAGTATCCAAGTTCAAGTTTAAAAATCACAAACACTTTGGGAGAAACCCTTAAGTTTTTTTTTTGTTTTATTATTTCAAAGATTTTTATAACTATAAATTTTACTAAAAATATAAATTTTATTATTCTAATAAAATTCTTCTGGATATGGCAAATTTTATATACAAATTTTAAATGTATTTCCCATCTTAGTTGTTCAATTTTCCATAATGTAAAGCAAGACAGATTCTTCCTAGCCTCCTAGTAATTTATTTAAAAAACACATTAAGTTTTTATGAGCGAAATTTATTAAAACAATATTTGCATAAAAAAAAATGAAGAAAAACGCTAAAAAAGCTATTTATATGATCTCTGTTAATTACATTTAAATCAACCCGTAATTAACCACAATTGTTGGCAATTAATTTTGCAACTTGGTAACAATGATAACGACTACAACAATAACTACAATTAGCATTTTTCGTTTTGGGTTTTGTATAAAATGATTTATTGTTGCAAGAGTAATAAATATTTATTTATTTATTTATTTGTATGCTTTGTAATTCAGTCACTTACTCTGAAAATTTGTTTATTTTAGTCATATCTGTGTATTAACAAGCCTGAAACAGATTTTAATTTAAATTATTTATGTTAATAACATGAACAGCTTTTGTTTGCTTAAAATGCATGAGAGGAGAGTGATTGTAATGCATTAAATGAATTTTAAATCACTTGCAATAAAGATTTACATGATTATTGTCACGACAGAATACATGAAGGCAAAGAAGTCATAAAAAATGTCATAAAATTATATAAATTTTGAGAATGACATGTTACACATATACTAAATACTTACAATTGATAATATTAGTGCAGCCAGTAACGTAATTCCTTAACTTTTAACGACAAAAATTTGTCTTTAAATATTGAAAATTCATTAGTTAACAAATTTTGGAGTTAAATGTCAGAAGAAATAAATAAAAATGTCAAAAGAAGATAATGAAACTCCAGCAAAAAACGAACAGGTGCTTCCAAAAAATAAACATATTCACCACATCAAAAGTAAAACTAAGTGCATATTTTCCACTTTTCTGGAAGTTATTAAAAAAATTACTGTTAGAAGTTCCTGGTAAAGAACTAGACCTTTATAAATTTTTTTTACACTTTTGGCAACTTATCCCATTTTTAAAATTTTATTTTTATTATTTTTTTTTTTTTTGCAGGGTGTTATTTGACCACAATATTTAATTTTTATTATTGGACGTTTTGTTTGCACCAATTTTCAAATATAATTTTTCGCAACAAAAAGTTTATTTTAAATGTTGGCATATTTTGGCAGGTTTTGGTAGTTTTTAGAGAAAATTTTGGTAGGAAAAATATTTTGTTTGTGGCAACGCTGAAACTAACTATAAAAAAAGTTCTGGTAAAACCATAATGATAATAATAATGTTGTTAAGTTTTTGAAAATGTATTATAAAAAGATGACTTTGAATCTTACATACTATTTTTTTTAATTTTGATAACACTACATTTTTTGAAATGAATCAAAAGTCAGGAAGAAAATTATTACAATGACGTATTTGATTGGCAGCAAATTTAAGCAAATTTGTAATTCCTACTTTTTAACAGATTTTTATTGTAAAATTGCCATTTAAAGGTATTTATTAATAATATTTTCATGCAAAAATATTTTTTTTTTATAATTTGAATCAAATCTTATAAAACTAAATCAAAATTTTAGCAGCATTTTTGCAAAATTCGCAAAATTATCATTAAGTACAATTTAATAATATCTATGAACAAAATTTTATTTTTTATGAAAAAAGTTTGAGAAAGAAAATTAATGTTCGACTCATAATATTTATAAAAAAAATTTTAAAAATATACGAATTTTTTTTTCTCTGTGTAGTGAAAAATAAGTGCGTTCCTTTACGTAAAAGCTTTTACTGAGTTTTGGTTCACCAAAAACTTTTAATGAATTTTGACAAAAATTGAGAGAACAAAATAAGAGTTTATAACTGAATATTTATAATTTTGAAATAGTTTTATATTTTATTATTATTATTATTATTATTATTAATATTATTATTATTATTATTATTATTATTATTTTATTAATTTATTATTAATATTTTATTATTTTATTATATTAAAATTGTTACTTTTATTTTTTTTTTTTCTTTTCTTTCAATAAAATTTAGTTCTTAATGAAAACGTTTGCTTTTCTTCTCTGAAAATTTGAATTTGAAGTTTAGACTTTTAGTAAAAATGTATGTATTTTCAGAAAATTAAGATATACTTTTTTGTGAAAAATGGGATCTATTTTTAAGTTTAGATTTTTAATAAAAATTTCAATTCTTAGTCAAAAATAGAATTTTTTTTGTATATTTAGAGAAAATTTTATATTGTAGTGAACTTTTTGTACAAAAAAACAAAAAAAAAAATGATTTTTGATGAAAAATTTTTCTTTAGGAATTTTTAAAAATAAGTTTCGCATCGCTATGTTATTTATAATTTTATTATAAATTTTCAATGAACGGACCTAATATAACAAACATTAAACACAAAATTAACTTCACAAATATTTCCAACAACTTATCATACATATTGATATGTTGTTGGTAGACAATTTGCTCACATTTATGTAATATTTACACTTTTTTCACATTTTCTTAAGAAAATAGCTTTATTTTTAAGTAAAAATCCAAATTTAATTTTAAAATTTTGTTTTTCAAATAGCGTTCAAAAAAAGTCGTTACCTTACAGTAAGGAATCGCCAAATCGTTAAAATAACCAAAATTTTTCTTTAGTTAAGGATATCGGTAGTTAATGAAAAAAATTACGGAATTGCGGCACAGAAAGACGGATTTGTCCTATATTTAAAATTTCGGTTTTCCTATAAGTTTTTTATTGACAAAATTTTTTCAATTAAAATTGTATTTATAAAAAAACTTCAATAAAATTTATATTTTCAATAAATTTTATTTTTTGGAAAAAAAATTAAATTTCAACAATTTTCCTTTTACAGAAAATTTTTAAGAATATCTTTTTCTTTTTAAATAGAAAATTTAACGAATTAAAAAAAAAATCAATAAATATTTTTACAGACAATTTTAGCTAGATATTCTTTTATAAAAATATTCGACAAGTTTTCTTTTTATAAAAGATTTTTTATCAATTTTCTTTCAAATAAATTTTTTAGAGAATATTTTCAAAAAAATTTTATAGAAAATTTTCACTAAATTTTAGAGAAAAAAATTAAATTTCATAAAAAGGAAATTATTTTTTTTATATATATTTATTTCATATAAATTTTATTTTTATAGACATTTTCCGCTAAAATTTTCCTTTTATACGAAATTTTTTTTATAGAAAATTTTTACAAAATTTTCTTTTCATAGCAAAATTTCACAAAATTTTCTTTCTATAGAAAATTTTTATAAAATTTTCTTTTTATAGAAAATTTTCACAAAATTTTCTTTTTATAGAAAATTTTCTTTTTATAGAAAATTTTCTTTTTATAGAAAATTTTCACTAAATGAAATTAAATTTCATAAAAGTAAAAATTATATTTTTCTTATAAATTTATTTTATATAAATTTTCTTTTTATAGAAAGTTTTCGCTAATTTCTTTGAATAAAAAAAATCTGCTAAATATTCTTTTTGTAGAAAATTTTCATTAATAATCTTTTGATAGGAAATTTTCTTTTTATAAAAAAAGTTCGCAAAATTTTATGTATAGAAAATTTTAGATAAATTTTCCTTTTATATAAAATTTTCGAAAAATATTTTTGCAGATAATATTAAACAAATTTTCTTTTTATAGAAAATTTTTGCTAAATTTTCTTTTTATAGAAAATTTGCAATAAATTTTTCTATAGAAAATTTTCGTTTGCCTTTCTTTTTATATACAATTCTTCCTTGATTTTCCTTTTATATACAATTTTTCCTTGATATTCTTTTTATAAATAATTTCCCAAAATTTTCTTTTGTAATTTTATTTTTATAGAAAATTTTCTCCCAATTTTCTTTTTGAGGATTTTTTTTTAATTTTAGAAAATTATATAACTATTTAATTGATTTTTTTTTAAATCAAACTTTAAATATTAATAATAATTCTTTTAAAATTCCACAACATTTGCATATTTATATTCTTTTTACCGCTAAGTTACATAAGATTATTTTAATAAACAACAATAACAAAAACTATCTTCTTTAAACTTTAAGTACATACACAAGGAGGATTTATGTAAAAATATGTGTTCAAAAAAAAAAAAAAATCAAGCAAATAACTAACCACATATACATATATTCATTCCCTCATGAAAAAGCTCATTGACATAAATATTTTGTTCGTAACATGAAAATCAAATGCAATGCAATTGATATACTAAATCAATTTCAAAAAATGTAAATATATTTTTACACAATTTACACTTTTAACACATTTTAAATGTTGACATGTCATGTACATATTTCAGTACAAAAAAAAAAAAAAAAAAAAAAAAAAAAAAAAAACAAAAAAAACAGCTTACACAAGGAATTGTAATAATTTTGCAAAAAATTGCAAATGTGTACGTCTCGAAATCAAAATGAAAATTGATTGAAACACTTGTATGGAAATAATATGGAAGGAAACCCTCTTAACTCTAATTCTGTGTTACGAATGTCAATGGAGTAAACAGAATATAAAAATAAAAATAATAACACAAAGTTATGTGTGTAATACAATTTATACAACTGTCAATAATAACAAAATTAACATCAAAACCCATACAAAGAAACCCTTGAACCACAACTTACCGATTTATGTAGGTATTGTCTTTTATACTACAAAATAATGTTGTTGGAATATTCTTTATAAAAAGTGGGTAACAATAATAAATGAACACAAGGATAATATGTTATGTTCTACAAACCTGCAAATAGAAAACAAGAAAAAGAAAATTTATATAAGAATTTTTATAAAAAAATATATGTAATATACATATGTAAAATAATTTTAAAAACTATTTTAATGCACTCCTCTCTTAAATTTCTAAATAAATTTTTATTTTCTTAAATGTTCCTTTATGCTCAAGAAACATGATACAACGAAACCAGGTAGAACTATGAGCGAGAGTTGTCACTTTGTAAGTGTTGTTAAGTTAAACAATTCAAAAATTAAAAAGAAAATAATAAAAACACAAATAAAAAAAATATAAAAGTGATCTATTTATATTTGCAATGTTCAATATTCTTGAAAGGAAATAGATCATTCTTTGGACATTTTGGCAGCTTTACCATAGATGATCATCCTCAGGAACATTTAAATACACAATATATCACATAAAAATTTTGAATACAAAATTCAAGAAAATTTATTACGAAAGTTCTTCAGTAAAATTTTTAGTTTCAATTTGAATTTATATAATGGGTGTTTCTAGTAGAGATAATTTTTTCTATAGCCTTTTTTTGACAGATCACGTGTGAGTCGTGTCATGCTGTCATGTTATTTTTGTTCAGTATTGTTTGGCATTTCATAATGGAAAGACTTACGCCTGAACAACGTTTACAAATCCTTCAAATTCACGTTCTATGAGGAATGTGTTTCGTGCACTTCGCTCAACTTATGGTCAACATAATCGGCCTACTGAGCGTACTATTCGCAACACCATCACCCATTTTGAGAACCAGCATTCATTATTGGATAATATTCTACCGAATAGACCACGTCCAGCACGCTGTGAAGAAAATATAGCGGCCGTAGCTGAGAGTGTACACGAAGACCGTGGAGAGTCGATTCGGCGCCGTTCGCAGCAACTCGGACTGACGTATGGAACGACTGAACGATGAGGCCCATTTCTGGATCAATTAGTATGTAAACAAACAAAATTACCGCATTTGGAGCGAAGAGCAACCTGAAGAGATTCATGAACTGCGACTTCATCTAGAAAAAACAACGGTTTGGTGTGGTTTGTGGGCCGATGGAATCATCGGTCCATATTTCTTTAAAAATGATGCCGGTGCGAACGTAACCGTCAATGGTGACCGTTATCGTGCCATGATAACCGACTATTTGATGCCTGAAATTGAAGCTCGTGATCTCGGCGATATTTGGTTTCAGCAAGACGGCACCACTTCCCACACATTGCATCAATCAATGGATTTATTGAGAGAACACTTCGGTGAGCACATAATTTCACGTTTTGGCCCGGTCGATTGGCCACCAAGATAGTGTGATATCACACCGTTAAACTTTTTCCTGTGTTGATATGTAAAGTGTAAAGTTTATGCGGACAAACCCGCTTCGATTCAGGCCTTGGAGGAAAACATCACGCGTGTCATTCGAAAGTTACCATTCGAAATACTCGAACGAGTCATCGAAAATTGGACTCAACGAATGGACCATCTGCGACGTAGCAACGGCCCAACATTTGATACCACAAAAACATTTTTTTTAATTTAGCCCTTTTTAGCAATTTTTCAATAATTACTGCGCGTTTGTGTTCTCAACAGTTGGCATCACTGTGCCCCTGACTAAAATTGTAGTTGTGCTAGCAAGAAAAAACAAAATAACATTAAAAGAAAATTTGAGTGAATTGAAATTTTGTTTATCAACAAATCATTTTTATTAATATAACTGCAGCGTTGCTTATTTAGCGCTTTTCGCGCCATATTTAGCGCTTTTTAACTACCCAATTGTCGCATATTTTTATGTTTTTCCAAAAAAGGCGCTAAATTGGTGTGTTTTTCTTTCACTAATATGTCGATTCATAGATTAATAAGTAGATAGTTATGTGAGAGAAAAAAATTGCTAAAAACATACCAGAATACATATACATAGTGATTTTTGTTGGGTCATCTCTTCACGCTCAGTAAAATACCATGATAACCAACATGTAATCACATATAATTTATTTTTGTTTTTTGAAAAAAGAATAATTTTTTTTTTAAATTTAGTTTAAAGTTACTCTCATATAAACTTCTAGTTGTATTCTATGTATCGATTAAGAATACTCTTTACGTTCCTACTGACTAATCAAAAAGTAGTATCTTAAAGCCTGTGCAGATAATTATTCTCCTTTCAATTAAATTAAAATTTCCACAGTGAACAAATTTTCGAGGTTAAAAAAATTTTACTAGCTCATAAGGCCAGTAGAATTTTAGATAAAAGTTATTTTTTTTTTTAAAAAATCAATATTCTAAAATATTTAGAAAATTAACATTTTATATGCCTTATAATCTCATACGCATTATATTCTATAAAATACTTCATAAATGACCATTTTCAACAGTGTTGCCGAGAGATGTGAAAAAAGAGGCAAAATTGAACTTTAAAAAGGTTAAAAAAAGCAAAATTTCTCAAAAAATAAGGCCAGAAAAAAGTAAAGAAATTTTTAATCTAAAAACTTATTTTTTCTCCGTTAGCTTTTGAAATTTGTTTGAATCACATATGAAAAATGATCCAATGTTTTAAAATGATTTTTTCCTTAATTTTGAACTATAATTCCTTTCTGATGAAGTAGAAAAAAGCTAGAAGTTAAAATGAAAAATTGAGGCTAAAAGGAATATAAAAATGCTAGATTTAGCCTTAAAAAGGCTAAGTTGGCAATATCGACTCCCAAAATAAAGTGTTGGTTTCAGAATGGATTTAAAATGTAAGCAAACAATTTAAAATTTGTTCATTAATATTTCTTATTTTTTTTTTTTTTTTTTTTGCATATTTTTAATTTTTTAATGATAAAATTTTAATTTGTTAAAATTTTATAAAGCGTTCATTTCGCTCAATAGAAACTAAAATTTTTCTCGTTAGAGAAAAAACATTTTCTATCATAGAACATTATTATTGTTTTTATTGATTTTCGAGTTTACCATAAACTTTAATTTTATTTCAAAATGCCAAAATAAACCTTCAGAATTCTTTTGTTTAAGATGGCCTTTTTAGGAGTCCAACTTTCCAGATTCTTCTAAACATGTTCTTATTTATTTTATGATTTGCCTTTTTTGAAGAAAGGAATATGATTAAATCAAAGATTTTGCATTAAAATTTTAAAAATATCTAGTCGAAGAAAAAAAATGTAATAAATTTAAATTCTTAGAAAAATTCTTTTAAGAATTTGGAATTTTTCAGTGTATGGAATACATTTTTCTTTTATTCATGTTAAAGCTTTTATAAAATATAGCTTAATTAGTTTCAAAAATAATGGAATTTAAATGACCCCCCCCCCCCACCCCCCCGGCTCATTGATGCACGTGCGGCATCTTACCAAAAAGTTTTTCATTCCTGCTAGGAGAGTTGAGACAGGAATAGCCGCAATTGTTTCTCGAATGGATTGATTTAGTTCACTCAAATTTATTAGTTTTGCTTTGTAGACTTCCTGTTTGCAATAATCCCACAAGAAAAAATCAGGTGCAGTAAGGTGAGGCGACTTGGGTGGCCAACGGAATGTGGAGTTTCTGGGTATCAGCTTACTGGAAAATTTTCTTCGGAATTCTGTCATAATTGGCCGTGATATGTGAGGAGTTGCACCATCTTGCTGAAACCACACAGAGTTGAAAGAAATTCTCATTCGGCGTAATTCTGGATAGAAAAACTCTCAACATGCTCAAGTAACGGTCTCCAGTAACCATAACAGTGTGACCGTTTTCTTTGAAGAAGTAGGGCCCGACAATGCAGCATGATGAAGCTGATCCATTTCGAGGTTCCCTACTTTTTTAAAGAAAAAAACACAAAAAATTTAAATTTAATGGGGAATGTTTATTATTATTTGAAAGAACATTCTTTGGCATTTATTTTTTGAAGATTATATTAATAAAAATGATTTGTTGATAAACAAAATTTCAATTCACTCAAATTTTCTTTTAGTGTTATTTTGTTTTTTCTCACTAACACAACTACAATTTTAGTCAGGGGCACAGTGGTGCCAACTGTTGAGAAAACAAACGCGCAGTAATTATTGAAAAATTGCTAAAAAGGGCTAAATTAAAAACGCAACGGTTTTATGTTACAATCAAAACATGTTTTGTAAAAAAATGCAAAAAAATGTCTAAAATTAAAACTACATCTCGAAATATTTATAGCAAACTGGTAAATTAAATTACAGGTTAAATTATGAACCTCGAACCACAATTTATCAGTTCTTTCAATAATATGCAATTGTTTGAATTTTATTTGCTTACGATAGTCTTCCAAAAATTAAGCTTACTTACAATTTGTTAGGATCTCTTAAAAAATTGTGACTAGACTTTTTATATTTTATTTTTTATATTTTCAGAACTTATTACATTAAAAAACTTACCCAAACAAAAAGCGATCGTTATATGCAAGAGATGGGAAGAAGTAAAAAGGTATTAGAAGCGCTAGATTTGCGCATTTTTTAGTTTCGGGCTAAAAAATTTGTTTCGCGTTTTAGACTACTAAAAGTGGGCTAAATCTAAACCGAAAAGGGTTAAGTTGGCATTACTGCATGAGCACCAACATCCTAAATCGACTTTTAAGTATACCAATCGACTCAGATCCAAATATCTTTCCGGAATAGTGGTTCATATTGTAAGTCATAACGTAAGTAAGAGTTAATTAATTACAAGTATTAACTTCGAAATTTCGATAAAACTTTGTTGCAAACTATAGTAATTTTTGATACATTTTGTAACTAATTATATATTTTGAATAAATTATTTATAGTCTCAAATAGACTAACATAATCGTATAAAGCCACGTTCGGGAATCACCCAAAAGTGCACAAATTCATATAAATGTAGTATCAACGTAATATTCTATATTAGTATGTTTTATTTTACACTTACTACAAGTATTGATCCTCAATTTGACACAGATATAACAAAAGATCCCTCCCCGAATTTCGGTGCACATACACAATGGTTTAGGGTATCATATGGTCGGGCTTGGATTTCATGGTGTCGGTATATGTGAGGGAAGATTTATTGTTCTTTTCCATATCAGCGCATTAATATAAGTACGAACAAATATGTTCAAATACAAATTCGTAATGGATGTTACACGTTTATATGGTAAAACAGTTTTAAATTAGGGTGACGCTAATTTTTAAACAAATTAATATAAAGAATATTTCAAAAAAGTTTATTTCTTGTTCAACTTGATACCTACTTAATATCAGCTGTATCATCCAAATTCGTTAGAGTTGTAAGTAAAGCAGTTAAATTACATACAACCAGAACTACTGGTATGTAAATACCAAAAAGAAAGAAAAAAAATTGTGGTTTACTTTTGTGCATACATGTGTGTTTTACCATTTATTTTCTTACATTCAACCTGTCTTTGGCTTCCCTAGCTGTCTGCTAGTCTTTGTGGCTGTCTGCTTTTTCGACAGTCATTTAGTAGCACTTTTTCTATTGGATTTTAATATTGTGTATTTGCTAGTGTCACTTTTTTTAAATTTTGGATGTGAAGTACAGTGTTTATAAATTTTTTTTCTATTCAATAAAATAAAGATGAGATGACATAGTGGAATGAATCAATTGAAATATGAACAAAACTATAATGTAATACGGTCTATCATTTAGTATATAGTCTAGTCAAAAATCTACTATATAATATACTCTATCAAGTCTACTAGCCTTACGTTTAGTTTACGGTTTAGTTTATAATCTAGTTTATCATTCAGTCTATATTCCACATTTCCTTTGAAAAATTTTGCTCCTGATGCAATCAAATTCAGGACATAGGTACTTTTTCAATGTTTCGCCTTCTTCCTAGCATGCTTTTCAGATCTTTTCATTGGTTATTCAAATGTGAGCTAGATAAGCCTTTTAATTGTTGGCCTATTTAGTTTAAGGATTTCCCTTGTATTTTTGAGATTTGGGTATTCTTATAAATTATCACTCGTTTTTTCGACGTTGATATTCTGCCAGTTTTTGATGTGTTCATCTCTTGCTCATTCTTTCAATTTATTTTTTGATAAGTTTTAGCATCCTCCAGAGTAATGGTATTTAAACGTGAGTTTATACATCATAGCTTCCTTGAACTCATGCATATTATCGCAATATTCACCATATTACGAATGATAACCATGGTAAGATATAGGTGGTAGCATTGCCACTTATCTATTTAAGTGCTCTCTTCTCATAATCGTAAACGACATCTTCAAATTTTCTTTTGTACTAAAGGCTTAGATATGTTGGCTTTAATTTAAGTCTTTTTGATCCTAACTGCCTTTCAGTTTCGTTTATTTTTTTATGAATTTCTAAAGTGACCAAAACGGCAAAACTACCCCAACTCATAGGGTGATTTTTTTTATTTTAATTGATACTGCAATTAAAAATACAAACAAAAATGCATTTATTTTATTGAATTCCATGTAAAATAAATAAAAATGCTATTATTAGTGCACATCCAAAATCAGTGCATTTCGAAAATCACTAAATCATTTTTTTTGTTTAGATTCTGTAAACACTATAGAGTCTATATGTACAGTGAAAAATCCACAGCTACTAAGTACCTCCACAGCTTTCTTGATAAGCTAGCAGTATAGTTGGAAACAAAAATAAACTACTTATTTTTTGTCTGAACTAATTATTTTTGTTCGAGTTTTCCACAAATTCATGTAATTATTTTTGGGCTCTAGGGATGCTCAAAAATGTGTGCCTAAATGAGAACAAAAATAAAAATAAGAAAAAAAAATTGGCCGTCAGTGAGATTTGAATTTGGATACAAATTAACCATTCGTTTTTAATGACTAACGTCTTACTCTTTGTAAGTGACAAATCTTGTGTCTGGTACAAAATATCTGTTTAGATATTTTATTATTTTTAATTTAATATAATAGTGAATTAAAATTGTATGCTTTTTTACAAAAGTTAAGAAATAAATGCATATTATTTGCTTTTAGGGCATGTTTAAACGTTTTTAGTGCATTTTTTAAGCACCTAAAACACACTTTTTAAATGCATGAACTTCCTGTCCCTGTTCATCAGAAAGCCTCACAATCATTATTAACCATATATGCAAATAATTTCAACTTGGACTTTTTTTGAAAATGTTATCTAATTCGATTTTATAAAATAAAAAGCAAGTAAAAGCATTCCATTATAATCTAAGACTAGAAAAAAATAATATATGTGGAAACGGTGTACCATATTTAACTTAAACAAATTTATATGGATAAACAGCCGATATATTGTTACTGTAACATTGATGCGAGAAATCTAAACTTTTTTCTTAGTGAAACTATTATTACATTAGAGGGTTTCGATTCCTTAAGCACTCAAATCAGTTCAATTGAAGGCTCTATTGTTGAAAAGAAGATAAAAAAAAGTGCTGTGATTAAGAAATTATAAAGGATTTCAAAAAATTAAAAAAAAATCAATTATTCTACATGATATCTCGGGTTTAGGAGAAAAGTCATTTTCTATGTACAAAAATTGCACACGCCAAAATATACATTCGTTTATATTTCACAACTTAGTAAACAATATATTTGTTTATGTAAATATAAAATAAAAATATCACTACCTCTACCTGTTTCCAACATATTTCCTAGTCAAGCAATTATGCCACAGTTCAAGTAAAACTATCTGAAGAAATCAATAAGACTCGAGGTTAAATCATAATTTGTAGGGTGCTTCTCTATCAATAAATATAGTCAGAATATATACGCCAAAATGAAATGATATTTCAATATAAAGTACAACTTCTTATACAGTTTCAATGGATCTGCCTTTAGTACAAGCATGTTCTTTTAATTTCATTGGTTCGTAGTGCATTTATCCTTTTACTTATTTGTCGACAATTTGCTCCAAGATTTCGATAAGATTGATGTTAAGCTAACAGGTCTATATGCTTTTAGATTTGCATAACTTTCTGCTCTATGGTCTAGCCTATAATCTAGTCTATATTCCCGCTTATAGTATAGTCTATAGTCTAATTTAGAGTCCAGTTGATCTATATTCTAGTTCAGTCTAGTATATAAATAGTTTAATTTACAATCCAACAAAATTTTTACATTTTTAAAATACAGTTCAATTTTATATACATTTTTTATTATAAAAATCACATTCACAAGCAACTATTTATCAAACTAAAAACTTTTTTTTTTATATTCTTAAATTTTATTTCTTTTTTGTAGAGGAGCAATACTTTATAATAAAATACTTACGAATTGCAGCTCAAGTTTTTTTTTTTTTTTTTGTTTTTTTTTTTTTTTTTGTTTTTTTTTTTTTTTTTTTTGTTTCTTTGAGAATCTGGTTGTAAATACAACATTTTTCTTACATATTATTTTTTATTTTTACTTTTCCATTTCCAAAATATTTAGAAGGGATTTGTTAAAAATATCTAAGTTACTAGGAAATGTTTTTGTCATTTGAATCACTTGTTGAGAATGTTTTAAATGTCCTCCGTAGGAAAAACGTTTTAAGGGGCCTTGTATAAATTATTAAATTTTTGCAATTTTTTCCATTCTAAGTTATTTTTGATAAAGGTTTGTGTAAATACCTATGAGTACATTACGTATTCTAGAAAAGATAAACTAACATTCGTATCTAATAGCAGATGTTAGTAAGTTTTCATAAAGGCCCTTTGACATGTGTAGGTAAGTAAACTTGTTTGATAAATTGTTGTTATTCGCACAACAGCAGTGTAAGTAGCAAAGTTTGTTCTGCATTGTAATGATGTTGTTGCTTATCGTTTTGCATTATCTTTCCACTCATTCGTACATGTCCGAATATGTTTGTTTATTGACACATATTTGTTTTTGTTGGTTTTTTATGTGTATTAGTATTTGTTTGCATTACATTTGTTCATGGATGCTGATATATGTGTACGTACTTCTTTACCCTACAGTCCGCTGAAAACTAGACTATAGACTAGAGTATAAACTGACTGTAAACTAACTATAAACTAGACTATACTGCAAAAATTATTATCGTATATTTTTCAATTAACACAGTTGTTTCATTTTGCATTTGAATTTAATAAATATATTCAAGTAAATATATAAATATAGAATTAACATTTTTATCCATTCAATCATCTAATTGATTGATTTAATCAATTTTTTAATTGGAAAAATATTTCTGTTTTTCATTTTTTACAGTTTTTAGTAATTTAGTGTAAATTTAAAAAAGTTTTTAATTGAATAAATTATTTACTAATATATTTGGTGATTGGTGACCTTTTTGTGTTTATAGACTTCGAAGATATAGCATCGCAAGGCAGGAGAGCCTGCTATCTGATATTTTCTCAGCTTCTCTTCCAATGTAAGTTTTTCGTGTATACTTTTAATCATCACAGATATTTCTTCCAAAATTTTCCTTTTTTTTATTAAGGATGACGTCAAAAATATTTTGCGGGTTCAGTTGGCTCTCAACGAGTTTCTCTGCCTTCTGCCGATCGTAAGGACATCGTGGACAGTTGAACAGGACGTATTCTAGGTCTTCCCCTTGATTTGGGCAGTGAGGGCAATATGGGGAGATATCTAACACGAATCTGTACAGGTAACTTCGGTATAATTCTGAAAGAAACTGCGTCTAATGGTAATTTAATTCTCCATGTCGTATGCTTAGCCAGACATCTATTCGCGGAATTAGTTTAAAAGTCCATCTTTCTTAGCGGCTGTCTTCTCATCTGCTCTGCCGTTACCGTATAGGAACTTTTCTTTCAAGTTTATTGAATTTCTTCTCTTTTCTAGACCATATACTAGACTATAGACTAGACTATATACTAGACTATAGACTATATATATATATATAGACTACAGACTAGACTATAGACTAGACTATAGACTGGACTATAGACTAGACTATAGACTGGACTATAGACTAGACTATAGACTGGACTATAGACTAGACTATAGACTGGACTATAGACTAGACTATAGACTGGACTATAGACTAGACTATAGACTGGACTATAGACTAGACTATAGACTGGACTATAGACTAGACTATAGACTAGACTATAGACTAGACTATAGACTGGACTATAGACTAGACTATAGACTGGACTATAGACTAGACTATAGACTGGACTATAGACTAGACTATAGACTGAACTATAGACTAGAATACAAACTAGACTATAGACTAGACTACAGACTATACTACAGACTATAGTCCAAAATATAGACTAGACGATAGATTATATTATAGACTAAACTATAGACCAGAATATAGACTAGATGATAGATACTGTAGACTACACTATAGCCAAGACTAGACTATGGACTAGACTATTGCTAAACTGAAAACCTGACTTTACCAGCAGAACTGTCGGGCTATCTCCAACACTCCATGGTTTTTATTATTTTAAGCAATGCTGCGTATAAGTGTTTTCTATGTGTGAACTGTAGTATTTTTTAGTGTATAAAACATTTAGTGTATAATACATCAATAATGCGCTTAATTGACACGTATAAACAAAATTTTTATTCATGACAAAGTACTCTAGTAAATTGTACCACATATGCATTAATATTTTTGAGCAATTGTGTATGCGTTAACTGGTTTCTGTAAGATCATGTTCAATTAACAACACCCCCAAACCCATCTCATATAAAATTCAACAATTTTCAATAAATCTATTAGAATGTAAAATAGGAAAAAAAACAAATAAATGATAAAGATTTAAAAGAAAATTTAAAAACTATTCCAAACTTACAAAAAATTTCTGAGGAATGTTAAAAATTTCAGAAAGTGATTTTCGAAAAAAAATATGTTTTTTAACAAAAATATCATATATACTCAACTTTAAAATTTAACAAAATCATAAAGTATAGACAAAACTGTGTTTGGAAATTTACTTAAGAAAATAAATAGCATCAATGATATCAGCTTCTATGTCTTTAAAGGCCTTTAGTAGTACTAAAATTACTAAGATAAAAAAACTTTCAGTCACTTAATAGCAAATTATATCAAAAATTTAATCCGTAGCAAAATACTTGAAAAATCTATTTTTACTTACAATTCCTTTTAACGCTAGAAGGACCACCAAATTATTAATTTAAAAATCATTTAAATTTCAAAAGAATAATAAAAAACATTCATGCCAACAACATAAATTATAATTTAAAATTACAACCCAAAAACACACCCAATAGAAATCACAATAAATGTTCCGCAAATACCCTAGTAAATGAAATAAAGTAAAAAAAAAAATCATAAAGCAAAAAGAAAAAAAATGTTTATTATCATTTAATGACTGGTCAACAATTTCCATTACAACGCGTAGCTAAACATGATTAAATAAATTGAACAAAAAATGTTGAGAAAAACTCATACAAACTCAAATAATTTAAAACTATTTGTGAACCAATATAAACTACACTTAACTTAACTGAACAACATATTTTGACAGATTTTTCATTAAAATCCGCCAAATACAAAAACAAAAAAAAAATATATAAAAAAGTGGAGCGGCAAAGTGACAAACAATTATTTTTAGCAACAAAATTTATGTTAGATTGATTGTGGTCGATTTAAAGGAGCAGGCTACTTTGATAACATTTCACAGCAAAAAAATAAAAGATAAAAGTAGTATTTGATTACAAAATTCAAAGACCCAAACAAAAATGTTTTAAATTTTCAACCTATAAAATTTTTGTCATATTGACTAATAACTTTACAAGTTTTTTGTCAACTTGTTTAATTTAAATATCTAATAAACTAAATATCATACTGACTAAGAAACTTATTGAATATTTATTCTAGTTCTCAATAATGTTTCATTATCAAGCTAATCATCGTGTTTATAGAATAAAAAGAATAATAATAAAATCATTTTTTCACTTGATTATGATAATTGTTAATTAATAACAGCATTTTGATTGAAATATTTATTTATTCAACAAATTCCTTGTTGGATTTAAAATTTTTTTAGTTAAATGTTTTATCAATTTTGACAAAAAAAAATCAATTCATCAATTTTTTCGTTGGATTTTAATTTATTTTCTATCAAAAGTTTAATCACCACCAGAAACGAAAAAATCTATCCTTTTTTATGGAGATATAGACCATTTTGATGTTGTACGTCATATTAAAGGTAATTTTGCTACATTTAATATGGCATCACAGTGAATCTTATGCTATAAATACTTTGAAAGATATTTTTAAATTTATGTTTGCAACTTTGTAAATTTTTTAGCCATTTTGCACTTTCAAATCGTATAATGATTGTACTGAGAATATCATTAAATTCGGAGAGGTAAGGTACAAATTTGTAATTTTTCTTGTTGCTTTTAAGTGGAATGACCCCATTAGGTTCTGCAAAATATAAAAATATGCTTCGGTCTTATCACTTAGAAAAAAAACAAATGTTCTTCATCAATGCTTTAGATTTCACTCAATTCAAATTGTTTTCAGCTTGACAAATTATATTTGAACTTATAACTTGACAACTTATAAAATATCTTGAAAATCAAGTTCATTCAAGGCCATCTGGCAACATTAAACTAACACTTCCTCAAGGACTGCCCGTCTAATTTTATCTCAGTTATAAGTCTTGATAAAGAAATTATTTCCACACGATTTTAAAACTTTTGCTCTAATGGTTCCTCATTTATGCAATAAATAATTTTTACTTTATACTTCTGTATCTACTCCTAGAAGTTGATGAAGTTAAATACAACACAATTTTAAGACTTTCGTTCTAATAGTTATTTTAATAAGCGACAATTATTATTTTGTTTGTAGGGGGGCGGGGTACCATTACTGCCGTTGCTTTTTAAATCACTAAGTTGTTTAAAATCTATAAAAATTGTACATTAAACGAAAACAAAATGTATCTTTGTCAATGTAAAACTCTCTATTTTTATTATATTTATATATATTGACCATTTTAAAAGTGCAAAATCCCTCTATCTCTCTCTAAAATTCCAAATATTGCGTATTAAAAACAAATCATGTAAAAGAAGATTTTTGAAATGCTTGAAAAATAAGAGAAATGGTGTTTTTGCTCCCCTAAAAAGTTGAGTATTACGAGATAGAGGATTTTGAATATAGGTCATCGATTTATGATCTTGTGTAAAACTAGGGAAAAATAATCACTAGTTTTAAGTTATTTCTTTTTAAGAGCATATTTTCTCATTCTGGGAGAATATTTTTCATTTTTTACTGCATATTTAATGCGCATAAAATAAATTTTTTAGAGAATATTTGTAGTTTCTCTAGTTACGACTTTTATGTTTTTTCGAGCAAGATAAAAATTTGTTTTTTGCTTTTAATTTTTTTTTTTTTTGAAAAATATAAAAGTTATTTTGTGATTTTTATTTATTGAAAAATTTCCAAAAGGCATAAATGAATTTAGGTATAAATTAATAGTGAATTTATGGATAAAAAATGTATGGACTAATGAATAGTAAATTTATGAATGTATGAACTTATGATTTAATAATGTAATGAATTTATGAATATATGTATTTATAAATTTATGAACTCTTGGATTTTAAATTTATGGATTTGTGAATTTATTAAAATAAGAAAATAACTTATTTCTGCTCAAAAAAAAAATATAAATCAAACTAACTTTTTTTTGTAAAAAAAATCTTAAATATAAAAAGCATAGCATGTTCTGAAACTCAATTTCATAAATCAAAATGATTTAGTTGTCAAAAATTTTATTATTACTGCTTATTTTAAATTTAAAAATAATTATTATTTTCGAACCCTGGGTACAATTATTAAAGGATTTGTATTTATATTTTATTGTTATGAAGTATCATTTAATTAAACTTCACATTTAAATCAATATCTCATAATAATTTTATGAAATAGAGTACTCACTAACAGTGTTGCCAGGAGGTGGGAAAAAAAGAGGCTAAATTAAACTTTAAAAAAGGTCGAGTGCCTTAAAATATAAGGATAGAAAAAAGGTAACATTTTTTTAAATTTAAAAACTTATTTATTTATTTATTTATTTTTTTTTTTCATTATTTGATTGTATTTTTTAAAGATATTAAAATATATTTATAAATAAAAATAATCATATAATAAATTTAATACAAAATTTGGTTATTTTTCGTAATTTTTGAATTATAATTCTTTTCTGATTTATCATTTCTAAATTTTTTGGATGATTATTCGTTTCTATGATATATTTTTTTTAATATATTCATAAATATTATCTCTGATTAAGTTTACTAAAAAATAATTACCTTAATAATTGATTAAGTAAGTCAAAAAAAATAATTAATTTATACTCGATTTGGAGATTGAAACTCCGCAAGCGAAAATTTCAGTTAAATATTAATAATCTCGATTTTTTTTTTTTTTTGTAGCTGCACAAAAATGCTTAAATGGATGATTCTGCAGAAATAAAATAGTAAAAGCAAATACGAAATTATTTTCTTCTTTGTTGTGAAGTACTAAAATTTTTAACCTTTTTAAGGCAACTTAAAGAATAAAAAAAAGCTAGAAACTAAAGAGAAAATTTTAAGGGGAAAGCAAAATAAAAAAATTTAGATTTAGCCTTAGAAAGGCTAAACTGGCAACACTCACTGATCACTAAACATAATCAACTAACCGGTTTTCTTGTTTAGTAGCAATAAAAACAAAATTAAATGACAAATGATTTACTTGCACTATTTGGTACAAAATCCAATAAAAGCAACAACAACTTAAAAGTATTTTTATCAATTTTTTTTAATATAATTTTCTTTTTTTTTCTGCACCATGAAACTGGAAACATTTTTACAAACTTTATTTGCAATAAGAAGCCAAATGAAAGAAAAGAAAATGCCACTTGATGATGCTTAATAAAGAGTTTATTGAAGATTTTTATTATTTTTTGTTTGATATTATTTTCAAAGATATAAAATATTTCAGATGTTTAAAGTAAAAATATGTACTTAATCATTGAAACACGTTTTTTTTTATTTTTTTTTTTTTTTTTTTTTTTGAAACTAAAATTTCAAAATTTTATGCAGACACTTGAATAATATATAATAAAAATATATAATTGTTTAATAAAATTAACACGTATTTTTATGACCATCATTTTAATTATTATTACATTTATTTTCTGCTCAAAAACAAAATAATCACTAATATTTGAAATTTTATTAACAGAATTGTGCTGGTGATTAATGTTGAGTTTCAGGAATTTTTATTATTTTATTTTTATAAAAAATTTTTGTTTTTTTTTATTTTTTTATTTGTGGCTTTAAAAACAAATATTATTAAGATGCTTGATTTAATCAAAATTAATTTTGAAATATTTCTCTGAGGTAAATTTAGCAAACACAGCCATTCGCACACGTTTTTTTTACTAGCTTTATCCATGTCAGGTTAAAAACATTAAGACCCGATAACAGGTTCTACACACATCACTATTTAATCTTATTTTATTTCTTAACATCTGTATGAAACAGTGGGTAAGAGTGAGTTAAAATGTAAGAAAAACATTGTACGGTATGAGCTTAATCATCGCAACACTTACCAACAGCTCCTGTGTAAATATTAAGCGAATTCAGATACTTTATTTAATATATTGGGTGATTCAAGTAGAGATACTTTTTTCTCTACTTGAATCACGTGTGAGTCGTGACATGCTGTCATATTATTTTTGTTTTGCATTGTTTGGCATTTCATAATGGAAAGACTTACGCCTGAACAAAGTTTACAAATCGTTCAATTTTATTACAAAAATTCACGTTCTGTGAGGAATATGTTTCGTGCTCTTCGCTCTACTTATGGTCAACATAATCGGCCTACTGAGCATACTATTCGCAATACCATCACCCATTTTGAGATCCAGCATTCACGCTGTGAAGAAAGAGTGTACACCATGACCTTGGAGAGTCGATTCAGCGCCGTTCGCAGCAACTCGGACTGATGTATGGAACGACATCCAAGAAGATCCGACGTTTTCGAGGCAAATTTTGGGATGAAGAACAACCTGAAGAGATTCAAAAACTGCCACTTCATCCAGAAAAACAACGGTTTGGTGTGGTTTGTGGGCCGATGGAATCATCGGTCCATATTTCTTCAAAAATGATGCCGGTGCGAACTTAACCGTCAATGGCGACCGTTATCGTGCCATGATAACCGACTATTTGATACCTGAAATTGAAGCTCGTGATCTCGGCGATATTTGGTTTCAGCAAGACGGCGCCACTTCCCACATATCGCATCAATCAATGGATTTATTGAGAGAACACTTCGATGAGCACATAATTTCACGTTTTGGCCCGGTCGATTGGCCACCAAGATCGTGTGATATCACATCGTTAGACTTTTTTCTATGGGAATATGTAAAATCTAAAGTTTGTGCAGGCAAACCCGCTTCGATTCAGGCCTTGGAGGAAAACATCACGCGTGTCATTCGCCAGTTACCAGTCGAAATGCTCGAACGAGTCATCGAAAATTGGACTCAACGGATGGACCATCTGCGACGTAGCAACGGCCCAACATTTGATAGACATAACCATCAAAAAATAAATGCCAAAGAATGTTCTTTCAAATGATAATAAACATTCCCCATTAAATTTGAATTTTCTATGTTTTTTTCTTTAAAAAAGTAGGGAACTTCGAAATGGATCACCCTATATTAAATTATTTTTTTTTTTTCTAATATATTAAAAATCTCAAACATCTCTGATTTCTTCTATTTTCTTTATTTTATTAAAAATTTTAAAACTTCCTTTTAAAATTGTTTTTCTTGCAATAAATCTTCTTTTCACCACTGTTGCTTCGCTCACCAGGTACGCACAAGTGTAAAAATATTGATTTATTTACAAATAAATCAAGTCTTTCTATATATTTTAAAAGTATTTTATAATATGTTTATAAATTTTTTTTACTTATTATTATTATTACTATTTTTTTAATATTTTAATTAACTCTACGTCTTAACGCTTTTTAAATGTGTGTTAAGTAAAATTGTTTATTTCGTCACTATGTGTTGGAGGAAAGTAGATGTAACAAAAACTTTAATCGTATTAACGGTTTAAGTTTCTATTTTCGGTTTTCCATTAACTATGAAAAATGTTATAAAATTTATTTAGCAGCTAAAGCTTAAACAAAAGTAATTGAGTTTAATAGTTAAGACACTAAAATTATTATAAAAAAAAATTTAATTACGGCAAAGTAAGAATTTGTTATATCAGTCAGTTTGTATTGCAGGAAAATTCAAATCTAAATATGATTTTCAAAGACTAGAATTTATAGTTGAAATTTAAAAGCAAAAGATTTTTTATAAATTGGAAAGTCGTATTATAAATGGAGCTTAAGAAAGTGTAACATATAAAAATAATGGTCTCATACTGCACAGTATGCGTAAAGTGTGGGTGTGACATACAATCAAAATCTAGCATAGCCTATAACTAACTCCGGCACTGATATTAACTGTGTGTCAAATTTAGTAAAAATCGGTTCAGTTGTTTAGACGTTATTGATGCACAAAGCAGTAAATAAACAAACAAATTTATACCTCACTTTTATAATATACTAGTATATAACCCACTACTGTGTTAAAGGACTTTTGGGACTTCTACATATACCAGATACAAATTTGGTAACTTTATTTATTTATAAAAAAAAAATAAATTGTATTGCCAAAGTGAAAAAAATTAAAAATTAATGATTCTAATTTCATGCCTCCAGGTAAATACTCAAGTAAGGAATAATCAAAAACTGGGATATCGTACCAATTTTTTGAATTGAAGATAAAATTATTTGAAGATATAAAAATTACTTTTCGCCCTTCAAGATTTATAACAAATTTTGGGGGAGATTGAACCATATTCTTTAATTTCATATTTCTAGGTTAATTCTTCAAAAAGTACCATTAGAGGAATGAAATGGTAACTTATAGTACTCACTTATTTAGGACCATGTATCATTATTTTCATTTTTCTAAGTTATTTGTTACAAAAAATTCAAAAAGTACCACAAAGCCCCCCTAATTTTCCCAATTCCCAATTCGGACCATGTACCTTTAATTTCATATCTATAGGTTCAACACTATAAAAAATTCAAAAAATAACAATTGAAGAATAAAAAAGTACCCAACGTTCCTCCATACTTGCTCTAATTTACTTAGGGTCACGTAAGTTTAATTTGACGTTTTTAAATTCACAGTAATATGAAATATAGAAAATACCTTTAAAAGAACGAAAAAGTATCAGTAAGTCCCGCTTTTGTAGATTCCAACTCAAAAATATATAAAAAAATACCCTTTTTGATACCATTGATTTCTAATTTGTAGAAGTTACGATTTTTTGAAACTTTTACATACTCAAGATAATTAACTATGATACCCTGCAGTTTTTTTTTTTTTTTTTTTGTGTTATCATGGCTTGATTACTAGAAGATTTTTCTTCAAGCCTAGGACCTCCCCTACAGCTCTTCCATACATTTTAATTCGATCCGACAAGTAGTTTAGCAAATACGCATTTATAACCGAAAATTTTGCGTTTAGCTCCACTGTGGATTGCGTAAGGTTTGGATTTTTTCGTGATATTTCCTTTTCCGGGAAACGGGAATGAAAAACTTTAATTATAAGAAAAAAGCATTGATTTCTTATAAAGGATATTTAATAAAAAATAAAATAATATTAAAGTATGATTCATCTTTCAAGATTTAAACAAGTTTAAATATTTCTTACAAATAAAATAAGTACGTATTGTAAGTTATATTAAAAATTGTATATTTTAAATGTTTAGGTAATTAAAAAGGAACCCTAATCAATGGTACTATATTTAAATTTTAATATAAATAATTTTTTCTTATAGTTTTATTTCCATTTTATCTTCAATTTACATTATTACTTAATTCTTTCTAATTTAGAGATGTAAAACACAATTCTGAAAAATATTTTAAACTGATTCTATTGATCTATTCTATTGAAAGATATAGTCAGTCAAGCTCGATCATTTGATACCCCACACCGTTGTGTATGTCCATCAAAATTCGTGGAGGTGTCTTATATTAGACATATGGATAATTGTGGACTGATACTTTTACTAAGTGCAAAATAAAATATACGAATACAGAATATTACGTTAATGTTAACATTTATATAAATTTATGCACTTTAGGGTGATTCCCGAAAGTGGGCTTATATGGGAGCTATGGTAAATTATAGAGCGATCCTTTTAAAATTTATCACTGTAATTTTTACGTATTTAAAACTTATTTGTGTCGAATATAAACTTGATACTAACATGTGTATGTGATTTATGCAAGAGATTTTCCGAAGAGGGTTTTTGTATGGTAGCTATGGTCAATTATGAACTGATCTTTTTGAAATTTAGCACAAAGATTGATACTTATACAAAACTTCCTTACACCAAATTTCATTAAAATATTGCTATATTCAGGGCATTTATTATCGTTAAACCTCTATTCCGAGAGGACGTCTAGGCTAGGTTAAATAATGGACCGATCATAACCAATTTCAATAAACTTCGTCCATGTGTCATGAAAGTCCTACGTGAAAAATTTTATTGCATTATCTTCAAAATTGCGACCTGTACTTTGTGCACAAGTTTTACATGGACAGCCAGCCAGACGGACAGTCGGACATTGTTAGATCGTCTCAGAAATTTATTCTTAGTCGATTGATATACTTTAAGGTGGGTGTTGGATTATTTTTTCTATGCGTTACAAACATCAGCACAAAAGCATAATACCCCAACCACCTATGGTGGTGTAGGGTATCATCAAAAATTTTACTTGCCAAAAGTAAAATGGTTTTGAAATTTTATTAAATTCTTATGATATTCTATGACGAGAAGTCTTAATACTTTTGAAAAATAAAATATTTCGTATTTTATCAGTATGTCAAAAGATTCGATAGGGAATAATTCAGATGGTAATGCAATGATTTTATATTTAATTTAGTTTTTATTTTTCCTTCAATATTTTTGCTTTTTATTATTATTTTTTTTTTTATAATATAGAAAAATACCTTATTTATACAAATGAAAATCAAATATTTTCGAACAATTTAAAATATCACTTTTGTATTGAATTGTTGACAGATCTTAAATGCCTTTAATAAGTAGAGTGTGTTAAATAATGTAAATTTTTAATTTAGGCGTAAATAACAGTAATATTTCTGCTGTAGGATTTTAAAACTACATATTAAACTAATATCAAATTACCGCAAAATTCCCGACGACATTTTGCGACAATTGCCAGACCCCGAATCCTAATTTTTAATTCTTTATCATTAGTATTTGACTTTTATCATTCTAGATTGGCCAAATGTCACAGCGTAAAGAGTAACAAATCGCCTTTAATATCCTTTCCAAGACATTTATTTTAAACCACAAACTATCCAAAGTTCAACATATTACAAAACGTATTATTTTTTATAGACAAACTGCCAAAAAGAAGTGCAAAGTTAAGGAAAGTCCCCAGATATGAGTGAAGGCTACTTGATTTAATTGCTAACAAAGATAAATTTCTCCAAAATGATTATAGCTCATGTATAGTAGTTTCTTTGTAATAATTTTTTTGCAAACTCGGTACTTTTTTTAAATTTATTTTGTGCATTACAAAAAACTCAAATCTATACACATAATTGTGTTTCTTTTTTTTTTAATTCAAACATTTTGACATAATTCTTTTCATCCTTTACCAATTTTTTAATAAGAATTTAATTTAATAAGAATTTTTCCTACAAGAAATATAAAGATTTAATTTTTATTTTAACATGGAAACGTAACAAAATTTAATCTTTTAAATATTTAACACTCTTAATGTAATTTTAAGGTCAATAAAATTGTATTTCCACAAACAACTATTCAATGGAGAAAAAACAAATACTGTTGGTTTAAAACCTTTTTTTACAATACCAGTGTAAAAAATATTTACTAACTTCCATTTAGTGTGGTAACATAATAGTACTTTAAAAGTACTAATGAATTAAGGGCAAACATGTTTGTTAAAAAAACCGAAAACTAATATTAACTATTTTAATGTAATGGTATCATACATACTCGTATAACAAATATTTTATCAAAATATTGTTACAAATACATTGCACAAAAGCAAATATATATATATATATATATATATGTAAGTATTGGTGCAATTTGTTATTTCCACTTTGCATCCCATAATATTGACTTAAGCCCCTACAATATTTAGAAAGAAAAAAATAATTTTTTTCTTTTTTCCTTTGTACACAAGCGAAAACGCATAAATATTTGTTGGTATGCTTCAAACTTGTGTATGGCACGCGTTTGGACAACGACAATGAATGTGGCAGCAGCGATAGTCCAACAGCATACGAAGTTGTGTTTGAGTACTGGAGAAATATAAAGTTTTTTTTGTTTTCTGTATTTTTATATTTTAAGTACTACTTAATGTTGCAACAACTATAAAATTTTTTTTTTAATTTATACATATACAGCAGTGCTTTTAGTTATACGATTCTGTTATTATGCTTGACTATGTAGGTAAAAAAATAAAATAAAAATTCCATTACAGCCAAAAAGCAGAAATATAAAATATATTATTTATTTATTTTATTTTATTTTATTCTTTTTTTTTTTTTTTTTTGAATTATAGTAAAAAGGTATTAGTGATTGAGCAAGTGAGCTACAAGTTTCACTTAAAGTTAGGCAGAGATTATTTTCAAACCCTTGATATAAACTGAAAAGGAATGATTTCTTGACCTAAGATTAAAGCAAAGCTGGGACTTTTTTGAGATGTACTTTTAAGGCATAACTAGGACTATTTATAGACCTAAGACTAAATATAAACTATAATTTTTTCTTTTAAAGCATAATATTAAATTATACATTTTTTCCGTATACAATATAAAAGCAGGAGAGTTATTTAGGATATATACAAATGCAGAATATGAATTCTAAGAGCGCCAATCCCTATTTTGAACTTATAATTAAAGCTTCACTAGGACTATTTGAAGGCTTAAAGATTAAAACTAAATTGGGAATATTTATAGAAGAAAATTAAAACTAAATTGGCTCCTTTTTATAGATACAAGATTAAAACTTAACTGGCACTACTCCTAGGCTTAAAAATAAAGCAAAATTTGAATTATTTCTTGAACAAATATTAAAACTAAATCTGGATCATTTACCAACCAGCGATTAAGGCAAAACTTCATATATAATTAGACCTAGGATTAAATCTAAATTAAGACTATTTCCACACCAACGATAAATGTTTTACTTAAACTATTTCTAGGCTTAAAGATTACAACTAAATTTGGAATATTTTAAAACATAAGATTAAAGCTAAGTTGGCACCATTTGTAGACCAGCGATTAAAGCTAAACTGGAAATATTATTAAAAACAGGATTAAAGTGAAGTTGACTTTAATCTTGTATTAATTATAAGCTTAAAGGCTTAAAGTTTAAAACTAAATTGGGAATATATCTAGACTTGAGATTAAAGCTAAGTTGGCATCATTTCTAGACCAACGATTAAGGCTAAAGTGGGCCTATGATTAATTCTAAATTGAGGCTATTTCCAGACCTATGGTCATAGCTAAACAGAATACTCTAGGAATTTAAATAAGCATCAACTGGGACTATTCAATCCTACGATTAAAGCTAAATTATGACTATAACTTTCTAAACCTCCAATTACAGTTAATATTTTATTATTTAACAACCAGCGACTAAGGCTAAACTGGGCATATTTTTAGACCTACGATTAATGATTAACTGGAACTATTTCTAGACCTACGATTAAAGCTTAAGTTGTACTATTTCTAGGCCTAAGATTAAATTTAAAATGGGAATATTGCCAGAACTATATTAAAGACCAATTGGGATTAGTTATAGAGCTTCAATTAAAAGTAAACTGAGACATATTTCTAAATCTTTGAATTAAACTAAAAATGAACTATTTGCAAACCAGTAACTTAAAATAAACTTGTTGCATATAAGGGCCTGCGTGGTATAGGGTGTCCTTGAACTCAAACAACAAAAAATATACGATTGTGCATTTTAAACACGTAAATGCGTTGTAAATTTGTCTAAATTGAGTTTATTACAAACAAAATAGTAAAGGAATCAGCAAACGAAAAAAAACTTGTTTTAACTTTTTATAAAAATATTTTAAAACAGTTTTTATTCTCAATCGTTTTCTGTATTTTACTGCATTACATTTGTGATGATTGTAAAGAAGTCTGTATTTTTTTGCTTCATTACCAACAAAAATATTCTCTTTATTATTCATCTATGAAGTAAGGAAATATTACCTATAGATAATTGTCTGTATTGGAATGATTTTAAATCCATCTTGATTAATACTAAACAACACTTACCAAATAACTTCATTATTTTTAAAATAACTTAATACAGGCTTATTAAATTCGTTGAAGAACAAATCTAACAAAAAAAATTTTTGTACAGTAAATAGCTACAGGGAATTATATGCTTTTCCTTTTTTGGTATAATTTATAACAAATTTTAAAAATATCAGCTTTTCCTTATAAATAAATTAAATGCAATATATTTGAATGCCAAAAAAAATATTTTGCATATTTTGGCTTTTTAGTTGCTGTCAAAGCTACAGAAATATTTTTATTATTTCTTTGCTATTACGCCGACCATGTAAACAAAAAAAGAAAAAAGCAGAAATTTGCTGTTCTTTGTAAGTCATGAAAAAACAGACTAAAATAATTGAAAATATGCAAATAAAATTGATTAAAGTTTAGTTTTTTTTCTTATCGTTAAATAATATAATTTCATTAATTTTAGATATAAAAACTATAATAAATTTTCATGATAAAATAAAATTTTTTACATGTTTTTAATTAAAAATATTTTAAATGAAATTAATTTTATAGCAAATGTGTCAAATAAAATGAATGAATAAATAAATAAATGAATGAATGAATTAATAAATAAATGAATGAATGAATAAAGAAAATACATAGTTAAGATAACACAATAAATTCATATTTTCTAACATAAAAATAACTTTCAAAAATAAATAAAAAATAAAATACTATTATTAGAAGATAGTGAAAATAGTATTATCTAATACCTAAGAAAAATTATTTGTCACTTAAAACTGTTATTTTACATTTTTTCGTTTTTTTTTAATTTATTAAAATTACCAAAACATCATCAACCTCCCACTGATTAAGATAATAATCATAAAATTTTATTTTATTGCAATTCCATTATAAAATTCTTTACTGCCTACTATAAACACCCTTTTAGTCCTTTTTGCCTCTTTTAATATTGTAGTTTTTTCTTTATTTTACTATCGAGAAATTTTAAAACAACTTTAACATGTTTTAAGGCTAAATTTAAAACTATATTATTAGCATATTTTTAGGCTTTCATTCATTCGATCCAAGGGAATCTTAAAGGTAGTTGACATTTATATGTTAAGTAAGTATTTCTTTTAAGTCATGTTATTTTGTTAAAACTATTGTGATCAAATATAAACAGATAATAAAAAAAATTGATTTTGGTTTTAAATATTTTAAATAAAAAATAACAAATTAATAAGTATAGGAATAATAAAAATTAAAAAAAAAAAATCAAATTAGAAAAACTCTTTGAACTTTTCTGGAGAAGTTTTTCTATTTTTAACGATTCTTTCCAAATTCTGCTGTCTAATTTGACTTCAAAGTTTTTGGACGAAAAAAGACCAAAATAATGCAATATTATCCTGTAGCAGTTATACTGAAATGATTTTCATCGTTTTTTTAATTACTAAATTGTTCTTGGTTTATTTGATTTTTTTTTCTATACATTGTACATTAGGGTGGTCACAAAATAAAAGGTATCGACATTCCCAACTCAAATTTGCTTCATATTAAGATATCGTTACTCAAAATATTTCTCCTGGCAGTTTTCTTTCGTAAACTGGAACAAAATCAAAAATGTTCCTTTTTGGCTTTTTGGTTTTTTTTTCGTATTTCTGCCAAAGGACCAATATGCAAGTTTGACATCTTAAAGAATGTTCTTGTGAGAAGCATTTAATAATTTAATGATGACTAAAATTTCGCTATTTTTTACAAAAGATTAAGATATGTAAACTTTTTACACATAAAGATTTAAAGAAATAAGACCAAAATAATCCTCTAGCAGTTATACGAAAATAAATTTTTTCCGAAACATTTTTTTCGTATATGAATTTATTTATATAAAAAGAACTTAAATTGGTATAAAATATACGTATTTTAGTAAGCCTTTTAATTATATTGTTAGGTTTTCGGGTTTCCAAAACTTTAACCTTTTTTAATTTTTGAAAAATAACACGTTACTACAATTCGCTTTTAAATCCAAATACAGCGCTTTATTTACACTCTAAAACACACACCTTATACTTGTATTACACAACTGAACTGCAATTACGGTTAAATTTTCAACTGATCTGTCGAATGGCTACTGAACTTTACGACTGACTGAACCTACAAACTACATCTTCGTTATTTTTATTTCTTCAAAGAGAAATACCATTTTAGTGATTATCGTGATCATTAATTACATTTATTTTAAATATCTCAATTTCTGAAAATAATATCTCATTGTTTTTTCAAAATTATTACCCTGTTTGTACTTAAATTCGGGCGTGTCCTGTAGTTCCAGATTTCTTAAAATTTGAAGGTAGATAAAATTCCTTTATCTTTTTTAAAATTAGGAAAATGTTCATAAAATTTTAATTTAATGGAAAAAATAAAAATTTAACAATTTTTAAGTAGTTTGATGCTTTCTAAAAGTTAAAAAGTTAATTATAACAAAAATAGCTGCACACTATCAAGTAAATAATCATTTATAACATCTTATATAATAGAAGTTTCTCACTAACACATAAACAAGTTAACAAAAAGCTTTCTGTAGAGTTTTCAATTACATACATATAAATCAAATGACATTACAAACTGAAAACTTCTAATACACACTAGAAATTTCTAAAATCGTTATTTCAAACTAATTTTCGAAACAATTGCTGAATTCTAAACCTCTGTCATATCGTTATCTTATTCTATGTCATAAATATTTTTCAAATAAAATTTTTGAAAGCAAAAGAAAAAAAATATTTTAAAAATGTTTGCGACATACATCGATACATACAATAAAGGTTGTGAATTGAACAAATATGTTTATAATAATTTATACTTAAGTAGCAATGAAAAAATTAAGTTTAAGTTAAATAACTAAAAACCTTATACTAAGAAGTGTATTAGTTTACAATGATACCTGCTAAATAACACACGGGTATTTCTTGTTGTGATACTCTATAAGAAATCTCTCTCTTTGTGCAACACATTGCCAACAAATATACTTGTAAGTATAAATTTTGTAGGTATTTTACTTTAATTTATTTCATTGCCACTTAATAGATATCTTCAACAAAATATTTATTTTTCAATTTACAATAAAGACTTGCAGTACATGCTCTCATATTACATTACTTAATATGAAAAGAAACAAAACAAAATATATGATAATACAAAGATTTGAATTGTATTGAATTGAAGCGATGAGTTCAAAAACAAAGTATTACTTGTTCTGTCTTGTTTATAAAAGATTTTTAAAAAAGCAATAATGTCAACAAAAAGATATCAAATGAAAATTGTAATTTACTGTCATTCCCTTGTTGGTGTTATTAAAAGTAAAGCAAAAACATGCTTAGGTATATATGCTAATGTTATTGGCAAAACACATTTTATAGTATACATATTTATGTATTTAAATAAATTAAATATGATAAATAAATAAATAAATTGAAATAAAATTAGATAAAGTAAAAAATAAAATGTCATAAAAATTAAAAATCAAAAATAAAATTTAATAACCCAATAATTATTTCTGCTGGAATTCAAGTGTAAAAAAAGTTCAATTCCAGTCACAAATTCAAATTTCAAGTGTTGAAATACACTTGTATCACACTTTGTTTCAGTGAAAAAGGAAACTTGAAATAATGTCGAACATAACACTGTTAAAACAATTAATTTCAACCCTTGAATCAACGTGTAATTCAAGTCGAAAATGTAATTCAATTCAAGCTTGAAAATACTGTTTAACTTAAGCCTTGATTAATGAAACTCAGGTTAATAAATTTAAATTTATTACAAATTTATTTGGTTGTAAATAAAATTTTATAAAAAAAATTATTAGATTTTATTATTATGTTTTATTGGCCAAAAATAATTTTAAAACCAATACACAAAACAAAACCAATTTTAGGTATTTTGATAGTTTCAGTAAAATAAAAAATAAAATTATAAAAATGAGGAAATCAAAAAATATGAAATCCAACATTTTAAGACATTCGGCAGTAAGTTAACCCAATTTCTTTACAGATTTTCCTAATAATGATTAAAATTTATCTATCTTTCAGATGATAAATGCAATAACTGATAAAATAACTATTCATACGTAATATTTTTTATTTTCAACTATCCATATTATCTTGTGAGTTAATTTAGAAATATTCGTCCGTATAGATAGCTGCACAAACAGTTTTTCATTCCATGCTCTCTTCAAATGAATCGATTGTGTTCTATACAGATCTACCGTGATCGTTTGATCCTAATTTTCCTGATTGTCCGGAATTCATTAACAATTTTTGTTATGAATTATCATAATGGATTCACTTTTCATCGCCCGAAAAAAATCGATGCAAAAACGATTCGTTTTTAGGACGCAGTTCGAACTTGCTAAGACTCTTTACAACATCTTTTCGCTTCTTCTCTTGTTTGATTTACATACAAAAATTCTGCAAGCATTTCTTTCAGACTTGCAAACTTTGTGCCAATCTTCAATTCTTCCTTTTCAAACATTTTTGGCTGGCAGGAAAGCTCCTTATCACGCGCATCGAAATCACCAAGTTTAGATATCAAAACCACATCTAAAGCAAGTAAGTTGTTGTCAATTGGAAATAATGTTAAATTTTAATAACGATTGGATTTTTTTTTTTTTTTTGGGTCGATTTTGGAAATTATAAAACGTGAAAGAACCGTCAGAGGATCAGCATTTTCTTATTGTTTTTTTTTTTTTAGTTATATGAATTTACACAAATATTTTTAGTTCATTTTTTTCGCAATTTAATCGAATATTTCAAAAAAAATATATAAATTTTTATTAAAAATTTTATTGATTCAAAAATAAATATTGTTTGAATATCTACTAAAAACTAAATATTATTTTCATTGTTTTACTTAAAAAAATCTATTAAACCATATGAAAATTTTCAAATATTAAAATTTATAAATAGTAAAAACATTTTATTAAAAAAAATATATATATATTTTTTTTTTCAATAAAACATTTACGAATTTAAATATTTGATTTCTACAAATTCAGTGATAGGTCTGATTTCAGTAAAAAAAATGATTTTATAAATTTCGTATTAGAATATGAAATTTTATAAATAACTTAAATTACATTTTACCCAAAGAATAGAAATAATTTCTTCCGATTCTTAAATTTTTTCTATATAAATTAATTTTTCTTTCTTTTCAAATGGGTTTTTAGATCATTGATCTGATGTGAAGAATTTCTGCAAAATTTGATTGCAACTATTGATTTAAACTTTGCTTTTTTTAATATTTAAAAAATGAATCTTTAAAATTAAAATGATCATTTGAATATCTAACGTTTATTAGTCCATTTTTTTTACTACAGATTCATTTCCATTAACCCGTGCAAATTAAGTATATCTCGAAGTCTATTTATCGATGTGGATTTATTTATTTTGAGCATATTGAAATTATTTTACGTTAATGTGAAATTTGTTTGAAAAAAAATAAATAAATAAAGTTTGAGGCAAATTTTATAAAAAAAAATTACTTGAAAAATTCTGCAAAGAAGGACTGTAATTTAAGTTGAATTCCAATTAAAATTCAAGTATTTGAATTCCAATTTTTTATATGCTTATTGGGAAAGTTAATCCAAAAAAAATAAAATGAAAAAATAATTAATAAAAATCAATTAAACAGAATGAATATAATAAGATATATAAAATAAAAAATACTTAAAATAAAATAAATGGTTTATTTTTTATTATTATTATTATTTCTATTTATTTTTCTATTATTTTGAAACTTTAATATTTTCTGTAATTTTTATATTTTGTAAACAACATACACACAAATAGCGATACTGTATTTGTTACTTTTCCTCATATAATTCAATTCAATGCAATTCAAATTGATTTGTTACTAAAATGTATTGATGATTCTCTGCAAAACTGAATGCATTTTATTATTTACTTGTTTCACTTGTCTTTTCAATACATATGCACTCGCAATGAATTGATTTGTGAGCTGAAAAAGCAAAAGCAGTCAATAATTAAAAAGAAAGAAAATGAATTGAAATGAGCTACAAATGAATTGATGTAGATGTCTACTAATTAATGGAAGTACTATATATCATTGAAAAGCTTAGAAAACTTAGCATATTTTGGTATCAAAGTCGTTTAAGATTTCCTCATATAGTCTAATTTACATACGTAGAAAAATTCGAATAAAACACGTTAAAAAAAAACAAAAAAAATCCGTTTTTTACTGTACTATTTTTCTATACCTAAATTTTTTTGTGAAAAGTTGCGAAAATTCGAACAGATTTCGACTTAATCCAATGTTTCCGTTATGTTACTATATGTATCTCCCAAAGACCTTTTTTAAGATACCAAATTGTCTTATTGCTCTTTTGGCAGAAAAAAAAAATAAAAGATACAAAAAGGACTTTTTTCTAGCTCATGAAGTGATAATATGAGTAATATGATGAAAATTTTGACGAACGGTATCTTAAAAAGCACTAAATTTTTAATTTGAACTGGGGCTACAGTAATATACGTATATTCGAGTGTCCCATAGAGAAAAAAAATAACAGAAACTTTTTTGGGCAAAATGTACTAGACCCGTGATACCCAGTCGCTTACAGGCAACTGAAGAATAATGCTGTTCATCAATACGCATCATTTGAGTAGTCTTCGTACATCAGAAACGCAAAGAAAACGATTCCGCGGAACCCTCTAATTAATGTAAGCGTTTAATAAATTTCTGATAGCCGGGAAAAGGTAGTTTTAAAAATTTCTATAACAACTAAGTTTTTGGTGATAAAATATTTTTTAGTTAAAGGTTTTACTAAATAAGATTTTAGATATTATTTATCTTTCTTTTATAAAATTCCTAGAAGACAAAATAATGACAAACAGACTCACTGATAATGACAAAAAAGGTTTTGTAATTAAAATTTCCTTAACTATTATAAAATGTCGCATTTTCTATTTTGACGATTTTTTATTTTGATTTGTTGATTGTTCTAATTTTTTTTTTCATTTCGTTGCCAATGTGCATTATAATTTTAAAATTTGCCTATCCGCCATTGATTGACCGATTTTGATATATATCAGATTTTTTTAATACTCATTTCAATACAAAATTCTACTTTTTTTTTTTGGACAAAGTGTACAAATATTGTTTTATACCTGAAATTGATGTATCCATTTAAGAAAATATTTATACTTAAAAAAAAAAACTGGCAAAAAAATATATTTGAAAAAATGTGTTTTTTTTGTAGATTTGATCGGAAGTAAATTATCATTACTCACAAACTACTGTTGATAATTGGCTGCACTCTTTTTATATTGGTAGGATAATAAGCTTTGAGAAATGGTATGATGCGTAACCGTACCTTTTACAGCTTCTGTGTTATTAAATGTTTTTTCAGGTACTATAATTTAGTCAAATTTGTATTTTAGTGGTATAGAACTTTTGGGGGTCAACATAGGTTGAACAAATTTTACTAATAAAAGAAAGGCAAAAGTATCTTCTTCAATCCCATATACACTTTTGTACCTGAATGGACCCTTTTGTGGAACACTTTTCCCATTTGAATGAAATTACTCCCAATTTTTTTTTCTATTTTCATTTTTCTCATATATAAATACATCAAGCCATACAAATTGTGATAGGTTTATTATATAATTATTTTATTACCAATTTTTCTAACGTATTTTACCTATTTTTAGCCCTTCTGTTTTTTTTTTTTTTTTTTTTTTTTTTAGCACTTTTTTATTTTACTTATTTATGCTACTTAGGAACATAGTATAACGTAATGTAAGTGAAGAATAAAAGCCAGTGGTATTCGAATATATACTCAGTTGCTATAATATATCTAAGCAATAACATGGACAGCTTCAGCTATAAAGAATTATCCGAAGAGTAAATAAAAAGCGAGAAGAATTTCTAAGTTACGTTCAAAGAAAAGTAAACTTATATGCTTGCAGCAACGAAATACAATTGAACTAGAAAAATAAAATTACAGATTTCATCAAAAACTTAACAGGACGCTACCAAAAAGTTAGATGGAGTAAAAAAAGATTTTATACATGCTTTGAAAACTAGTTACAGGTCGAACTTATTGTTCAGGAATCTTTAGAAAGTACAACCCAAAAGAATCATGGGAGACCACCAAAATCACTTGACAACTGCAGCGATAGATCCAAAAAGCGGAAACCTAAGAATCAACGAAGAAATCGGATGTAAAAATATTCAATAAACTTTGCTATATCAACTTCGATCACAGAAACAGCTCACGAAAGTTAATATCATTCAAAAAATCTCCAACGCTAGTCCAGTGAGAACAAAACGGATTCTTAAAAACCAAGCGATGGAAAACAGTGTTCAAATGAAGAGGTATTAGCATTATTTTTGGATTTGAAGTCAACAAAACAGCAATGTACTCAGCTCAGATTGCATGCTATTGAAAAAGGCTCAAATCACTATTCATAATATGATCACATAACTGCTGCTAAAAAGGATTGTTTGCCACCAAGGATCACTATTAGAATCAAACCGATTTCGGCAGAGGTACAACTTCAGGATCTACTTAATCATAGTGCTCAACGCTGCAAGTTAACTCACTTTTGCAAATGAGAATGTGATTTCTTTGAACAAAAACATTTCAAGCAATATATATGTGAAAATACTTCAGATACAGATATGTTCATGATATCAGTTGTACCTTTGCGATTAATAAAGAATTTGGAAGACTCAGAGCATTCGACTAATAGGTTGCAAAGAAAGGCTACTTGGAAAGATCAAACACCATCTTCTACGAAATACAGCAGACTAGTTAAATTTGAATTAAAAAAAAAAGAATTTAAAAAAACCATTAAAAAGAAGTCAGGGAACGTTTAATAAGAAACAGGGATATTAAAGCCCAATTGCAACACTATAGCAATTCGAATTAGAGATTGACGGCCAGATAATTGAAGTAAGCTACCAATTAGTGCTAACGATGATAAATAGAAAAGTAGGCCAGGCTTTGACTGATACAAAGAATTCATCCAGCTGCATTATATGTCAAACCACATCAAACCACTTAAGCCGAGTCTCCGAAAATTAATTACATAATACTGATGCATATGCATTTTCAATATCACCGCTACAGTCAAGAATACGCTTCATGAAACACATACCAAAAATCAGTTTTGATTTTTTTTTAGGATTGTAAACCTATAGGATTAATAAGAAACAACGACACCAATAAAAAGTAAGAAAGACGTAGTAGGGCTTGACCGACCATATGATACCCCACACCATTGTGTATGTCCATCAAAATTCGTGGAAGTGTCTTATCTTAAATATGTGGATAATTGTGGACCGATACTTTTACCAAGTGTAAAATAAAATATGCGAATACAGAATATTACGTTAATGCTAATATTTGTATAAATTTATGCACTTTAGGGTGACTTCCGAAAGTGGGCTTATATGGGAGCTATGGTAAGTTATAGAGCGATCCTCTTAAAATTTGTCACTGTGATTTCTACTTATATAGAACTTATTTGTGTCGAATATAAACTTGATACTAACATGTGTATGTGTTCTATGCACGCTAAAGTGATTTTCAGAAGAAGGTTTTAGTATATCAATTATGACTATTATGGACCGATCTTCATTAGATATATCACAAAGATTGATACTTATACGAAACTTCCTTACACAAAATTTCATTAAAATATTGATATCTTTAAGGCATTTATGAATGTTAAACCCCTAATCCTGGGGGGACGTTTGCGTGTAGGCTAGGTAAAATAATGGACCGACCATAACCAATTTCAATAGACTTCGTCCTTGTATCATAAAAGTCCTACGTGCCAAATTTCATTGAATTATCTTCAAAATTGCGATCTGTACTTTGTGCACAAGGTTTACATGGACAGACAGCCAGACAGACGGTTAGATCTTTAAGGTGGGTGTTTGATGATTTTTTCTGTGCGTTACAAACACCAGCACAAACGCATAATACCCCAACCACTATGGTGGTGTGGGTATAAAAAGTTAAGAAGTTTAAAATAAAAATCATGTTCAGGACGAATTTCTCAAATATGGGTGTATTATATATCAACGAAAATGAGGATTAGACAATACGTATGATGGGAGCACAGCAAAAAGGTTCTTTTCATATCCCGAAAGAGCATCTGAAATAACACTTGTTGATATAAATCTTATTTCAAGGTTTAAAACAATTATGGATGTACTTGTATGCAATGAACAAATTGATGCTAGAAAAGTTGGTGATTATGCGAAGGAAACTGAACGAATATACACAACCAAATATCCATGGAGAAATATGTATGTCTATAACAGTTCACAAAATCCTTTATCATGGAGAAGATATCATTAAGCATCATTTAGTATCACTTGAAGATCTATCAAAGAAGCCCAGGAAAAGATTACAGATTTTATAGAGAGCACAATATCAGAAAAATATCATGAAATATTACAAATGAAGATATTACTAGCAACATGAAATCCGCTCATTTCTGGCATTCGAAGTCAATGGAAAGTAGAATATCAAGACTTAGATGAAGAAGCAAAACGGCTGCTAGAGGACAGAAATAATATAGAACTAAATACGGAATATTTGCAGGATATTTTCCAACCGAATGAATAATTATAATTTTCTTTTATTGTTATTTAAGTAAAAAACAAAATAAACTTCAATATAATAATAATAATAATAATAATAACATGAGGGCGGATCAATATTTCCGTGACTTTTCGAACTTCACTCGTAGTGATATGAAATGCAACACTATTTCTATCAAGACTATTGTCAAATTTTGAGCAAGTACCGTCATTTACTTTGCGTTTAACAGCAGTTCAAAACATACAACCTCGAGTATTTTTCTAAAAATAGAAAAAAGTGAATTTCGAGTGCTAATTAAACATTATTTTTTGCGAAAAAAAACCGTCAATCAAACCAATGTAAGCTCGATAAATACTATGGGGACTCTGCACCATCGATTTCAATGGTAAAAAAGTGGTTTACTGACTTTCGTTGTGGTCGCACAAGTACAAATGCCGCTGATCGTTCTGGACGGCCAATTGAGGTCAGTAAACCAGAAAATGTCGAAAAAATCCACGATGTGGTGTTGCCCGACCGAAGAGTAAAAGTGCGTGAGATTGATGATGCAATAGGCATTTCATGTGGCAGTGTGGTTTCGATTTTAAATGATCTGCTGGATTCAAGAAAGTTGCCTGCAAGATGGGTGCCGCGTTTGCTCTCAATTGACTATAAACGTAAACGTGTGACAACTTCAAAGGATTGTTTGGAGTTGTTTAGCCACAATCCGAATGAGTTTTTGCGGCGTTTTGTAACTGTGTATAAAACGTGGATCCATTACTGTACCCCGGAGACCAAGCAGCAGCCTAAACAATGGGTTTCTCCGGGTGAACCTGCTCCGTAGAAGGCCAAGGTAAGTTTTGCAAAAAAAAAACTGTGTTTCATTCAAAAAGTCACGGACTTATTGATCCGCCCTCGTAATAATCATCACTTTTTTGTCCAAAAACAACCAGTTCTAGTGGAAATGGTTCTTTAAGAACAGGTTCTAATGGAACATGTTCTAGAATTGATAAACTGCGAGTTTATCATTTTAATAATACCCAGTTATCCTGGGTATTATTAAAATGTTTTTTTTTTTTTTTAACTGCTTAAAACTTTTTTTATAAGTAAAGCTGATTCAAATTAAAAGTTCAAGTTTAGCCTGTTTAGTTCTGAGCGCCGTTAGAGAAGTGAAGATAAATTGTTTCAATTTTCATAATATTTTTCCTATTGCTTGAGTGGTCTTCCTATAAAATTTTTTCAATGGGACAATAATGTATATAAATGTATATTTTTAGTTAATATAAAATAGATAATAAGTAACAAAAAAATATTTTATTATATTACCTTTTTTATTATTTTTAATATTAAATTCGTTTAAATTTAGTCACAATACTTTTGCATATTTCTGTTTTATATTTATTTTATTTATTCACGTTTTAATTACACTTTTCACAGATTTATTTAGATAAATTAATTAATATTAACATGAAGTATTAAACACTTTTATAGTTTTAATCTTTTTTAACAGATTAACTTTATAAAAGATTATTTTTTTATAAATTACTCGTATTATTTTTATTATTTCTGCTTATAAAACGTTTATTAAGACAACAGAATTTTTGTGTTCTTTTGTTATAACATGTGTTTTGAAAATTATAACATACTTTTAATTTAGGATTTATTTAACACTTGTGTTTGTTTTAATTTATTTAAAATTGTATTCACTCAGCATTTATAAATTCGTATATAATTCTGGATTTTCTTTTAATTTGGTTAATTTTTAGATTTGTTTTTTTTTTTTTTAATTTTTTATTATAATCTGGTAATATATTTCTTTATATTTATTTAAAAAAAAATTGTGTAATTTAATAAAATTTTTTATTTATTTATTATTATTTTTTTTTTTTATTAAAAACTTTATTTGATACAAATTTATAAGTTATTTTAATTAATTATTTTTTTGTTTTGTTTGGTTTATTAGTGTTAAGTTATAAAATTTCCAAAAACCTTAATAGAACTTTTGATATATTTCGTCGCATGCAACATATTTGTGTTTATTATTTACGTTTTTATTACTATTATTATTATTATTTTTATTTTTTTACACTTGAAAGCTAATATTTTATTCAATATTTTGGCTTGAAAATATATTAATTCTCAGCCAATCAACACACACATTTTTAAAAGTAAATAAATATGTCGTTGTGTTAATAAAATATATATTTTTTTTTAAAGTTTCATTAACACATAGGCTGTCGAATTTGAAAAATTTTTTCAAAATATTTTATGATTTTTATTAAGCATTTTTTTTTTTTTTTTTTTTTTTTTGTATTTCAAAGATTTATTCAAAGTATGAAATTTAATATTATTTAATTGTTCAAAAATTTCATATATCTTCTTACAATAATAATTTAATATCTTTATTATTATTATTATTATTATTATTATTTATTTTTTTTTTCAAATTAACTTATGTAAATTATATTAAAATTCTTTATTTTTTGTTTATTTTTTTTTATATTAAATTTGTTTTAATTTTATTTAAACATTTTTAATAATTTTTTAATAAAAATTTTATTTCAACACTTGCATTTTTACGAACTGTTTTAAAATTGTTATTTCTATTTTTCATCATATTCCAAAAACCATTGATAACTCTACAATTTCTTGCAGCAATTAAAAAATTTCACACAATTTTTTCTTTTGCGGCGACAAGAACAAGTCGTACAACACGTTTATTTAAATTAATTCATTCATTCACATTTTTCCTGATTTTTCAACGAAAAATTCTATAAACAGCATTGCACAAAGAAAACACGTCCGTTTGGTTTACAATTTTGCGTAAAACTGATTTTCAATTGTGTTGCTTCCTAAATTTCTACTTGTTGTTAACAACACGAACACAAACACACACACTCCTAAAACCAAACACATAGACGCACAGAATATGAAGCAGTTTGTTGTAGGTTTTTTGCTGCCGCTTTGTGCCTTTTTAGTGCTGTTTGCCAAAATTGCTTCTTTGGTTTCTGATTTTAATTGCCGAGGCAGTTCATGTTGCTGCTATTGTACCTCGTCTTAATGTTGATGCTAATATTTAATTTTTATAGCTGTTGCAAACGTTGTTGTTTGAAACATGTACATATGTTTATAATTGGTTGCTTTTGGCCTGTCTTAAAAAAAATACTACGCAACATTTTAAGAAATTCATTCATGAATTTTGCAGTGAACGTAGCAAATCAGCTGTTTTTTGTTTACATTTTTTTCATAAGTTTAGGTAACCCACAGAAACATTGTTGCTTGGGGGTAGTTAAGCAACAATAAAAGCTTTTATTGAATTAAGCATGTTGCAGAGAAAGAGCGCCTTTATTGTTAAGAGCAAAACATTGTCACTGAAAACCAATGTTGCCAGTTTAGCCTTTTTAAAACTAAATCTTGCCTTTTTATTTTTCTTTTAGCCTCAAAATTTTCCTTTTAGTTTCAAGCTTTTTTTCTCTCCTTTTTTGAGCCTTATTTGCTTTTACTAACTTTATTTTTGCAGAATCATCCATTTAAGCATTTTTGTGTATTAACTCGCACAAAAAAATTGAGATTATTTACATTTAACAAAACTTATCGCCTGCGGCGCCTTATTCTCCAAGTCAAATATGTATAATTTAACTCATTTTATAACTTACTTAATCAATTATTATAATTATTTTTTTTAATAACATTCATTAACCATAGAATCTCTTTATAAATATAATTTAAAAAAAATTCTTATAAAAGCGAAAAATCACTAAAAAATTTGGTAATGTTTAATGAAACAATATTTATGATTCAAAACTAAAAAAAAAAAAAATAAATCAATTCTAAACATTAAGTCTTGTATGAAATTTTGTGGACGATTTTTCATTGGATCATTTTGTTAGCAGCCATTCTATATTTTATTTATAAATTTAATACAATTTCTTTAAAAAAAAAAATATCAAAAACTAATGAGAAGAAAAACAAAAGTTTTTAAATAAATCATATATTAGCTTTTTTTGGCTTTATTTCTTTGTGGCGTTTAGCCTTTTCTGGCCTTTTTGAAAGTTCAATTTAGCCACTTTCTTCTCATCTCCTGGCAACACTGCTGAAGACCAAAGTTGGTTACACTTTTGAAATGACCTGGTGTGGGCTGCAGGTCTAGTTGATTAGGTAATTTTTAGATTTTTAGATCTTTCGAAACACCCTTAAAATTTGAATTTATCGTTAATAAACGATTTTTTACGTCTTGGCGGAAGAAAAAAAATGTCAAAAATTGAGTTGTTTACGAATTTTTTTATTTTTTTACGTTTTTTGCTGAAATATTATTAAAAAAATATCTGCGATTTTTATTTTTATTTAAGTCTTTTTTTTAAATTTTGCCCGATTTTTTTATACTTTTTATATTATATTTTAAATTAGTATAAGTAGAGAACAATATAAGTACGTCTTTCTAAAAAATAGAGAAGCTATTAGCAACTTAGGAATTTATAAGAAATCGTATTCACATACGATATAATAAAATTTTATTTTTACGATTCAGTTTCGATTTTCGATTTATCAGTGGGAAAAGAACTCTTTCTCATTATAGTGCTTTGTCTTCCGCTTGAAAAACATGCTGTTTAAACGTTAGCTTTTTGTCAAGAACAATTTGACTGTGTCGAGTAATGGAATTTCAGTTCTTTGCAAACATAGAGTTATTTGCGGTTTACCACTTGTTATCATTGCAGTATCATCTGTGTAGAAGGCTGCTGTTTGATTTCTTAGAGCTTTGAAGTCTGAAGTGTACATAGAGTACAACGTTGGTGACAAAATTGGGCCTTGGGGAATACCAGCAGGGATGGACCATTTTGTAGATTTTTCGTTATCTACATTAACCACAAAGTATCTTTCAGATAAAAAACTTTTTTATAATTTTTATAGGGTAACCAAATTTAATAAGTTTGTATATAATTCCATTGTGCCATATAGAGTCAAAAGCTTTCTCTTTATCCAGAAAAACTATACCTGTACTTTTACGATGAATTTTATTCGTAGTTATTATGTTTCCTAAAATCAAACTGCTCTTTGCTTAATATACCGTTCTGTTCTGTAAATTCGTTTAGTCGATTTAGTATGATATTTTCAAAAATGTTGTCTTCAAAAGCATATTTTCACTGTCATACTGTGTAATTTTAGTGGTAGAAAAAAAACAAATATCGAAAACATTTAATGTCTTTTATGAGTGTTAAACAATAAACCAACAAAAAATATTCAATGTTTTTAACTAAAATTAAAATTTACTCAATTGTAAGATACATACCCTGTTTTTCCTTCGCTTAGCTGCATATAATGATAAAAAAAAAATCTGGATGTCGGGTGCAAATCGATTTAAAATTTCTTCATTAACCATTTAGAAAGCCTTGTCTTTTGAAAGACATTTTTTTAAATTAAAAGAACTGAGAAAAAAGTGAAAGAATTGTATCATATTTTTGGTAAAAAAAATGCCATTTTTCAAGCTAATTTCAGACTGCTGACCTTGACGCGAGACGAATTGAGATAATCAAAAAAATGTTTTTGCATATTATTTTGAAATGCATTAGAAATTATAGAAAATTAAAAAAAAATCCCTCATATACCTCAGGACTTCTTCCCGAAAAACAAAGTAAAGTCGTGGCAAAAACTCAAAAATTTAAAATTCAAGCACTTTACAGATTTGATTTATGGAACTTACGATTTGTTAAAACTTTTACATACTATAGGTGGTCAACTTTGACACTCTGGAGCTATAATCTGCTGTTATAGTGTGACTAAAAAATAATTTTTCTGAAAGCACGAGTTCTCCTCTATAACTTTGACATACATCTCAACTCAAACCCCCCAGTAGTTTAGGAAATACAAATTACAAAAAATTTTGCGATTGGACCCATTTTTTTTTTTTTTTTTCATTTTTGGTTTTGGTATTTAAAATATACTATTTTATATATAAAATGTTATGTAAAAATAATTTCTCATATAATTTACTTGCTTTAAGAAAGATAAAATTATTTTTTGTAATAAGACTTTATTTAATTTTATTTTTATAACATCTTGTTTTCAAAATCCATTTATTGTTTCTTTGTTTCGAAAGATTTCCTAAAACGATCCGTATTGATCAGATTAATACAGGAAGAATATTAAAAAAATGCAAATTTATCTTCAGTTCTCTACCAGCGATTAAAAATCAACTACTTAGTAGGTATATTTCGCCCAAAAGACGTTTAGGTTTTCTGTTGTAAATAGGTTTCTAAAAGTTTTTAAGGAAAGTCAACAAATTGTAGAGAAAATTATATCGTAAATAGTTTTGTGAAATTCATATCTCTTTTGCTGGATATAGTAGAATTGTTCGACGAACTTACCGAAGTTATACAAACTTGCCCAAAATTACCAGAATGCTTTTCACAACACCAAATTTGTGTAAGTGAGAGTGCTCAAAAGAGAAATTCCGCAATCTGAAATGTTTTTGGGATACAAATTTTGTTTTTTGCGTTCCCCGGCTTTTGAGAATTTTTTACAATTTGAGAGAGTATATTTGTGAATATTCTCATTTCGCATGACGCTTTTTTAACCTTTAATTTTGCTATTCTTCAACAATTTACGCATAAATTTTAGCTACTTATATTACGTCATTCGGGCTTCTTTTCCTATATTACTTAATATGGAAAGTAATGATAGGTTATTTATGTGATATTTGGTTCTTATCTTAATATTCTCTAAGAGAATGAAAAATATTGTTCTGAAAGTTACAGTTAATTAGATGCAAGCTGCATTTATATATCCCTTAACTGCCATCACCTTATATATAAATGAGCCTTGATTATAACTTTAAAAATGAATTTTAAATTCATAAATTTTCTGCCAAGGCGTTTTCAATTTTTTTTTTTTTTACTTTTGGAGTTGGATACCGTATAATACTACCATAATAGAGTCCATTCTTATCCCCTCTTTATAAATTTTTATCTGTTTTAAATGATACTGTCCACACACTTTTTGATAGTAACTTATAATTTAATCTTTTTAAATCTTTTCTTGCGTGTAAATGGGGCAAGTTAGGGATCTGCTTTGTAATACCTTATTATCCTTTGGTCCAGCACCTGACAAGTTTAAGAAAAAATGAAAATTTTGAGAAACGTTATCTCAGAATGAAGAAAAGTTTGGTTTCAGTTGGGAACGTCTAGCTTTTATTTTTCCTCCATACAAATACTAAGGCTCCCTATATAATTAGGATTCGAAATAAATAAGTCCGTTTGACCTTCCGACTGTTAAAATCACTGTTTAGAAAAGTATGTTTTCTAGAAAAAAATCTTTCTGAAGCACCCAAAAATTTAAAATATGCTTAAAAATAAGGGAGCTACATCACACACTGGGGTAGAATCGACAAAAATAGCGATTAATTTAGGGAAGGGGAAAAGCGCATTATTTTAATTTTATTATAATAATTGAGTCATTAGTACATGAAACAAATACTTTCTGAATTTATAAGATATTTTTTTAGCCGAAACCACTGTCCATCCGTCTGTCTGTACATCAATAACCACCATTTCAGATAATCTGTTGGTCGCCATTTTAAAGATAACCTAAAGAAACTTAGTACGTGAGCTATTCTTGGGCCAATACTATAACATGTTAAAATTGATTATAATCGGACCATTGTTTCACTGAGCCTCCATATAAAATTTTTCCCAGAAAAGGGTCAAACGCTTATAAATGTCTTAAATATGTCTTTAATTCCATACATTTTTTAAGAGATGAATAGATTTTCACGAAATTTAACACACAGATAGTACCAGCGCCAAAGGTTGTTATAGGCTTTTCTAGATCTCGATTGGACATCACATCCTCATTTTACGCCTACTTTAAAAAAAAAAATCTATTTTTTTAATTTTACACGTTATTAATGAAGCTATTTATATCAAGTTTGACACGCAGATAGTGCTTGTACTGTAGAATGTTATAGGTTATATTGGATCTTGATTTTTTTTAAAACTTTCAAAAGGATGAACCAATTACCTTAAAATAGATCGGAGCAGGGGGTGTTAGTGTTAAGCAAATATTTATCCGATTATATCGCATTGATAAAATGAAAATAGGATGGGTAGTTTTAGGGGGATGGTGTGTTATCGGGAGGCTTCACAAAACGCCATTTATGTGGAGATATATGTAAAATATAACGGTTTTTTACACATATCTCCGCAAAAAAAATTCTCTAAAGGATTTCCGATCGTTTGATATAGATATATATTATATATGGCAATATCGGACGGACAGAGGGACGGACATCTTCCTGTCGACATCACATCTTATAGGGATCCACAAAATATTAAATTTTTTGCTCTCCGATGAAAATGATAAAAATCACAAACGGAATTACTAACTTATATATACTCTTGACACCTGTGTTGAAGGATATATTAAAACATATTTAAATGTTAGTCTTACAGTAAAATATCACAGCGACAGGCCATAATTGACCAAGGCAGCCATATAAGCACCTGTAACGCCAATACCAATTCCAAATTATTTGTGTCTATTAAAGTGATTTACATACTTTCTTTCTCATTTTGAATATTTATTATATATATATATATATATATATATATATATAATTTTTAGTCTTTTCTTATATAAGGCAAATAAATTAAATAAACTTTAATTTTAAATATATAATAACCAATTTTTTTTTTCAGAAAACAAGCACATTTTTGATTTTTTGGAAAATATATTTTTTTTCGAAATCTCAAAAAATCCGCAAAATATTTTTTTATTTCCATCTAAGCAACAACTTTTTGGTTTTCAGTAATGCCAACTACTTATTAAATTAGTTTCTTGGTAATGAGGCGTCATTATTATTTGCCTACTCGATATTACATAAATAAGTACTCAGTACTATAATAGTACAGTAATATTGTAATTACGTGGATGAGTCGGCTAGAGCACTGGATTAACAACCATTATGTTGTAGATTCAATCCCGTTCTGATGCTGTTAGTTATTTATAACAAAATGTCTAAAAACATATATTTATTCTAAAAAGGTTTTTTAATTAGAAAATTAAGTGCGAGATGGTATACTGAGTAAGACGTTAGTCATCAAAAATGAATGGCTAACTTTTGTCCAAGTTCAAATCTCACTGACGGCAAAATTTTTTGGTTTTTTGTATTTTTATTTTTCTTAAGGTACATATTTTTGAGTACCCCTAAAGTCAAAAAATAACTACATGAATTTGTGGACAACTCGAACAAAAATAACTAGTTATTCAGGCAAAAAATAAATGGTTTATTTTTGTCTCCAATTATACCTGCTAGCTTGACAGGAAAAATTTTTATTTTTACCTAAGTTTTTAGATTGAGTTCTTAAAAAATATTGAAAATATTTCTAAAAAAAAAAAATAAGAAAAAATGCATAATTATGTTTTTAAATACCTATGTTTAACAATTCTATTTTAAAAGAACTTTTTTATGAAATAAAAAGCAAAAATATAAATAAAAGTTCGATTTTTCAGTTTTTACCACTGTGATTAAAAATTGCAAAAAAAATCTGTGACTTTATCTACACTACACGGAGAGTGAAAAAAATTAAAGAATTTTTTTTATGATATTTTGTTTTATCTATTTTTAATTATTAAAATAAATCTTCATTTTTCAATTAATAGCCATTTTTCTTAATTTCACCCCTTTGTGCGGCAGCTTGAGTGTAGGAACGACCATCAAACCGTTTTTTTTTTTTTCGAAATACTTCAAAATTTAAAGGTGTTTTGAAATTTTCCAATTTTGCTATGTGAATCCTTAAGAAGATCTACAAACCGCACTTGGTCTCTTTTCGAGTGAAAATAAAATGTGTAAGTTTGTAGCATTTTACTTGATTTATAACTCGGTCAATAACATGAGTTACAATGTAAATGTTTTTAGATTTATTAGATAATATGGTCTAAGAGTAAAAATAAGCTAAAAAATACCTACCAATTTAGCCTTTTTGTCACCTAAAATACCGTCCAGTAATACGTTTTTACAATAAATACTTTGTCGAATTTTAAGCACTCGTTTGCTTAGGTCCCAATTATTTGATAGAAATAGTCATATTAATTAGTCTGTGTGACTAGAAAAATCCATAACTCATTGAAAATCGTTTTCGCTTTTGGTACCTTTTCCTTGTCCTCAACATTCACATAAAAATCTATATCATAGTGAAACTTATAATATATCCACAATTAAGAATTAATGTCAAAAAAAAAGAAACAAATTTTGCTCATGTGATGTAAATTACTTATACTACCCAAATAAAGTAGATCTTTTATAAATTGTTTTATACAAATAAAAATAAGAAATTTCCAAAGGTGTTTATACCCAAGTTGGTAGGTAAACTTTGGAATGCTCTGATATAAGCTGTGTTTAAAATATCATTGTAAATCATTTGTTAACAGCTTTAGGTCTTCCTTAGTGATATTTAAAATTTTAAAAGAATCGATGCCATAGTTAAAAGGTTATTATTTTAATATCCTTTCTTTAGCCATCTCAGAAATAATTAATATTAATCATACGCAGAGTAGACCTTTTTTAACGTTTCTTTTACCTATGTAAAATGTATATATATGTATTTCGTTTGCTTTCCTTAAATAACAGTAAGATCTTTTATCTTATAGAAAAGCAATATCATGTAGTTTTTAATTTTTTTAAGTGAATACTTACTTTTTTAACAGTTAAGTTGTCAATTAATTTTAAAACCAGCCTCAATTTACCTTCTAATATGTTGTATTATTCCTATTCTATGCTCTTAATACAAGTACGTATATAATATGTGTATATTTACTTTTAACTTAAGCGCTTAAATGTAATTAAGTTTTTCGTTGAAGTATTATTTTGTTAACTTAACACTTGATGGCATTAAAAAAATTACCTGTAAAAACCTCAACTAAACAAATATTTTGAACATTATATTGCAACATTATATTGCAACATTATATAAAGCAAAATTCTAAGCAACATGTTTATATTAAAACGAAAGAGAAAAAAGCTTTGTTTGCTTTAAATTTAAGAGAATTTTTGTTTTTGATGAATGAATAATAAAACCATTATTAAATATTTTTTAGATTCTTCTAGGAATTTTAATTAACAAAAATATTCATATTTATTCAATTATATTAGACAATAAAAAATTGTTTACATTTGATGAGAATTAAAAAAAATATATGTTTATTTAATGTGTATATGTATGTTAGTTTGTTTATACATATAAAAACAAGTTTATGAGACTTTTAATTAAAGTTATTAAAATTTTAAGTTTTTCATTAATTTTTTTTTTTATACAGTCGAACAAGGTTATAACGAACACCGGTTATAATGAACTGTGGCTATAGCGAACACTTTTTTCTTTCCCATTGATTTTACCTACATTCCCACAAATACTAATTTTATATAAATAACATTGCATATTTCAAAATGTTTCAAAAATGTAGAAACTAATAAAAATAACTTTTATTCATTTCAATTTAAATGATTAAACAAATAGAAATAACTTTTTATATTACTTGAATTATAAATAAATAAATAAATAATTTCAATTTAAATCATCGGACAAATTAAAGAGGAATTTTAAATTTGTGATTTTGACCTTTTTAACATAATTCATACACATTTATCGAAAATTGCTAAAACGAAATATAAATCATAAAAGGATTAAAAATTAAATATTAGAAAATCGCTATTTCTCAAAGAGTAAAGATCTCAAAACATGCCAATTTCAAAACCTCGATAATAAATGAAAACATTGAATTAATATAAAAAATAAAATTAATCTCAATTTGCCACTTGACGAATGGCTGATGAATGCAAACAAATATTCATAATTAGTTCATCAAAATCATTAATACAAAAAAAAAAAAAAAAAAATACTTACCATTACATTGCAAGTGATTCTCAATTACGTTTATATTCATTTGGGAAAGCAAAGCATCGTGAAATAAAGATTTTGTTTCAGATATTAATTTATAAATTAAAAATTCTCTATCGCATTTTTTTCTTGTTTTTTAATTTCTTTGTATACCGTTCACATAAAATGAAGGGTATATATAAGTTAGTCTTTTTATACCAAAAGTAAAATATATGAAAAATATTCATGATTGTTATGCTTAAAACTTTTGAGAATAAATGTGTACTCGCCTGTTCGTCAGTATGTTGAAATGAATGTTTTGAAGATTATAGTTCCATAAATAGATTTCTCTTTGAACACATATATGGTATATAGTCTCGAAATTCTTGGTATTGAAATTCAGCGAAATCTGTTAAGGAATGGCGGAGTTCTAAAGGATTTGCTAGAAAAGCCAAAAAAAATTTAACAGTTTTCTTTTTGTCCAAATTTAATAATATTTTCTGCTTCACATACAATAATATATAAATGTTTTTATGTTGAAAACTTGTAAGATTGAATAGTCTAGGAGAAGTGTTCTGGACTACAAACCGTTCAACCTGAGTTCCCCGAAATTCCTTCTAAATTTCTGTTTTTCTTAAAAAAGATATTAAAATTTTCGTTGTTAAAAAAAATAATTTCACAGAAATTTCTAGGCACTTTTTGATGTGTTTTTTATAAAAAAGTATTACTTAGATTTGAGTTGCGTTTTAAGCTTAAAGATAGTAAATTTCAACATATCAATGTCTGAATTGGATCCTTGGCCAAGACTTCGAAAAGTTTTTCCATAATTTATCTTCAAATATAAACTAATATTTTGAAACATCTGATCAAGGAATTATCAAATATATTTTTAACTCAAATTGACCGGGAATGTTTTTTGTTTCAGATATTGATAAAATTACCAAATATGTATCTATGGGACCTAAGAAATGTACCTATTATATAAAATTTTTTTTCGTCTCCTATGTCGGGCAGAATTACCATATGGTCATGCTACACATATATATACATATATATATATATATAGTATTATATTGACAAACATATTTTACATATCGAACATCCACCCTTAAGTATACCCACTTGGCTTGGAGAAGTCACGATATAACGCTTTATTTTAGCTTTGGCACTAAAAGATGACCTTCATTGTAAATTTTGGCCTTCGTTGGATTTTGTAAAATATCCACATACTCAAATTTACAGAATAGTAAATGACTATTGGACTCCTATATTCTAATTAACTAAGACTTTCTTTCTATTTACGCTGAAGCTGATCAAAATTTTCAACACAATTGCCAGTTAAATATGTAAAAAATCTGTTTTACAATATTTCTTCTCTATATTGAATATGTTCAATAAATCATATTTTGGTTTAAAGGAATATTTCAAGGATTAAACGAGGAGTATTACTACTAGAAACGTTACCAGCATCGCCTTCGTCAATAATATCAGTATAATCTTTAGGCCATTCGATAAAAATCTTTCAGACATATTCAAAATTTTTCACACTCTAGTTTCTCAAACAATTTTCAGGGAAAACACGTTTTACATCAACAAAAATATTCCTTGAAAAAAAAAATCAAAGAAAAATGCTACCAAAAATTTTTCTAAGTTGTGCCCGCGCACCCATATGGTAACACAAATATAGAATTCATAAAATAATCTATAATCCATAATGTAAAAGCAACATATTATGATTGAATGATATTCCATTTTATCATATTGTGTCCGATTTTTCATATTATTATACCATCTTACTACATTATTATCCCTTTCTATCATACTAGTGCTCCATTTTATAATATTATTATCCCATCTTATTATATATTAAAGTAAAATACATTAATTAAAAATTATTACTTCCATAAATTGTTTATTGAGTCATTATATTGTACCATCATTTATTGTGCAAGATAATACAAGATATTAAAAAACCTTGTCTAGTTATATTAATTCATGTAATCTATTATAATGAGAATTATAATGAAGATGGAAAACAAACGTTAAAAAACAAATATATTCAAAAAAAAGTTGTGAATTTTTCAACCATATTTTTAACATTTTATTGTTATAGGAATAATAATATTAATATGGTTTGAAAATGAAATATGGTTTAAGAACAAGGAAAAATATTGACAAATTCTAATGGTTGTAGAAATAATGATATTTTTTATATTAATAAAATTTTGTTTCTGGTAAAAATATTCAAAAATTTTTGTAGTCAACTATATTAAAATGTTGATTGAATGTAAACATTGATTGATAAAACTGAAACAAAAACATTGTTATCATAAAAACATTATTATTAAAATTAATGAATATTAACAATGAGAACATAATATTATTGTAGTGACAATGCCGTAATCATGTTTTTACTCTGCATGAGTATTTTATATATTTTATTGATTTATACCAATATCACTGCTTGGTTATGAAATAAAATATTTTTCTTAAAGGCTACACAGTGTAAAAAAAATATATGAACTACTTTTTCATGTTGTTAATTTATTATATTTTTAACAATAATTTCTTTAAGGATTTCAAAAAGGAACATTTCCTTCTAAACGCATAATATAAATGTCCTTCTAAAATATTAAAATAATTAAGAAGTTTTCATATGATGAAATATAATTCAGATTTTCTGAATTTGGGTTAATTAATTAAAAATGTTTATTTGAAATTTATTAAATAAAAATTACATTTCTATTCTCCAGGATTCAAACCGATACGTACACTTTAAAACTACTAGCTTTGAATTCTTATCTCACATATGCCATATGGCATTTTGAAATTCTGAATTCAAAAAATTGTTTTACTTTATTTTTGTAAAAAAAAAAAAAAATAAATATAAAAAATATACTTTTCAACATTCTTGAATTATAAATATATTCAATATATAGCGTTGTAAATTGATTTTTATACTATTCCCATATATTAGGAGTACATATAATTTTTTTAAAATAAAATTTCTATGGGTATAGTTAGTCTAGTGGAAGTTCTCTAGATTACAAATCTTCCAGCCATGGTTCGTATCCTCGTAGAATCCATTTGAATTTTATTTTAATATGGGCATATATTTTATGAAAAAGTAAGTCTGAGTATGTGAGATTTTTTTTTCTTTTTTTTTTTGAAAAATTTTCACTTAAATGTAAGTTTTAAGTTTTTAAATGTAGAGCTCCAAAGTTAGAAATTCTGAAAATTTTAAAATAGCTAATTCAAGTTTCAAATATCTAATTCTTAGATATCTTTTTTGAAAAAAAAATATAGAAAACTGAAAAGAAATTTACAATTTGGCATATCGCTTCTTTATTTAGCTCCTCAACACAGATGGTTAGAGCCATAGGTTAAAGTAGATATGAAGCACCGTTGCCAAAACCTAAGTCTAAGAATGTGTTAGTAAAAAGTTTCATGTACTTTTTTGAGTAATTTTTTCCAACTATACTTTTCTAACATTCTGTTCTATGTTAATAATCTATGGTCTGAGCGATTTTCCTAAATCACATGCCCAAGGAGTTTTCGGAGACATTTTATGTCACCAATCATGATCATGGTTAACACCAAAAATATTAAGTATACTTCCAGATTAAAACATAAATTTTGATAAGAGATAATTCGAATAAATATATATATATATATATATATATAAATAAATATATAAACAAATAAATATATATATATATATATATATATATATATATATATATATATATATATATATATATATTCGAATTATTTCTTATCAAAACATTGCTACATGATATTCACTACAAAAATTTTAATTTTTTTTTTTTTTTTAAATTTTAATTACTCCGTGTACATAACAATGTTTTTGTTGAAGTTTCGTCATTTAATGTTTACTCTCAATCAAAATTTTAATGTGGTTGACTGCAAAAATTATATGTTTTTAAATAATTTTTACCAGAAACAACATTTTATTAATGTAAAGAATATCACTTTTAATATAACCACTTTTAATATAACCATTAAATATTTGCAGTATTTATCCTGTTTTTAAATCATATTAATAATATTATTCCAACGACAATAAAATGTTTCAAATATATATAATATTTATCCTTTACACAAACTTAGCGGAAAAATTCATAATGTTTGTTTCCAACTTCGTTATAATTCTCATTTACTTTATATAGCAATAAATATAAATAATTAAATGGAATTTGGTACATAGGCCTAGTATAATCCACTGCCTATTGATTAAAACCGATACATTTTTCACCTAGTTTCCTTACGAATGTCCTTCCCAAATATTTTTAACCTCTTTAAATCTCTTAAATGTGGCTGAATTCAGCACAAATGAATCAAAACTATTGTCAATAAAAATTTTTTAACTTTGTCAATAATTAGCTGCATTTTGTTTGTTATATTGGTAGGATAATAGTCTTTAAGAAATATTCTAGGCAAATTTGAATTTAAGTGGAATACAACTTTTGATGATCAAAATGAATTTAACAAATTTTACTACCTGAAAAAGGGTGAAAGTGTTCTCTTTAACCCTAAACATATTTTTGTACCTGTTTGGACCTGCCTGTAAAACATTTCTTCCATTTGAATGAAATTACTCCCGAAATTTTTTTCTTGAAACACATAATAAAAATCAGTTATAATTTGGATTTTAAACCTACAGGATCAATAATAAACAACAATTATCGATGTACAAAAAATCCTTTGCCATGGGGAAGATGTCATCATTTAGTTAATCGCTTGGAGATCTCTCAGAGGAAGCCCAAGAAAAAAGGAATAAAGATTACAGATTTTATAGAGAGCACAATACCAGAAAAATATCACGAAATTATACAAATGGAGATTTATTTAATATATTACTCACCATCTGTAGCATTCAAAGTCAATGGAAAGTAGAACATCGGTATTTAGATGAAAAAGCAAAAGTGCTGCTAGAGGACAGAAATAATGTAGAATATATAATTAATAATTATAATTTTCTTTTATTGTTATTTAAGTAAAAATTAAATAGACATTAAAAAACTTTTAGTTATTATAAAAAATAAAAATGTTCGTCCTTAATTTTATTTAAATAAAAAACAAAATAAGGTCAAAAAATGACCACATTTTTGGTCATTTTTTTACCAAAAACAACCGATTCTAGTGGAAACTGTTCTAGAATTGATAAACTGGTAACGTGTTCACAAAATTATGCAGTGTTATATTATAAAGCTTTTTTATCTGCTTATAACTTTTTTTATAAGAAAAACTGATTCAAAAATACTAAATGCTATAAAAAAAATCAAAAGTTCGAATTTAGCCTTAAATTTTTCAATAACTGCTGAACCGATTTTAATGAAATTAAAACTGGAGACAAATTTAAGAAAATATCTTTCCACCAAAAATTTCTAAAATATCTCTATCGATTCAAAAGTTTTAGAAAAAAAGGCTTAGTAAACTTTTGGAGTATCAGAAAAGTGCATCATTGTGTAAATATCTGAAAAAGCTAGACGCAACGTCTCAGTCAGATTACTTACTATGGCGAGCTACAAGAAAACTCAAGAGACCTGTTATAAGTAGACCTCCTTTACGTAATATAAATGGAGGATGGGCAAGAAAATATACCGAAAAAGGGAATCTGTGTGTTAGTCATTTAAAGAGTTTATTTACCCAGAACGAATCAAATGCTCTTTATTTTTAACGCTATATTTCGCCTTGAATATTATCCACTAGAATGGAAGGTGTCACTGATTATTATGATACACAAGCTGGGAAAATATCACACAAAAGTAGGTTCGTATAGACAAAAGTCTATTATCTAAAATGTTTAAGCTATTTGAGAAGCTACTAATGAACAAGATATATCTGCTAATAAATCCTCCAGTCATCAACTCAAAAGTCTGTCTTGATGGCTTGCTATAAAAAATAGAACAAACTTTACCCATAAATACATATAAATTATTGAAGAGCTATATAACTGCTGGAAAACTTATTCTTAAAGAAGGTGACTTTAAAATACACCACAGACTATTGAAGCAGGCGTATCCCTAGGCCGTATATTGTTCCTAATGTACACCTCCGATATGCCAACTAATAACCAACTCCATACATCAACATTTGCAGATGATACAGCTATTTTATGTACCCAAGAATGTCCACAAGAGGCATCTCGAATCTTGCAGGACCATGTCTTTGATATTGAAAAATGCTTAAGAAAATGGAAAATAAAAATAAACGAAAAAAAATGCATACATCTGTAAAATTTACCTTTCGTGGGTAATCGTGTCCAACTATCCTGATAAATTAACAAGTAATACGCCAGCAAACGGAGGTTAAATACTTCAGAATATATCTCCATTGACCCCTTACTCGGTGATTCCATATAGATGCAAAGTTGACCCAAATGAAATTGAAAGTAATCCAAATAGATTAGCTAGTCGACAGAAACTCTATGCTAAGTCTAGATTGTAAACTACTCCTCTACAACACACTTTTAAAACCAATATGGAGTAATGGGGTACGATCACAGCATCAAATATTGAGAAAATACAGAGACGCCAAAACAAAATATTGCGAACTATAACCACAGACCCCTAGTATGTAAGAAATACTAACATACATAAGGATCTAAACGTTGCTTTGCTGAAATATGTAATAAAAGAACATGCAGGAGCATGCTTAGAAAGATTGGAAATACTCCCTAACCTACTATCTCGTAACATACTAAGAAGTAATGGACGATTAAGAAGAAATACATCAGATCTAAGCCGAAGGTAAACCATATGAATTAAAATCTAGATATTAATATTTAGATTTAAGATTTGATTACTTATTGTTAGTTGACTTTAATTTTGTGAAGATTCAATAAATAAAATAATTGGAAAAAAGTCGTAATTCTATAAAAGAAATTTTTATTAAACGTTAAATAAGTCATTACTTATTTGGAGTATGTATTAAATATTTCAATATAGTTAGAAAATTGCGTTTTCTTGCATCATAAATCAATTTGAAAATTTAAAATTGACTTAAAATTTGGAGATCTATAAGATCTTTAGTAAATATTGGTAGCCTTATATCTTCCAAACTAAATATTTATTTTATCATTCTCTGCCCAAAAAAGAGCAAACTGGTGTTTGGCACTTTTGGGAAAGACCGGTTAAAGTATGTACTTTGGTACCTTTTTTGGTAATCCATGCACTAATAAGCAGAGAACGATAATTTTAGTCCTATATTTTAGTTAACAAAAAAATATTAAATACGTCACAGGTACTTTTTGTAAACTCTAACATTTAATGGGTACTTTTTAACTATAAATGCAAAAGACTAATGTAACGACTAAAACGGTGATAAATAGCTAGTGGAAGGCACAACAAGGGAAATTGTACGTTCCATTTGAAGCTAATATTAGTTATTGTATATCTGCAGAACTATGTATTATAAAAAAAAATCTTAAGATTTTATAGGAATATTTTTCTTATATAGTTTCACAATATAGATGAAAATACAACAAGTAGATCTAGAGGGAGTCGTAGCCCTCATTCAAAATATATACTAATTACCTGCATACCTGCAGCAGATTTTGTGGGAATAATTAATTTATTTATCAAGTTACAAAATTAATATTAACTTTTTGCTCGAGTAAAAAGTAGGAAATTATGATCGCCAAAAATCGATTTTTTATATGAATATCTAAAATTTCATTTTATAAAGAAACTATAGGCACTAGAGCAAAAAGGATTAAAATCTGTGGTCACTAATATTTCTCAACGAAAATCGATCACTAATATTTCTTACTAATAAACGATTTTTTATATGAATATCTAAAATTTTATTTTATAAGGAAGCTAGAGACACTAGAGCAAAAAGGATGGAAGTCTGTAATCACTAATTATTCTTACCAATAAACGATTTTTTTATCAAAATCTAAAATCTAATTTTATAAGGAAACTAGAAGCACTAGAGCAAAAAAATAGATTTTTTTATGAAAATCTAAAATCTCATTTTATAAGGACCTTAAAGGCTCTAGAACCAAAAGGATGAAAATCTCAACCGACAATTTTAATGTTACGGTTGATATCAACAAGTATGTGAATGAGAATAACAAATTAGAAATTTCCTTTAAATCATTCTTAATCCGATTACAAATCTGTTTATTATCTAAAGTTATTAACCAAGAAGGAAGAAAAATACATCTTTCACTCTATAATTTAGCATCTATCACTGTCTTCTTTAACCCATGCACACTAGTCAATAAAACCACCTTTTTTTGTGGCATAAATTCGAAAAGCGTTTTAATGCCTTTTTAAGGTTATGTCGAAGTAATTTTTGTCTAAAATTAACACTAATATTTATCTATAATACATAATTTGACTACAGTATATATATTTTCTTATATATATTATTTAATTGTTTTAATAAAAATGTCAACAACATTATTAAAGTACCAACTTTAACGTCTTGCCACATTATACTTTTTAATATATGTCCTTGATTGTTTGATCTGTTATAAAAATATATTCACTTTTTACAGTTTTTCAAATCATAATTTTGGAATTTCTGCAAAAAAAATATATTTTTGACCAGTGTGGCCTATTAAATGTTTTATTGATTTTTTTATTAATTTCAATTTTGTCACTAAATTCTGATAAAAAAAAAAAACTAAAAACTTTTCACTTCAATCAGCTAAATAAAATCCATCAATTTTAATTGACAAACATATATATTTTCCAACCTTTTTTCTCTTCCTTGTTTCTCCTCTTTTTGCTGTCAAGAACCAAGAATCAAAATGACACTAAATAACAAAAAATTTTCCAACATGATAATGGACAAGATTTCACAGCATAAAAGGATAAATAACCAAAATGATTAAGAACGGATACTGATGACGATGATGATGATGTGTATTCATGAGGATGACATAATTTCAAATATTTTACATTAAATTATTTATTATTTATAATTATAAAAACCATGACGTGATAGAGTGGATAATCGTTGAACAATTTCAATGAAATCCTTCAATATATTATAATAATTTGTTTAGAACTTTAAAATGACTGTGTCATGCATGTGAGAATTTGTGAGATTTTATGTAAGAAATCTTAATGATACAATAATTATGAGAATAGTTACATATAATAAAAAAAGATAAATAAAGATAAATTTAAAATCTACAAATTAATATACATATATGTATTGTCAGTGTATATCCTTATAAATTTTAAGAAAGTGTCAATGACAATAAATGTGCTTTACAAGCATTCAAGCTTCAATTCATTATGAGAGTATATATATAATCTAAAAACGTTTTCATAATGTAATTTTACTTGAATAAATGACAATTTCAACAAAAATTCAATTGATTTTACACGCATATCAACAAACGCACATATATAATCACACATACCAGTGCACAACATTTAATTTTAATGGCTGTGTGTGTAACTAATACTACTACAAATGATAATACACAAAATATTTATACAGAAAATTGCATTACAAAGCTAAATAACAACAGTAAGGGGTGAAGATGATAAGAACAGACTATTAATTTAAACAATGACAAACATTTTCTATAAAAATTGTTATTCAGACACAAAATTTTGTATAGAAAATTCTTTCGCTGCTTACACAGACACAAAATTTTCTATAGAAAACTCAGTCGCTGTTTACACAGACACAAATTTTTCCATAGAAAACGCAGTCGCTGTTTACACAGACAAAAAGTTTTCTATAAAAAATTCAGTCGCTGGTTACACACAGCACAAAATTTTCTGTAGAAAATTCTCTCGCTGTTTACACAGACACAAATTTTTCTATAAAAAATTCAGTCGCTGTTAACACAGACATAAAATTTTCTATAGGAAAATAAGTCACTGTTTACACAGACACAAAATTTTCTATAGAAAAGTCAGTCGCTGTTTACACAGACACAAAATTTTCTATAGAAAACTCAGTCGCTTTTTACACAGACACAAAATTTTCTCTAGAAAACTCAGTCGCTGTTTACACAGACACAAAATTTTCTATAGAAAACTCAGTCGCTGTTTACACAGACACAAAATTTTCTATAGAAAACTCAGTCGCTGTTTACACAGACACAAAATTTTCTATAGAAAACTCAGTCGCTGTTTACACAGACACAAAATTTTCTATAGAAAACTCAGTCGCTGTTTACACAGACACAAAATTTTCTATAGAAAATTCTCTCGCTGTTTACACAGACACAAAATTTTCTATAGAAAATTCTCTCGCTGTTTACACAGACACAAAATTTTCTATAGAAAATTCTCTCGCTGTTTACACAGACACAAAATTTTCTATAGAAAATTCTCTCGCTGTTTACACAGACACAAAATTTTCTATAGAAAATTCTCTCGCTGTTTACACAGACACAAAATTTTCTATAGAAAATTCTCTCGCTGTTTACACAGACACAAAATTTTCTATAGAAAATTCTCTCGCTGTTTACACAGACACAAAATTTTCTATAGAAAATTCTCTCGCTGTTTACACAGACACAAAATTTTCTATAGAAAATTCTCTCGCTGTTTACACAGACACAAAATTTTCTATAGAAAATTCTCTCGCTGTTTACACAGACACAAAATTGTCTATAGAAAATTCTCTCGCTGTTTACACAGACACAAAATTTTCTATAGAAAATTCTCTCGCTGTTTACACAGACACAAAATTTTCTATAGAAAATTCTCTCGCTGTTTACACAGACACAAAATTTTCTATAGACAATTAATTCGCTTATTTTCACAGAAACTATTTCTGTGTTCTTTTTTTTATATCCATGTACTGTCTACCGATGCTGTCAATGTTAATGATGACGTTTTAGTGTTCATAAATTGTATCTTAAGTAATTGTATTTTAGTAAAAGAGTGTGTATGCCATATGTGTTAATGTTGTTTAAACCACATCCTTTACATAATTCACTCAATATATTTGTAAGAGTATTTGCATTTCTATTAACAGTAAAATTGTTCAATGTTGTATGTGAATAGTTGGTTGGTTATCAATAGTTTTTGTTCCCAATTGTCATTATGTGCAAGTAAGTATGTATACATTTTAAGGCATGAGATGTGCATGTATTTACATATAATATATAAATTTGAACATTAGTTAAGGATAATCTAATTTTAAGTAGAAGTTTATTTGTAAGGTCTTCCATTAAAAAGCATTAAAGATGTTTATAGTCTATTTTAACTTTTTATTTCCATATATGTATGTCCTTTATGATTTTTACCCTTTACAATATTTCTTTATGAAACATACATACATCAAGGTTTTATATTTAACATGTTCGATAATTCTTTTGAATATATGTAGTTTAGTAATATATTTAAATGTAAATAAGGATTAATTTTTTTAATATAGTTTAATAGTTGAAAATATAAATTTATTTATTTTGAATAAATTTAAGCAATTAATGAATTCAATAACTTTAACCGGGATAAAAAGTTAAACTTGTAAAAACACCTTTTTTAACCTCTTTGTGTGAAAAGAGGCAATTTCCCAGTATTTTGTCACTGTGTAACAGATCAACAATTTTATATAGAATTCTTTTCTCTATGTAAACATATCAACAATTTTATTTTTATGTTTGTGTGATTTATTTTTTATTAACAATTTTGCCCCTTTTCTGCAGAAAGGGAGAAGATTACTATTTTAAGCATTTTTCATAAAATCATTTTTATTTTTAAAAAGTTTTCATCCACCATTTATCCAAACACAGTTTACATTTTTTGATTAATAATTCTGGGAAATTAGTTCAAGTACATCTAGAGTATTTCATTACAAAAATACCAATAAGAGAGTTATATTTGGTTAAAACGACCCTTTGAAGTTATAAATTTTACACCTGATGAAAAAAATTCTAATGAATTAGTTAAAAATATTATAACACACCAAATAGCTAAATAGAAAAACTCTTGCTATCGTAAGAACATCAATTGTATTATAATATCTTTAACCAATTGGTCAGGATGATTTAGTTTTTTTATAAATTTGAAATGAGTTTATTTAAAAGTAATTTATACTTTTTAACATGCTATTGATATTTTTTAGATATCACACCTTATTTATGAGAACCCTAAGAAGGACGTACAGACGGACTCAGCAAAAGATATTTATTTGCTCCTTAGAGTAGAGGATTACACCTGCTAAAGGATTATGTTTAAATTATTCCAAGTTACTAAAATAAAAAGAATTCTAAAATTACAAGAAAAACTGGAAAATATAAAACAAAAATAATTATTTTTTCAGGAAAAGATATAAAAAATATTTTTTTTAATAAAAAAGGACCTATTTAAAAAAGTACTTTATATAGTTACAATAAAAGAAATTAAATTTATTTTAATTTCTCTATATTTTCGGCACATAAGAAAAAGTTTTTCTTAAAAACATAAATTTTAAATAATTTCTACTATAATTTTTATAAAACAAAAATTATTACGAATATTTAAAAATGCTGCGTTTGAAATATGAAAGTTTTCAAAAAAAAATAATAAAATATTTTATGAAAATTTCTCCATAAATTTGTCAGTTGTCAGCACAAACGGACAAAAACATTAAATTAAAAGACGTGAAAATAAACAAGAAAAGAATTTAATTTATTTTTTTTAGTTCTGGTCTGTTTGTTGTACAATTATCTGGCCAGTGTGTTTTCTAGGAATTTATGATTTAATATGCTTAAGAAGAGAGACTATAAATTATATTGATACCCTATACAAAAGACATTTGAAATTGGAACTAAAGGTGTCAGCAAAGTAAAAAAATTATTTAAAACAATTTAAAAATAGTTTCTGCAAAAAACTCATACTGAAAAGTGACACACAAATGTTTAAATGTGTGAAAAAATAAAGATGAAAAACAAATTATACAAAAACTATTAGTATTTTAAATATAATTAATAATATAAAAATTGATACAAATACAGTAAAAGATTTTTGCGAAAAAATTTTAATTAAATTATTATTTAGAAGTTTAAAATTATTTTAAATATTTTTATAATTAAATAAATTACTCAAACTCAAAGTATTCTAACAAATTAAATTCAAGTTTTTCATAGAAAAGTCTAAAATCCAATTTCAATTACGAATAATATATATTCCATTATTTTATTAATTAAAATTAGAACTATGCAAAAAATTTTATATTCAATTATTAAAAATATTACTTATTTTTATTTATATTTGAATAATTTATTAATTGATACAATAAAAAAAATAATAAGTAAAAGCCAACAAATTGTTTTACTTTTAGTAAAAAATATTAGAATATTTGAATTTGATAAATTGAATAATTGATACAATTAAAAAAAGTAATTTGAATAGTTTTTATCTTTGTTAAATCGTTTAATAGCCCATATTTTTTTTTTTTTTTTTTTTTTTTTTTTTTTTGATTAAACAAATTTCTAAAATTCGAAATATTGTAACAAATTAAACTAAAATTTTACATAGAAAAATTTTAAATCAAATTTCAATTAGGAATAATATATATTCAATGATTTTATTAACTGAAATTCAACCTGTTAAAAAAAAATATATGTTTCGATTTATTCAAATTATCACATATTCATTTATATTTGATTAATATGTTAACTGATACAATACGAAAAATAATTGAAAGCTGATTAAATGTTATATTTTTAATAAAAAATATTATAATTATGATCACTTGAATAATTGCTACAATAAAAAGTTTTTATCCTTGATAAACCGTTTAATAGACCATATTTTTTCTGTGAAGAAATCAGAGAAAGCATGAATAAAAATATGATTTTTAAATTTTCTTGGTTAAACTTATCTGTTTATAAAATCTATTCTGAAGCATACATCTGGCTTTAACAAAATTTTCTATAGAAAATTGTCTACACGGACACAAAATTTGGTTAAAAGACACAATTTTCGATAGAAAATTTTGAGTCCGTGTAAACAGAGACACAATTTTCTACAGGAAATTTTGAGTCCGTATAAACCGGGACCCAATTTTCTATAGAAAATTTTGAGTTCATGTAAACAGAGACACAATTTTCTATAGGAAATTTTGTGTCCGTGTAAACAGAGACACAATTTTCTATAGAAAACTTTGAGTCCGTGTAAACAGAGACACAATTTTCTATAGAAAATTTTGTATCTGTGCAAACAGAGATTAAATTTTCTACGGAAAATTTTGTATCTGTGCAAACAGAGATTAAATTTTCTACGGAAAATTTTGTGTCTGTGCAAACAGAGACACAATTTTCTACAGAAAATTTTGTGTCTGTGCAAACAGAGACACAATTTTCTACAGAAAATTGTTTGTCTATGCAAACAGAGACACAATTTTCTACAGAAAATTTTGTGTCTGTGTAAACAGAGGCTCATTTTTCTATAGAAAATTTTGTGCCTGTGTAAACAGAGACTCATTTTTCTATAGAAAATGTTGTGTCTGTGTAAACAGAGACTCATTTTTCTATAGAAAATTTTGTGTCTGTGTAAACAGTTACACAATTTTGTATAGAAAATTCTATGTCTGTATAAGCAGACGCACAATTTTATGTAGAAAATTTTGAGTCCGTGTAAACAAAGACACAATTTTCTGTAAAAAAATAATAGAATTTTAAATGTTTTACTATAAAGTTTTACAGCTAATTTATTGCGACAGACACAAAAAATTTAAATGAATGATTGACGTATTAATGAGCTTTAGCAGTCTATTTGTCAGGTTGTTTTTTCATACTACCAATGATGATTTTCGTGTCATAATTGTTTTTATGCTTAAAAGAGTGCGTGTAAAAAAAATAAAAAGAAATTAAAAACGTAATTCATTTAATTTTATATCCCAACACTTTATTTGTTTAAATGAATATAAAAAAAATACACATAATATTCACACAAATTTCCCCCATGCAACACCGATGATGTAAATGACGTTGAGTATGGCGTTGCAGAATTTTAAGTTTAAATCATGTGCTGATTTTGTTGGATTATAAATGTACTACAGCAAAAAAAGAAAAAATAATAAATAAATTGAATACAATTTATGATTATTAAAACGAATGCAAGTTTATTTAAACAATATGGCAAAAATTATTTAAAAAGAAAACACCAGAAAAAATCGATAAAACTGAAAATTCATTTAAAGCAAATATTTGTTTATTTGTTGTTCATATGATTTGAATGATATTATGCGGTTTGTAGAATTTTTTTCTTGACAGTGCAATTTTTATTTAAAAAAAAAAATTTTGAAATTTTTATTTACTTGCTGATTTTAATTTCTTTTAAAGAATTGAAACGTGTTTAAATTGTTAAACAATTTTTAATGCTTTAAATGTTTAAATAAATATTTTTATAAAAATAAAGGAAAAATAATATTTAAATGACCATAAAAATATTTTGTTTGTATATTTTTATGTCATTGTAAAATATTTACAAAATTTCAATAAATGAACGATAACATTCACTTATTCATTTAGTCAGCCATTTAGTTTTTATTTAAATATTTATTTCGCCATAAATTAAGCATTTTATGTGAATCATGGGATTATGGCAAAACAATTTATTGATGAATAATAGTTTAAAAAGTGCTTGTTTATTTTTAAAAATAAATGACTAATTGCATTAAAAACTGTTAAATTCAAACATAAAAACTATTGAACATAATCTTAATTAACTCTTCTTTAAAGGCATTAAACTGACAATCAATCCTGTTTTCAAATTTTCCAAATGTATACCTTTTTGGTTGAATGTTAATATCTCAAAACAAAATTTTTAAGCAGTGAATTTAAATTTAAATTTAAAAAGGTAATTTGTTACTTTTTTCCATGAACTTTGTCTACGGTCCAAAAACCTTTAACTTAAACTTGTAAGAAAATTCGAATAAAAGTTTCTAACACTTGGAAACATTAATAAATATTAAATTTCAATTCACACAACCAAAAAGTGGTTGAACGAACTTTAAGAAAATTTTTTTTTATTTCTATTGTCGGTTAATTGTCATTTACATTTGTGATTATACGATTTATTCAACATTTTTTTAAGCTAAAAAAATAACAATTTGTTTTTAAAGACAAATCGTAATAAAGAAAATTCTGCCACATGCTTAAATATTGTTTTTTTATATAAAATTTTAATTTAAAATTTTTGTTTATAGAAAAAAGTTCATAACATAAACATTTTATATGGAGAAATTTCAAAGGTATAAAATTTTAATAAAGTAACAATTTTCTACAGAAATATTTTAAAAAGGTAAAAATTATCTGAAGAAAAATTTTAAGGACGTAAACTTTTTCTATAGAAAAATTTAAGAAACATAAATCAAATGTTTATCAACGTAAAATTTTCTATAGAAAAATGTTTACTAATGTACAATTTTCTATGGAAAAATGTTTACTAACGTAATATTTTCTATAGAAAAATGTTTACTAACGTGAAATTTTCCATAGAAAAATATTTAATAACGTGAAATTTTCTATAGAAAAATGTTAGCTAAAAATTTTTCTATAGAAACAGTTTAGTTAACGAAAATTTTCTATAGAAACATTTTTGTTAACGAAAAATTTTATTAGTTTTTTATGAAAAAATATGTAATTACGTAAAATTTTTTATAGAAAGATTTTTGTTAACGAAAAATTTGATTAATCTTTTTTATAGGAAAAAATTTTATTAACGTAAAATTTTCTATTTAAAAATGATTTAAACGAAAAATTTTATTAAATTTATTCATTAACGTAAAAGTTTTCCTAAAGTAAAATTTTCTGTAGAATAATATTTTTAACGTTAAATTTTCTATAGAAAATTTTTTCTAACGTTAAATTTTCTACAGAAAACTTTTTATAACGTTAAATTTTCTATAGAAAAATTTTTTTAACTTAAAATTTTCTATAGAAAAATCAAAAAGTGAAAATAAATCTATAAAAATCGTTAACTTTTCTATAGACGTTAATTTTTCTGTAGAAAAATCTAAAAATCGTTAGCTTTTGCATAGAAAAAATTAAAAAAATTCGTACATCTTAAGAGCATATTTTTTTTTTTTTTTTTTTGTTTTCAATGAAATTTTTTACTAACACTTTCTAAGTTCAGATTACATAAATATTTGACACGAAATATTTTATCGTGTTTTCTCGTAATTTTTGCAACTCAATACAGGGTTGATTTTTTTTTCATTGCGCTCATTTATTTGACTTTTTTGCGAAACAGCTATCAAATATCCTAAAATACAAGTAGTGGAAAATATTTTAAACCAGTTCAGATTATATGCAAATTATTTACTGAAAATTATTTAATGAAACACACAAAAATCATAAATTTATTTGACATCAATTATTAAATTCATTTTTAGGATAATCTTTCCTTTTATTTTGTTTTGGTCAATTTAAAATAATTTTCTGAAGGAATTTCGTAATATGTGAATATCAGATAATTTTTGTAACGTTAATACCAACAATTATCAATCGACTAATTGCAAAATTTAATACGCAGATTAATAAAAATTACTTTAAAAAATATATGTTTAAAAACTTTTTATATGTAAATTAGTTTATACACAAGAACAACCCTGTTTCCTTTTCTCGTCGTTTACAATACAGGCCTGTCTTCAAAAAACAACACTGTTTTCTTTTGCACACCACTTTCGGCTGCTGAAATACTAGCAAGTATTATTATGGTTAAATAATAAAAGATTTTAATATATTGACAGTTTTGTTAAAGAAAAAACTATATTTTGATAGATAAAATATAAATTGATCATTTCTTTTTTGTCAATTTAAAGTTTTTGTACATAAAAACAAAATTTTTTTTTCAAATCAAGTCGTTCACGGCATCAACTGTTATTCGCCGCTGTTTGATCTTACATTTATTTTGTAGGATCAAACAAAAATTCGCTCAAAATAGTGGTAAATATTTTACAACTTATGTTCATACAATGTTCACACTAGTGGCATTTTTAGTTAAGGCCAAATAATTTTGTTTATACAAAATCAGATGTTATCTTCTTTTAATCGTAAAAATATTTTGTGTTCACATTACGCAAAGCAAATATTTGTAAAAATCATCAAGTATTAGCGTAGTGTGATCGTAGCTTTAGACTTACATAGTGTCTACATTAGAAAATTTTTTATCAAGACAAACGTCAAACTTAACGCGAATTTATGGAAGGTGGCAACAGTTGCACAAAAACAACAATATAGCGTATTCCTTATTGTTTTTTATATATGCAATTTGGCAACTGTAACAACCAAAATAATAATCTGCTGTTTAACTAAGGTTACCTTGTATATATTCGCACTGATTTTGACGTTTGTTTTGATAAAAATTTGCCTAAGGTAGACACTAGGTTAGGTCTATCTATGTTAATCTATGGAAATATTCATAAAGTTAAAAAAATTATTTAGGATTCAGTTCTACCTTATTTCTTTAAGCACTAAATTATTTATCAATAATTGTCCAAAATGGTCGCATACATATGTACATCGATTTGTAATAAATTTACCATCAAATATTTTATTACATTGACAACAATTTGTAGCTGTTAAATAGACAGTGAAAAAGTCATTTAGAAAAACCCACATCAATTTTCATATAATTTTTGTTTTTACATTTTAGGCTTGTTACTCTAACACACGCCAAACAAACAAAAACCACCACATAAATTTAAATTGAATTTTTTTGAAGTAATTGAACAAAAAAAAACTCTACTCAGCCAGTAATGCTAACATTTTTTAAAGATATGTAAATAAAAGATAAATTACTCGTAACTAATAACTAACAAGCACATCTAACCTGTGGACAAAATACAACATAGTTTCACAGCTATGATGAAGTAAGTCGTATTATTCGTTTGCCACTACTTGCTGTTACCGCTGTGGATCATTGGAGTTCATTAAATTAAGTGTTGTTTAGTCCACCATCACTACTGGTTTTACACCAACGAACAAATAAAAAGAACTCTGGACTCATAAATCATTTTTAAAAGTGCGTTTTATGTATGTGTCAATTTCAAGATAATAAGAATGCATGAATGGCCTGGACTAAACTTATTATTATGAATATTTTGCATTTTTCAAGTCCTCACCAACGGGGAGAGCTACAAATGAAATGATTAATCATATGAAAAAATGACAAGAATTGGCTGAAAATTGGTGCAATGAACATTTGTAGTGTTTTTACTTAAATGCGAAAGATTCAATTAGAGATAAAAATTCTATTCAACCAAAAATAGTGAATAACTTAAGAAAAAATGTGAATAAGTTGTATTTTTCTGCAGAAATTTGAAGAGAATAAATTTTTATAACAGAAAATATTTGAAAAGAAAATTTTTCTATAAATCTTAACAGAGTATATTTTTCCATAGAAAAATCTTAAGACAGTTAATTTTTATTTAAAATAATTTTAAGAAAGAATTTTTTTATAAATTTATCCAAAATCTTAAGTAAATTTATTTACAGAAAAATATTAAGGAATTGAATATTTCTGCAAAAAAATATTAAGAGAGTAAATCTTTTATAGAAAAATATTAAGTTAATTTTTCTTTAGAAAAAACATAAAAACAAAAATTTTCTATAGAAAAAACACAAGAGCGAAAATTTTTCTATAGAAAAATCATAAGAGCGAAAATTTTTCTATAGAAAAATCGTAAGAACGAAAATTTTTTTATAGAAAAATCATAAGAGCGAAAATTTTTTTATAGAAAAATCATAGGAGCGAAAAATTTTTTATAGAAAATTCATAAGTGCGAAAATATTTCTATAGAAAAATCCTAAGAGCGAAAACTTTTTTTATAGAAAAATCAAAAGAGAAAAATTTTTTTTATATAAAAATCATAAGAGCGAAAATTTTTTTATAGAAAAATCATAAGAGCGAAAATTTTTTTTATAGAAAAATCATAGGAGCGAAAATTTGTTTATAGAAAAATCATAGGAGCGAAAATTTTTTATAGAAAAATCATAGGAGCGAAAAATTTTTTATAGAAAAATCATAAGATCGAAAATTTTTCTATAGAAAAGTCATGAGTGAAAATTTTTCTATAGAAAAATCATAAGAGTGAAAATTTTTCTATAGAAAAATCATAAGAGTGAAAATTTTTCTATAGAAAAATCATAAGAGTGAAAATTTTTCTATAGAAAAATCATAAGAGTGAAAATTTTTCTATAGAAAAATCATAAGAGTGAAAATTTTTCTATAGAAAAATCATGAGTGAAAATTTTTCTATAGAAAAATCATAAGAGCGAAAATTTTTTTATAGATAAATCATAAGAGCGAAAATTTTTTTATAGAAGAATCATAAGAGCGAAAAATTTTTTATAGAAAAATATACCATTTTTTTACAGAAAAATCATAATATTTTTCTAAGAGAAAAATCTTAACAGCGAATATTTTTCTAAGAGAAAAATCTTAACAGCGAATATTTTTCTAAGAGAAAAATCTTAACAGCGAATATTTTTCTAAGAGAAAAATCTTAACAGCGAATATTTTTCTAAGAGAAAAATCTTAACAGCGAATATTTTTCTAAGAGAAAAATCTTAACAGCGAATATTTTTCTAAGAGAAAAATCTTAACAGCGAATATTTTTCTAAGAGAAAAATCTTAACAGCGAATATTTTTCTAAGAGAAAAATCTTAACAGCGAATATTTTTCTAAGAGAAAAATCTTAACAGCGAATATTTTTCTAAGAGAAAAATCTTAACAGCGAATATTTTTCTAAGAGAAAAATCTTAACAGCGAATATTTTTCTAAGAGAAAAATCTTAACAGCGAATATTTTTCTAAGAGAAAAATCTTAACAGCGAATATTTTTCTAAGAGAAAAATCTTAACAGCGAATATTTTTCTAAGAGAAAAATCTTAACAGCGAATATTTTTCTAAGAGAAAAATCTTAACAGCGAATATTTTTCTAAGAGAAAAATCTTAACAGCGAATATTTTTCTAAGAGAAAAATCTTAACAGCGAATATTTTTCTAAGAGAAAAATCTTAACAGCGAATATTTTTCTAAGGGAAAAATCTTAACAGCGAATATTTTTCTAAGAGAAAAATCTTAACAGCGAATATTTTTCTAAGAGAAAAATCTTAACAGCGAATATTTTTCTAAGAGAAAAATCTTAACAGCGAATATTTTTCTAAGAGAAAAATCTTAACAGCGAATATTTTTCTAAGAGAAAAATCTTAACAGCGAATATTTTTCTAAGAGAAAAATCTTAACAGCGAATATTTTTCTAAGAGAAAAATCTTAACAGCGAATATTTTTCTAAGAGAAAAATCTTAACAGCGAATATTTTTCTAAGAGAAAAATCTTAACAGCGAATATTTTTCTAAGAGAAAAATCTTAACAGCGAATATTTTTCTATAGAAAAATCTTAACAGCGAATATTTTTCTATAAAAAAATCTTAAGAATCATAATTTTTCTACAAAAAATTCACAAGAATTAAAATATTTCTTTGAAATAATCTTGGAAACGTAAATTTTTCTACAGAAGTTTTAAAATTTCTTTAGAAATTGAATTTTTTTTTTTTTTAATTACTTGATGTAGGGTTAAAATTTCAATCAGAATTTATTTTCAAACTACTCTAAAAATAAAAATCATAAAAGTCAATTTATTAATTTTTCTAAAAAAATAAAAATAAAAATATTTCTGAAAATTATCATAGATTTATAGATTAGTAAATTTTTTGGCAATTTTCTTTTATCTAAAGATTATTTGAATTCCATTACATTTAAAAAATGTTGCGCCAAAGACAACGCAAAACAGTTGAAGAACTTTACGGCGGAAAATTTGAAACAACAAAATCTCAAGTAACAACACTTAATTCCAACGGTGGACAAAAGACAGGACGAGGTACTGAACGCGATTATGGTTATATAATCAGCTCAAATGCTTTCTATAATGGAACAGCAGCAGCAAATTCAACTGCTGGCAATATAGCAGCAGCAAAACCTTTTAATGTTGGTAAAGAAACATTCAGACGTAAGAGTGCAAGGACATCCAACAACAAACTTGCAAATGAAAAACATTGTGGTAAGGACCCGTTTGTAGTGAATGATGTGAAAGTATCGCCAATGCAGCCAGCAAAAGGTTTAAACGCAAATATGTGTGACAACAAAATGCATGGACACTACAAAGACGTTTCAGCAGATGGTATCACTTCACAACATTATCAGCATCACCATCAGCATAAAAATCTCAATCATCGTCATAGTGGTGATCATGATGAAGATAAGGATGATGACACCGATGAATTCTTTGAGTTGATACGAAGAACGGTAGAGAGTGCTATAGGAGTAAGTAGGCTGGTATTAGGTTGGCATGATATTTTTTAGCAAATAAAGTTTTGGGTTATATTTACAGAAGTCTATATCGGAGCTATTGAATCGTAATTTCCGAGAACTATCCTCAAAGATGGAACGTGTCGCAGCCGAGTTAAAGAATACGAATGCATTGTTAAATCAAATGAAAAATGAAATAAATAACAGTGAGTAAAACTTGCTATATAAATATTTAAAAAAAATTATACGATATTAACCATTTTATATAGAAGAATTTACTATATGATGAGACTTACGTCATAAAAAGTATATGCTTCTAAGATTTTTTCTTTTGGAAATTACGCTTTTAGGATTTTTCTATACAAAAATTTATTCTTTAAAGATTTTTTATAGAAACATTAACGCTCTTAAGATTTTACTATAGACAAATTAGCTTTCTAAGATTTTACATTCTTAAGAATTTTTTATACATTTATTTCTTAGGTTTTTGTGAATTTTCTATAGAATTTTTTACGCTCCTAATTTTCTAGAGAAAAACTTGTTCTTTAAAAAATTTTCTATAGAAAAACTAACGCTCTTTAGAATTCTCTATAGAAAAATTAACGCTCCTTGCTTTTTCTTTAGTTTTTCTATAGAAAAACTAAATCTCTTTAATTTTTCTATAGAAAAACTAACGCTCTTTAGTTTTTTCTATAGAAAAACCAACGCTCTTTAGTTTTTTCTATAGAAAAACTAACGCTCTTTAGTTTTTTCTATAGAAAAACTAACGCTCTTTAGTTTTTTCTATAGAAAAACTAACGCTCTTTAGTTTTTTCTATAGAAAAACTAACGCTCTTTAGTTTTTTCTATAGAAAAACTAACGCTCTTTAGTTTTTTCTATAGAAAAACTAACGCTCTTTAGTTTTTTCTATAGAAAAACTAACGCTCTTTAGTTTTTTCTATAGAAAAACTAACGCTCTTTAGTTTTTTCTATAGAAAAACTAACGCTCTTTAGTTTTTTCTATAGAAAAACTAACGCTCTTTAGTTTTTTCTATAGAAAAACTAACGCTCTTTAGTTTTTTCTATAGAAAAACTAACGCTCTTTAGTTTTTTCTATAGAAAAACTAACGCTCTTTAGTTTTTTCTATATAAAAACTAACGCTCTTCAGTTTTTTCTATAGAAAAACTAACGCTCTTCAGTTTTTTCTATAGAAAAACTAACGCTCTTCAGTTTTTTCTATAGAAAAACTAAAGCTCTTCGGTTTTTTCTATAGAAAAACTAACGCTCTTCGGTTTTTTCTATAGAAAAACTAACGCTCTTCGGTTTTTTCTATAGAAAAACTAACGCTCTTCAGTTTTTTCTATAGAAAAACTAACGCTCTTCAGTTTTTCTATAGAAAAACTAACGCTCTTCAGTTTTTTCTATAGAAAAACTAACGCTCTTCAGTTTTTTCTATAGAAAAACTAACGCTCTTCTGTTCTTACTATAGAAAAACTAATGCTCTTTCGTCTTTTCTACAGAAAAATTAACGGTCTTTAGTTTTTTCTATATTAGAATTAACGCTCTTTAGTTTTTTTCTATAGAAAAATTAACTAACTCTTTAGTTTTTTTCTATAGTTTTTTTTTTATAGAAAAACTAACGCTTTTTAATTTTTTCTAGAGAAAAATTAACGCTTTCTAGTTTTTTCTATAGAAAAACTAACGCTCTTTAGTTATTCTATGGAAAAACCAACGCTCTTCGGTTTTTTTGTAGCTTTTTTCAATAGAAAAACTAACGCTCTTTAGTTTTTTCTACAGAAAAACTAACGCTCTTTAGTTTTTTCTACAGAAAAATTAACGGTATTTAGTTTTTTCTATATTAGAATTAACGCTCTTTAGTTTTTTTCTATTGAAAAACTTACGCTCTTTAGCTTTTTCTATTGAAAAACTAACGCTCTTTAGTTTTTTCTATGGAAAAACCAACGCTCTTCAGTTTTTCTGTAGCTTTTTTCAATAGAAAAACTAACACTCTTTAGTTTTTTCTATACAAAAACTAACGCTCTTCAGATTTTTTATAGACAATTTTAATATTTAATTTTTCTATGGAAACTAATTTTATTCAAATATTTCTATTACAGAAATCGTTCACTACGGCGAAGAAAACTCACGTCATTTTCGCTACCTCTGCATGAAGTCGGAATATGACAAAATGTTTTATCAACATCAAACCTTGATAGCTACTGCCACACCACCCACCTCTGCCACCATTACTTCCAAAACTAAAAAACCTGAAAAACGTAAAAGTACTCCCAAATTAAGTAACAGCACATCAAAAATGCAACGTAACGAAGCTGATAAACCTTCCACCTCTGCTGTCTGTCCTTGCCGTTCTTCCAAGTGCGAGGCACCTTCAACTAAAGTCAAGGAATCACAAAAAACTTCTTTCGAAGATATTTCCCAAAAGTCATCTGAAGTAGGCATGCGTGAAGTTCTCGAATATATGCAGAAATTTTGCACTCAAATGAAATTGAATGATTCTAGATGTGATCAAAGCAGCGAGGGCGAAGGTCAAAAGCGAAATTCTAAACATCCTGATGATCTGATTAAAATCAGTGAAGAAATTTTTGTAGAAGATGATGAAGCTGATGAGGATGATGATGATTGGGAAATAAGTTCAGATGACATGACACCAAGAAATAAAGAAGATAAAAGCAAAAACTATGGTGGCACTACAGCAAGAGGTTACATTACTCAAAACGAAAATATTGGCGCAGGAGATGGCTGATTGGGAAGTTGAATAAGAAGAAAATTTACGAGAAGATGCGTTTAACAAAATTCTAAATACTAGTATTTTTATTTAATGTACTTTAGTTATATGTATTTTATATGTTTTTACTTTCCATAATTTGGTAAATATTATTGAGATTTTTGCCAAAAATATACACAAGAATTTGCAAATTACTTCTTACTTTAATTCATTTTATAGCTAAATTGTGATATATGGGGGCACTATTAGATGAATAAATATGTTTTACTATGATACAAAAAACAATATTGTTACATTTTAAATTATTTGACAAGAAAAATGTCATATTTATCAAGGTTTAATTTTTCTACTATAATAACTGTCATTTAGTATGAAAATTTCACATTTTGCATTCCATACTACTAAAATCTGCTACAATGTTTTCATGCGGTATACTAAAAATTGCAGCGTTTGATTACAATTTATAGCAACCCATCAAACAGAGAGTCATCATATTTCAAACGTTTGATAAATAATGTGTTTTTCCTTTGATATCAAAGATTAAGCCAAATCTTAATTCAAATCTGCATCAAATTTGGAGAAAAAAATTAACTTTTTGTTAAGCATTATCAGATCATTCTCAAATGTTTACATTTGAGAAGAAAATTAATTTCAAATCATTCTCAAATTTTAAATCAAACCTTTGGTTTGCTGGGTACATGCTTAAACAGTATTCAACTTGTTTGTCAAATATAAAAACCACAACTTCGTGTTATAGTTGTGTTCGTAATAATTTTTCCGCAAACATATTTCACACCATGGATGATAAATTCAGTACAATTGTACATTTTTTTTTAGTACAATTCTAATGTCAAAAGTACTGCACTACTCCAGTGATTAATTTAATACAATTACAAAATTTTGCTCTCCTAATATAATTATCTGTTGGTTTAACAAAAATTTTAGAATAGTAATTAAAATTTGCTTAATTGCAGCGAAATTTATGCATAAAAGACAAAATCATTTAGACATTCCCAGACCTGAATGTTACGATTTTTGAAGAAAGTTTTTAATTTGCATTTATCAAATTAAAGAAACTAGTCTTAAAGCTTTATTATTAGTTCATAATGAAAATGAAAAATACTTTAAAATAACTAATAGCTTGATTGAGTACAACAACCAAATTGTTTAAAAATAAAATGTGTTTGTAAACTACTCAAAAAATTTTTAATTTTCATACAAATTTTATTTTTAAACAATTTGATATTTTTAATGCATAAGGCCATAAATAAGGTTCAATTAGCAAATATAAAAAAATGGGAAGTAGACAGAAAAAAGTCACCAATTACTACAATAATTCAATAAATTTTTTAAATTTGAACCTCTAACCAAAATGATTACAATTATTATTAATAATTGTAAAAACTGAAAAACTGAAAATTTTTTCCAATTAAAAAATTTATTAAATCAATCAAGTAGATGATTAAATGAATTAAAAATTTACATGGGAAAAAAACTTTCTTTTATTTTATTTTTGCTTGAATATATTACAACAAAGAAAATTCTACAATATTTTTTCACTTTTGAAAAAAATTTCGACAACTGAAAAAATTTTGATTGAAAAATAAAAGTAATGCATTAATTTCTTCCAGATGAGCTTATTGAAAAAGTGCGATATATTGTGAATAAAAATAATAAAACCATTTCAAATTTTATAAATTTAGTAAAATATTACTTTGACGATTTTCGTTCAAATAATAAAAAGAAGATATTGTGTTAATTTCTTCTAGGAAGATATGTTCCAAATGCTTGTTGGGAAGGTTATATTTTTTCCTGTATGTAAGTTAATTTAGTAAACTAAAATAAAAGAAGTAACATTTCATAAAAAACCCGGTTAACAGACAGAAAAAAACCGGCCTAATAAATATTTCGAAAATAAAAACTATTCGAAACCGGTTGGTTTTTTAAAAGTAAAAACTGGTTAACCGGTTTCCGGTTTCGATTTTTGAATACACTAATACTTTCTGTTGTTAAGTCTTCATTTTACACTCTTATCGATTTTGTGAACTCGCGGTATTATGAAACATAACTTTTTTAAAACTTTTCATGTCCAACTTGAACGATACCTATTATTATTTTAACAACTTAGGAGAAATTTCCAAAAGATGTTGTATTTCGATCAAAACATATTTTAAAGTTTTCTAAAAAAGAAGTTATGTAGCATTTTAGTACAATTACGGTCCAAAAAGTACAAAATTTTATTAGAATTAGTACAATAATGAAAATGGCAAACCAGTATGTGTCTTCTTTGTTGTGCTAGATGTTCTTCTCTATTTGAAAATTTGCGCTTTGATTTTGTTGCTGTAGTAGGTAATTTAGCACTTTCTTTATTTTTTTTTTTTGGTTTTGCAATTTGGATGCTGCTAGTAATTTTTATGTGTAAGAATAAAACACATAGTGTTGAAATATAACGTAAAGTATGCATGTTTTATGTACGTATGTATGTGTATGTGTATATGTATGTTTGTGTGCATGTATTTATGTATGTATAAACTTTCCCAGCTTATCGCAAACTTCGATAATGATATCGGCTTCGAACATTTCACGAACATTTCTCTGACAAAACTTTCGAGAGCGACTAACACATCCAGTATTTATGCGTTTAACTTTCATACAAGAACCCGCTTGATCTGAGTTTCAATATTAGCGAATGTTCGTTAAAATCGAACAATTTTCGAAATAATATTATTATGCCATTTTTCACATTATTATCTCATGTTATTATATAGTTATCCAACCTTATCATATTATTTCATTTTGTCATAATATTATTCTATCTTATCATATATTCATATTATCTGCACATTATTTATAATCATTTGTACCACCATATGTGGTTCAAATGCAAGATATGCTTTTTTAACTAAACCCTATAATGGTAGTTAATAGTTAATAAGTATTTTAGATTGCTTGTATCACACCGAGTATAACCAAACCTTTTCTATTTATATTTATTCATATATAAACTAAATGGGAATTGCAATGAAGTTGAAAAATCAACAAATCATGAATTTTTCTATGAAGTTAGTGAAATATAAAAATATTATATTTATTTGAAACATTTTATTATCATGGGAAAAATAATATTAATATGGTTTAAAAATAGAATATGGTTTCAGAACAAGAAAAAATACTGCAAATATTTAAAGGTTGTAGAAATAATGATATTTTTAATATTAATAAAATTTTGTTTCTTGTAAAAATATTTAAAAAACATATAATTTTTATAGTCAACCATATTAAGGTTTTTATTGAGTGTAAACTTTAAATGACAAAATTTTAACAAAAACATTATTATCGTGAACACAGGGATATTAAAATTCAAGAAAATTAACAATGAGGACATAATATTGTTGTGGTGATAATGCTGTAAACATGCTTTTTCTCTGTGTGTTGTTACCGATTATTGTAGAAATGAGGCATTTATATATTTATTGCCTAATCGTAAGAGGAAAATTTTTGCTAGAACTGGATATTTAAACCTTGATATTTATGAACTTATTTCACCAATAGAAAATTTTTTCATATAATTATTGTTTTGTTAAAATTACTCTAATATTGTCACCAAAAATTTCCAATCACTTTCATCAAACATTCTGTCACTTTAATGCCATTAACTAACAGGAGTAACATTAAAAAAGATGTTTATTTTTGGATTCGCATCATCTTCTCAAAACTTCTAAAATTATAAATAAAACAGCAACTTATTGCAGTCAACACGTAACTACGCAACATCATCAATCAAAAAAAAGGTGTCAATAGACACGTGTTGAACAGTGAGGCCGATCACAAAGAAAGTATTAATAAATATATATCTTGTAAACTGCTGGTCCAATTCAAAAGAAATGTATAAAAAAGTTGTGGAGCACCTAAGCTTTCAGAAAAGTAGATTTTTAATCAGTCCAAACAAACTTATTCACACTTGTCAAAAATTCGCTTAAAACATTTAGTTGCACGTTATATAGGGATCCGCAAAAAGCCCAGACTTAAACTCATTTAAAAGCGTGTGATTTGTATTAAATACGTGTAACGAAACATAAACAATTCCATACTTGTCAGAAATTTTTGTTACCTATATATATATATATATATATATATATATATATTATTTCATATTGTTTTTAATTTTTTTTTTTCTAATAAAGTATTTTAAACTCTAGTAAATTTATATATGGTTTGGTCATGTCCTCACATTTGAAGCGTGAAACAGAAGCTAGAGACACAGAAGATACAATGGAATGAAATTGCATTTAATCATTGTGGAAATGTTTTAGCGACTATGACATATCATAATATGTATTTAACTCGCAAAAATAAAGGCATGTTTTAAAATATATTTTTTTTTTTTTAGTTTTATCTAAGATGGATCATTTTAACAATATCACCATTTTTAGAGAAACTAAATTTATTCTAACTAATTTTAAAATTTATTATTTTAAACAAAGCTCTACAGAATTTGCAATGCCAATTACCTGTGTATTACTTTATTCCTTAAGAATATAAAGCCTAAAAAGTAAATAGTTAAAAGAAAAGTGCACACTTTTGCTCCATAGTGAACATAATTCATTTTTTATATCATTGACGAGTTGTAATTTCTGAAATTTTCGTAAATGATCCCAAAAGTGTATATATATCGATGTCCGTCTCTTCGTCCGTCCTCACGTATGCCGGTTAATAGGTGTTGGTAAATCCCCCAAATTACGTTTTAAAATAATATTTTAACCATTTGTTTCTTCTAGTCGTGATAAATTACTTTGAACAAATAAAAAAAATAATGTTAAGGTAACATAAGGTAAATTTTATTCCGTGTCTGTTTTATTTATCTAAATCTCGAGTTCTGGTGAAATATACTAGTGTGACCTCCGTATTAAGGGTGTTATACTAGTCATGCCCATACACGCAGAGAAAAAACGTGTTTACAGCATTATCACTACAACAATATTATGTTCTCATTGTTAGTTTTCTTGAATTTCAATAAAACTGTGTTCATAATAACAATGTTTTTGTTTAAATTTTGTCATATAATATTTACATTCTATAAAAATTTTAATATGGTTGACTGCAAAAATTATATGTTTTTAAATATTTTTACCGGAAACGAAATTTTATTAATATGAAAAATAACAAGGTATGGTTATACTCGATGTGACTCAAGCAATATAAGATATTGATTAACTACCATTAAAGGATTTAGTTAAAGAAAAATATATCTTTCATTTGAACCACATATGGTGGTACAAATTAATATAATTAATGAACAAATAATATGTAAATATTTCTTTTTTGCTAATGAACACCTTTCTCTATTATTTTTAATGAAACAAAATTTATAAAAATAATGATTGTTTATCAATACGTTTTATTTTAATATATAAGATTGAATAATAACATGTATGACAAAATGGAATAATAATAATATGATAAGATTGGTTAACTATATGAAAATATGGGATAATAATATGATGAATGGCATAATAATATTATAAAATGGAATCATAATATGGTAATATGGCATAATAATATAATAAGGTAGAATAATAATATAATAATATCAAATCATAATCTGATAGAATGGGATAATGATGTAGTAAGATTGTTCAATTATATATAGAACTAGAATCAGAACATGGAAAACAAACCATAAAATCGTTCACAATGTGACAAAATGGAATCATACATATTATTACTTATAAATAATCATTTCTATTGCGAATTACAATGAAGTTAGAAAAGAAACATTAAAAATAAAACATATTTAGAAGCAAATAAGTTACGAATTTTTCCATTAAGCTTATGAAAATGACAAGTAGTTTATTATCATGGAAATAATAATATTAATATGGTTTAAAAACAGAATATGGTTTAAGAACAAGGAAAAAGACTGCAAATATTTAATGGTTGTAGAAGTAATGATATTTTTCATATTAATAAAATTATGTTTCTGGTAAAAATATTTGAAAACATATAATGTTTGCAGTCGACCATATTAAAATTTTTATTGAGTGTTATTAAAATTCAAGAAAATGAACAATGAGAACATAATATTGTTGTAGTGATAATGCTGTAACCATGTTTTTTCTTTACGTGTAATAGCTAAAACTAAAATCCGGAATGAAAATACATATACATGTGTGGTGAATTTAAATCCTTATCTTATCTATACTTTAAATAAGTTCCCTCTGAACATCAATTCTTATAAGACGCACAAAAGTGAAAGACGGTCACAACAAATGTATGCAATGATAAAATGTTAAGATCTTATGATCTAACCTTAGAAAAAAGTAATAAAATTACACTTAATTATTTCTTAATAGTTTTTGTTGTTTTTGGTCTTCGAGAATTTTTTATCTCAACCCACATTGACTAAAAGTTTTCTCTTACTAAAAATTTTAAAATAATATTTTCATCTCTTAAAATTGTTTTTAAAAATGTTTAAAAAATTTTTTTATATACTTTTTTATACAGATTATGCTTCAAAAAAAGTATGAAATAACAGAAGTTAAAAAAATTTTAAAGGTATAGTTTTTTTGCAAGAACTCTTAATAGCTTTAAAGCTTTATTTATTTTTTCCTATTTTCTTTGGATATTTTTGTATTATTTCTTCTGACAAAAATTGTGTAACATTTTTTTTTTTTTTGAAAATTCTACCAAAAAATCTTAACATTTGAAACAAACCAAACAAACTATCAAACCTTTGAGGATTAAAATAAATCTTCCAATTTTAGTTCAATCAGACCAAAACGGCAACATTGCTCCCCTATTACAAAAATTATTCGCAAAAAAAAACAAGTAAAAAAGATATAGTCAGTCGGCCAATCCCGACCTTATTAACCTACACCATTGTGTGTGTGCATCAAATTATAAAATCACATGATTTCAAATAGATCAACTTGTTAGTACCGAGTTCAAATCACTTGCTTTTTTTTGCATACATTGTGTTGTAAATCAAATTTTAAATATATAAATAATTTATTATGTTCTTTAACGATTTTTGTTAGAAAATGTTTAATTTTATTGAAAAACAGTTAAAAAAATAGCAGTTTTTTGAAAACACCTTTAGTTTTGCGTATAAAGTTTTTGTTTTATTTGGAAACGACTTCATGATTTAATTTTTTCTTTGTCTGTCATACATACGCAGATGCCAGACTTACAAATTATTCGAGTCGTTTAAAATGTTACTAATGTATTCAATTAAACTTGTCGTTAAAGACTAAATTTAATAAAAATTTTAATAAACAAAGAGTAATAATTAATAATATTTAATCAACAAAACTATAGTAACCCTTTCTACCAAAGTAGAGAGTGACATCAACACAACCTATTATGCCCAGAATATCTAATAGTTGATAAAATTGGCTTTTCGATGTACTTCGTGCAATCGAATTGATTTTTATCCAGACAGGACACAAGGCTTCCTTATTCATGGGCATTACCTTTCAAAGTATTTTGTAAAAAGTTGAGCATCCTACACTTATACTCATGTCGTTCGCTATAACACCCAACTACTAAAAACTTAAAGCAACTGCATGTTGTATATTTTAAGGAACTATGGAGTTTTTTTAAGTTTGGTGCTATACTATAAAGTAAATTGGATTGCTCTTTTGTTTCGTCGGCAAAATGAAATAAATCTGAAAAAAAATATGCGTGAGTATGTTAATTCAATGTACATAATTGCTGTTTAACTACAACTTTTAAATGTTTCAATAGAATTTGACTGGTGCCGCAAATAACGTTTTTTAATTCGCATATTATTTATTTTCTTCCTTTTTAAAGTAATTATTGCCAACAACGTTGCTCCAGGCATTTTAATAAAAGTCTAAATATTTTAAACATAATATAAAAGAGCTGTTTGCTCGTGGTTTCGAAAAATTGAAATCACTCCGAAAAATTTAAAATCACCTGATTTCTAGAATCACTTACGTGATTTCAAAATTCTTCGTGATTTGAAATCACTGTGATTTCAGAACAGGCCTGTATTACCAATTTTTGTTTTTTACTTCTGCGTTTGGTCCTACTGTGCATCATCAACTAAAAAATACACCAGTGTGGTGGTTTATATATAGACCTGTGTAAAGATAACTACAACCAAAAACAAGACATAGCAATAGATAATAGCATTTCCTGGTATTTGTGTACAAATTTTGCATTTGCTTTCACCAATCTCTTGTTGAAAATTTTTGTTTTAAAAGTTCAAGTGACCAGTCAATATATTTATACTCTACACCACCATAGGTGATTGCGGTATTATGCGTTTGTACTGATGTTTTTAACGCACAGAAAAAATCTTTTCACCCCTACCTTAAAGTATACCAATCGACTCAGAATTACTTTCTGAGTCGATTTAACGATGTCCGTCCGTCCGTCTGGTGGGCTGGCTAGCTATCTGTCCATGTAAACTTTGTGAACAAATTACAGATCGCATTCTTAAAGATATCTCAATGAAATTTGACACAAGGACCAAGCTTATTGAAATTGGTTATGATCGGTCTATTATTTCATCTGGCCCCCATACAAATATTCTCGTAAAATAGAGGTTTAACGATCATATCAATCTTCATGCCAAATTTCATGAAGATCGGTCCATAATTGATCATAGCTCTCATAAAAACCCCTCTTCTGAAAATCACTTTATCGTATATAAATCCCATACAACTGTTAGTATCAAATTAATGTTCAACAAAAATAAGTTTTATATACGTAAAAATCACAGTGCCAAATTTTATAGGGATCGATCCATAATTTACCATAGCTCGGGAATCAACCTAAAGCGCATAAATCTATAAAAAGTGTTAACATCAACGTAATAATCTGTATTCGTATATTTAATTTTAATCTTAGTAAAAGTATCTGTTCAAAACTAGCCACAGGTTGATACACATACACAAAGGTGTAAGCTATCATATGGTCGTTCTTGACCGACTACATCTTTCTTACTTGTTTTAAATTGTGTTGGGTGTGGGTTAAATTTAATGTAAAAAAACACATACATTCATATCTACAGAAAAAAAATTAATCTAATATTTAGTTTTACATTTCCCAAATGAGTTTTATTTTGCGTTAACAAATTGTGTAAATTGCATAATTTAATGGAATTTTGGTAAAATTTTATTTTTTGTGTTTATAATTGTGATTTCAATATTGCGGAAGATGTATTACAGGTTATGAAACAGAGTTTTGTGGTAAAATAAATTTTAATTGGAAAATTCCTGGATATTGTGTATAAATTAAACTAAATTTGGGAAAGTAAAATAACTATTAAAGGTTTTATTACTCCCTAGAATTTCCTTCAGATAATTAAAATTTTGCAATTAAAAATCCAATTATATGTACAAGATCATCTAAATACTTTAAGCCGCTTGCTCTTTTGTAGAATATATTTTTACTTTTTGGTAAATGAAATTAATGTTTTTTAAATATTTTTTTAATTTATTTGTCAAACATTTACTCATATCATTATCTCATTTTTTATATAGCAAATATATTTTAGTTTGTTCTCTTTAAATATCCCAGCAAAGACTTTTTGGTTCTTGGTAATGGCAACTACTTATTAAAGTAGTTTTTCGGTAATGAGGCGTCATTATTATTTTCCTAACTTGTATTAATTACATAAATAAGTACTCAATGACATAATAGCACAGTAATACTGCAATCATGTGGATCAGTTGGCTAGAGCTCTTGATTTACAACCAGAAGGTTGATGCTAGTTTTTTTTTTAACAAAATGTCTAAAATTATATTTTATACTAAAAAAAGTTTTTATCTCTTAGAAAATTATGTACGAGATAGTGTACTGAATAAGGCGTTAGTCATTAATAACGAATAGTTAATTTCAAATCTCACTGACGGCAAAATATTTTGTTTGTTGTGCCGTTTAGGTACATATTTTATTTTATACCCTTAGAGTCTAAAAATAACTACATGAATCTGTGGACAAAAATAAGTAGTTTATTTTTGTTTCCAATTATACCTGCTAGCTTACCAGGAAAGCAAAGTTTTTGCTGGGATAGTACAGAACACATAAAAAAATAAAATTAATTTAATCAAGTGTAAATTTAGTCTAGTTTTGTTTACATTTAGTTTAGAGAAAAAATAATAATAATAAACAAAAATATGTACAAATTAATACATTTTTAACCTTTTTGTCAATAAATACAAACATACTTAGTGAGTCAGTCAACCCCTTGACCTATGGTTTTTAATTTTGTTTCAAACATATTTACATATATTGAATTTTTTTTTTTTTCGTTTACACGTACGTGTTTTAATAGTTAGAGTTAATACATTCGCTTGTACCGAATTTTCTGTACCCTTCACCTAAGTACGGACATTATTAAAAAAAAAAAAAAAAATATATATATATATATATATATTTATATATATATATATGTATATATATATTGATATGAAAATTTTGTATCGTAAGGAAGGTTTTAAGAGCGCATTTAACGGCATAACTCAAATTTCAGACTATGTCAAAAATTTCGAAATTTGAAATTTTACAATTTTGCTCGTAAAATTTAAATATTTGAATTTTTTAATATAGAAATATTTCAAAAATAAGACCAAAACAATACAATATGGTAATATTACAGGTTTTCTATAGAAAAATTAAATCTCTTTTGAATTTTCTTCAGAAAAACTAAAACTCGCTACATTTTTATAAACAATAATTAACGCTCTCTATATTTTGTATAATTCTTCTTAGATTTTTATATAGATGGACGTTTTTACTAATTTTTTGGATATTTCTATGGAAAAATTAACGCTCCTTAGATTTTTCTACAGAAAATTAACACTCTCTAGATTTTTTTAGTAGAAAAATTAACGCTGTTTATATTTTTCTACAGAAAAATATATGCCCTTAAAATTTTTTTCTATTGAAAAATTAACGTTTTTAAAATTAACTCTCTTTAAATTTTTCTACAGAAAAATTAACGCTCTTTAGATTTTGCCGTAGAAAAATTTGCAATTAAATTAAAAAATTAGATTTTTCTATAGAAAACTAACGCTCTATATATATATATATTATATAGGGAAATAAACGTTTTTCAAATTATTCTATATAAAAACTAACTTCCTTTTAATTTTTCTATAGAAAAATTTAGTTTATTTATATCTTCTCGTAACGCTTTTTAATTTTTCTACAGAATAAATATGTTCCTTAATTTTACTATAACGAATATAACACCCTTTCGATTTTTCTATAGAAAAATTAACACTAGTTTTGATGTTTTTCTATAAAAAAAATTTATGCCGTTTTAAGTTTTTCTACAGAAAAATAAGCGCTTTTTTAAGTTCTTCTGTAGAAAAATTAATGCCACAATGAAATTAATTTTAATCTCTGTATAAAAATTAACGCTCTTAACATTTTTCTATTGAACAATTAACAATCCTCAAATTCTTCTATAGAAAAAATAATTCTTTAGATTTTAATATAGAAAAATTAATACTCTTCAGATAGTTCTATTTACGCTATTTAGATTTTTCTACAGAAAAATTAATGCCCCTTACATTTTTCTATAGAAAACTAACGCTCCGCGTATTTTTTATAGGTTAGTAAATAACCGCTTTTTAGATTCTTCTATAGAAAAATTAAATCTATTTTGATTTTTTATAGAAAAGTTAACTTTCATTTGATTTTTTTAGAAAAATTAATGCTTTTTAATTTTTCTTTAGAAAAATTAAAGCCTTCTTTAATTTTCAATAGAAAAATGAATGCCCTTTTGATTTTTCTATAGAAAAATTAATGCCCTTTTAATTTTTTCATAGAAAAATTAACGCCATTTTAATTTTTCTTTAGAAAAATTAAAGCCCTCTTAAATTTTTCTTTAGAAAAATTAAAGCCCTCTTAAATTTTCGATAGAAAAATTAACGCCCTTTTAATTTTTAATAGAAAAATGAACGCCCTTTTAATTTTTCTATAGATAAATTAACGCCCTTTTAATTTTAACTTTTCTATAGACAAATTAACGCCCATTTAATTTTAACTTTTCTATAGACAAATTAACGCCCTTTTTATTTTTCTATAGACAAAGTAAATTCCTTTAGACTTTTCTATGGAGAAATTAAGGCTCTTTTGACTTTTCCGTAGCAAAATGAAGGCCTTATTGACTCTTCTGTAGCGAATTAAGGCCTTTTTTATGTATAGAAATTAACGCCATTTTGATTGTTCTATAGAAAAATTAACACCTTTTGATTTTCTATAGAAAAATTAACGCACTTGATTTTTAAATATAAATATAAATATAAATATAAATATAAATATAAAAATAAATATAAATATAAATATAAATATAAATATAAATATAAATATAAATATAAATATAAATATAAATATAAATATAAATAAAAATAGCTTAAAAATTTGTGTCATATATTAATGTCTAAAACACAATTCGGAAAGTTAATGTCAAAAGACCTACTTATATTGTTAATCGAATGCCCTAAAGAATATTGCTGTAATTACAAACTGAATGATGGACTTATATACATCCTTTTGCATGGTGTAGAGTATAAGAAGAGACGCAGAGAGAAAAAAAGAGAAAGAGAGAGTAATAAAATGTTCAATAAACGTTTTACACATGAGTGATTAATTTGCCAGAAAATTAGTTTTAAATTACCTTTTTATTGGCAACGTAGCAATAACGTACTAACTGTCCATTAGTTACCATATTACAGTTCATATGAAATGTGTAATAATAAATATTTGAATTTCTGTGTGTGTAAATTTGTTTATGATTATGAAAAAGTGACCAATATTTACAAATTGGTATTTTGTATTATAAGGGAAATTCGAAAAGAGATGTTATTTGCTAAAAATATTTTCAAAAATTTAGGTTAATAACATTAACCTATTACATTACAATAATGTAATAGCAATTATACAACACACTAGTTACTTTTGTGTACACTGGTATCCTATAAAGTACTGTATTAAGTCGTTTTATTAGCTAATCTCATTATCATAATAAGTAGTCCTTATTTATGTGATATATCCTAGACTATTAGTTAACTTATGGTGTTGGTGTTTGACTTTTTATTCGAATTTTAAAAAGAAAAAAATTGTTCATTTTTATTCTTTTTAAGTCACCCTTTATAAAAAATACTTTGAAGGTGTTCATCGTAAAGGTCAATTATAAAAACCCTGTACATTTGAAGGCTTGACTTTGAAAGACATTAATAAAAAAATTTATTTTGTATGTATTTAAGAAGACTTACATATAAGTTAACTTGTATTTTTTTTTTTTTTTTTTTTTTTTTTGTAAATGCGCATACAAAAGGGGACAATTTTAGAACTTGTTAATGACCCCTGTAATGGGCGTGTAAAATAAAGGTATTGGTTTCTAAAACATTCTTTCTTTTGAATGAAGTGTTATTAAAATATTTTACTTTAGTTGAGAAAATTGTATAAAAATTTTACAACAACTAATACAAAAATTATTCTACAAGAGAGCTGGAGATCAGTATTTTTATATGCCTTACAATAGTAAAGGTAGATGAAGGTATTAAAAATTTGTGTTTGATAAATTGTTATGCTCAGAAATGATGGTAGCCATCTTTTAGTATATTAAACGATTTAGATCAATTTTCTCATTTCATCTAGTGATATCCGCCCGTCTATACTAACGTCCATATAGTTATTAAAATTCAGCGCATATTATTATGTCTCAAGGATAAACCCGTCCGATATTTTCCACATGAGTCCATTATTTCATCCAGGCTTCAAAAAATGTTTACACTAAACTTTGATCATAAATATCTGAAATTTAAAATTATTCTTTAAAATTAACTAAATTAAAATCAGACTAACATTTGACGCTTATGCATAACGGTATAACGGAAAATTATATAAAACCTTTTTTCAGGATCTTTTATTTATATTGAATATTCTTCACATTTTATTTCTTTGTACAAATGATTTAATATATTTTAGGACCTTAAGGTCTATACAAAAATACTCAATAACATTAAATACAGCCAGCATCTCAAGTTGGCTGCTAGGGTATTCAGTCAAATGTTGTTTGTTTGTTTCTTTATCGACAAATTAAACTCAAATAATTGTTCGATTAAATTAAAACCAAGAATTTCGAATAAAAATTTATTCGAGTAAATTATTCCGATTAATCGAATAAGTCGAGTAAAAAATATTTTAAAGATTTCCTTTCTTTACTAGTTTTAAAGATGTTTTAATTTTAGTTTTTTTTTTTAATTGAGATTGAAAACAACTATTGCAAAATTTTTATAAAAAAAACAGAAACATGAAAGTGTTTTCCGTACAAAATAACCTATAGTTGATACATGGAGGTCCTTAAGCGAAAAATTGATGGCAACACTGAAGAAGTGAACGCTTTCCACCTTGATTTTTTTTTATATATAAATATTTTTTATTTCAATTGTAATTACATATTGCCAATATTGATTATTATACGACTTTTTATCTTATATATTTATAATTCTGCAACGGAGTGTAGTAGGGATTTGGACTTAAGATTGAGTTAAGCAAGTAAACTTATACTTTATTCTATGTTAAAAATAGCAGAACTTCTCTATCTAAAATAATTCAGAATTTTGTTCGAATTTAGAAATGTATCTTATTACATTTTTAGGCCTATTTATTTAACTAATAAAAAATGTATTAAATATAGAAAAACAGAAAAGAAAAATGTACACAAATTTTAATTTTATGTTATTTTGGAAACACTATTTGAGAGAGGTTATATATATTCAAGTTATTCTTGGAAATTAAGTGATCTTAACTTTAATTTTTTTTTAATAATTTAATAAAAATTATTGTTTTTGTTTTATTTTTTAATAAAACACTATGGCAACACAGAATTCCTGTATTATTTTTTAAAAAACAAGTAAAATTTTAAGCTATAATTTATAAAAAAGTATAAAAGGTTCGCTCGACTATTCGAGTAATTTAAAATCTGCATTTTCGAATTATTTGATTAATCGAATAATGAAAAAGTCGAGTAAAATGTATACCCTATTGACCCCATAAAACAATTTCAGTATTCCATATGGCAGATTTATTCTCTAGTAACACCATAGAACAGCATTTTTGACACATAAACCAAGCCGTATACATATTGCACATTTGCTGCAACAATGTTATAACTGAAAAAATATATTTTTTCAGTAGAAACTTTTTTAGTTTTTTTATCTTGATATATATATATATATATATATATTTAATTAATTTAAATGAAAATGATATTATGGTCAAATTTGATCACTCTTCTACATAATTTTACTTTGTTGATTGCACAATAGCCGAAAACCAAATAAAATAATACATTGTTGCAGTTTTGTAAGTTTTTAGATTTTTATTGATTAGTGAAACTACTCAATAGGTAATAGAACGTAATACATATTTTCTCAACCTTGTTTGTGAAAACCAAGATATTTTCGCTTAGTTTTACCAAAATCTAACTGAAGGAAAATTGACGATTCCAAGATTTTGTCGAAAAATGTTCCCACTATCTAAATTGTTACATAAAGTAGACACTTTGATGAACACTTTCACATTTTTGAATTCGTGCAGGTTCATGCACAAACATAAGCTTTCGCCTTTCAAAGTTATAGGTTACCTTTATAAACAACCCATATGACCACAAAATTCAAAAATGATTACAAATATGCAATTTATATGGAATTGAAAGTAAAGTTCTTAAAATACATCTCCTAGGATGACATTTACATTATAAAACATTGCTATATACACTGGTGCATATTTCTATAAACGCACATCAATTTCTTTAATCAACTTACCAAAAATGGGGTTAAAAAATAATTAAGGTGCTAGAAATTCATTCTTTTAATTTATTTATTCACTTGACTTAAAATAAATTTATAACAGAAAACTTAAAATTTACATTATATTTTTTTCACTGCAATTTTAGTAGTCTAATGCCATTTTCTATAGCATTTTCCTACATACGCACTTAAACTAATGAACCAATTTAGCATTATTAATAATGTATTAATGGACCTTTGTTTTGGATAACTTCAAAAATTTGGTCGAATAATAATTGATTCGACTAAATTTTGAAAAAAATTACTGTCAATTTCTTCCCAGGCTTGCTTCAGTTTTAGTTTTAAGTCTGTTACTGTCATTAGGGTTTTATTCTCTGCATTTCTTGCTTAAACTTTACGGCTCATGTAGCCCTACAGATTATCCACTGGATTTAAATCTGGCCCGTCCAATAGTGGAATACTATTTTAACTAAACCACGATTTCGAGACATAAATTGCAGCGCTATTCTGTTGGAATATGCAATCATTCATATATGAGAGAAGAGCATCTTCCAACAAAAAAACATATTTTTGATTTTCCTGCAGCAAAAAGGCCGTCCAAACTATAACACCGAAATTGCGTTTTGATATATGAATTTCGTTCGACCTCAAATTATGCCAATAGCAAGAATATGAATCGAGACCGTCCAAATGAAATTTCTTTTCACCAGAAATGATTACTTTACTTTACTCATTTGAAAATTTCATGTATTTGTGGGCAAATTTTAAATGATTTTCCTTATGATGCTGTTTTAGCATCGACTTTCATTTTGATTTTTTCCATTCTTTGTTACCATCTGTTCGCAAAATGTAGGCAAAATGTTTGAAAGTGACAAAAAAGTTAAGTTTATTTTTTATTTGTGTAGCGGCTGGTTTCTTCTGTTACTTTATTAATTTGCCTTTTTGTAAATTTTTTATTACCTTTTGTTGGTTTTTGCACTCCGTATTTATGCCCCTTCTTAAGAAAGCCTCGAATAACTACTTCCGAACGGTTAATTTTCACGAAAAATTTGAATTTGAATTTTTTCCTGGTCTGTAAGAAAGTTATCTTAAGTGAAACAAACAACAACAACAAATTTTTAATATTTTTTTTTTTTTTGCTATAACTTTTTAGACACATTTTTCTCGACTGCGTTTATAGGAATATTCCGCTCAAAGACCAGCAATATGTTCTGATTGATAAATTAAATAAAAACATCTTACATAAAAAGTACCGTTATATCGCGAGTTATTGTAACAACACAACATTGTTTTTACTTAAGAGAAACGAATATAACTTAAAGGAAAACCAAAATGTTAAATGCGTATATAAGAATATGCACCAGTGTATTTATATTGTATAGCGATATAGCTTTTATAATTCTGGCTCCATTTTAATAAAAATTTTAAAAATAATATTAAACTACTAGTAGCAAATTAAATGCCTCGTCAGACTGTCAAAATTGCTACATTATATTTTGTAGTATATGTTCTTAATTACTTGGTCTGTTACCATTTATAAAATTCATTCACTTTTTACAAATTCTTAAATTATTATTTTGGAATTTCTGCCAAAAATAAAATTGGTTTTTTGACTAGTTTGCCGTACAAAAATATTTTTCATACATGAACCAAACTATGTATATTCAAGTGCCTTAATTTTTATGGAGAAAAAAAAAATGTTGCAAAGTACTCCGCTAAGATTAAAAATAGATATGTTCTAAGCAAATTCCCTAAATATTTCGGTTTAATTATTTCGTTCGCGTGAGCTGTACCATTTTTAATACACCTCCAATAGCATGATTTTCGATCAACAGTGTAAATAATTTTTAACTTTTTGGAGTAAAAAAAAAATTGCAACATATGATAGATTTTGCTTTCATTCTCGCGAAATTAAAATTTTAGTAAAATTTTCGAATATTTTATTATAAATATTATTTTATTCAAGTTTGAATATTTTGAACATTTTCTATCGTAATTTATCTTTTAGGGCATCATTGGAAAGGACTCATTCAATATTATTGATATATGTATTCATTAAACCCTTTTGTTGCACAAGTTATATTTTGGGATTTCCGGTCAATAATTGGTTAAGTTAATTTTTATGTCAAATAAATGGTTAGTTAAGAAAATAAATGTCACCAAAAGCATACATTTAAAATAGTAACTAAATTTAAAAAATCTTTCTATTTCGATTATTATCGCGGTTTTAAAGCAGCTTATTATATTTTTCATAAATACATCTATATTCAAGTATAATAATGCTTCCATGTGAGTTATTTGCAAAAATTGCTAATTTAGCAAAATGCATAAAATTGATCCTCTTGCTATTAAAGGGTTAATTACGTGTAATCTTCAATATTATTATGATTGACCATCCCAATAGTACATTAAAACCCAATATATATTGAAAAATATGCGAAATATATAAAATTATATGTTAGAGTAAAGAAAATATAACAAAAAATATTAGTAAAATCTTAATATTCCGTGACTGAAAAGAGATATAACAATTATTTAAATTAACATTCCAGGCCTTAGTATGCCTATATTACAATTTGAAGTTAGTTTTCTTTTAACGAAAATTTTGATAATGATATTGAAAGAAATACGTATTTATAAAGGTGTTTTCAAAATGGCCCAGCTCACGTAAATTTAAACATTTAGATGCAATATTTTGGGAATCGTATATATAAGAACAGACCAATCTTCATTTCTAGAGGAGAATATTTGCAACTTTTTTCATTAGGTTCTTTAATATACATATGAAAATAGAGACATTATATGGTAGGACTGTGTACTCAGTTTTTTCATTTCGTATTCGAATATCTATTTTAAAAGACTAAAGTTTCAAACTCAATAATTTTTAAAAATACTTCATTACTAGTATTTTTAAAGTTAAATAAAAAGAAATACTCAACTTATAGTCCCCTAAACTTTAATACAATAGGTTCATTGGTTTGCATGCTCGAAGCCTAGAATACAATTAGAAGTTTATGTGAGAGGCACTTAGTACTAAATTTTCAAAAAAAAAAAAAAAATTATATAAAAATACTTATTTAAAAAAAAAAACAAAAACAAAAACAAAATATATGTGACTACATTTATTTTGTTGTTGCATGAATTAGGTTTTTGACAATTGAATCAGGTTTTTCTCCTCTCACATAAATATCTACTTATTAAAAAAAAAGTTGACCCATTCCAATAAAAGTAACTGAAAACAAAATAAGACTCTTATGTAGACTATTCCAGGAAATATTAAATATTTTATAAAAAATTTGAAATTTTATAAAAATTTTTGTTGAAATTTAAAGCAATTCAGTTTAAAGATATTATTATTATATGTAATAATTCTTTCTAAGAATTTTTTGCTATCTCAAGTCTAACAAATAAATAAATTCTAAAGCTAAGTTCACACTACGCGAATATTTGACGATAAGTGAACACGAAATATTTTTACGTTTTAAACATGATAATAGCTGACTTTGGCCAAAAAAATCTCTGAACTAAAAATGCCGCTAGGTGAATATATGGTGAGCGCAAGTTGTAAAATAATTGCCACTATTTGGAGCGAATTTTTATTTGATCATACAAAATTTAAGATCCAACAGCGGCAATTAACAGCTGATATCGTGGACGGCTTGATTTGAAAAAATTGTTGTTTTTAATCAGTTGATATTTTATCTATTAAAATATAGTTGTTTAAATAAAACTCAATATATTAATTATTTTATTATTTAATCATAAAAATACTTATTATTTTTTTATACAGCTGAAAGTGGGGTGCAAAGAAATCAGTATTGTTTTGTGAAGACAGGGCTGTTTTGTATATGACGAAAAAAGGAAAAAGGGTTGTTTTTGTGTATAAATCTAAATTAATTATAAAAAAATATTTTAAATACATATTTTTTATATAATTTTTAGTAATGTGCCTATTAAATCTAGCAATTAATCGATTGATAATAGTTCGTTTTTCCTAAATCTATCTACATATTTTGCTTAAGATTAAATAAAAACGCCACAAACATTACCTTGACTTTCACATATTCCGAAATTCTCTCAGAAAATGTTCTAAATTTATTAAAACAGAATAACAAATAAGATTTTCAAATAAATTCAATTAATAATTGATGTCAAATAATTTTTTGGATGTTGTGTATTTAATTAAATAATTTTGAGTAAATAATTTACATCTGATCTGAACAGGTTTAAAATATTTTCTCCTTCTCATATTTTAAGATATCTAATAGCTGTTTCATCAAACAAAAAACGTCAAATAAATGTGCGTAATGTGAACAAAAAATCAACTCTGTATTTAGTCGCAAAAATTGCAGGAAAACGCGATTAAATATTTTGTGTCAAATATTTGCGTAATCAGAACTTAGCTTAAGTTTTGTTCCTTTTGATTAGAAACAAATTTTTGGTCATAAATTTGAATTTAATAAATTTACCCGAAAATTTTTAAGTGAGCCTTATTTACAATCCCGCTCAATATCCAAATGCCTTACGCACCACTTCATACCTTCAGGTTCCCTTTGAAACATTTTTCATCAAAAGCAAGACCGCAACCCTTAAATCGATAATGCAACTAGAGGGTATTAAAGTGAACAGACAGGTTGATTTGGACATATTTCTCTTATCGGTTTTCGTTTTTATGTGTTTCATTTTTAGTCCAGTTACCATAACAACATTTTTTTTTTTTTTTAACAAAAATTACAAGAACAGAGCAAAACATAAAATACAAAAAATAAAAAATAAAATAAAATTCTAATAGCAAACACAAAGCAAATATGTAGCAGCAGAACGGGCTTATTTCTCAATGACTGACTGATTGACTGCATAAATTGAACTGGAAAGAATTTCTTTGTATTAAACGCAACTACTACAGGTGCAAAATAAAATGGTAAAAACTATTTATTAGTTGCATTTTATTTCTTTACAAAAGGGTGGTTTTTAACGTTTAAGCCCTTCTTGTTATTAACCAACTGTTCGAAAGAAAATTGTTATTGTCTCTAATTATCTTTAATTTGTATTTGAGTTCAGTTTTTCCAACGTACTGCGGTGATTAACAACGTTCAAACGGTTTTTATTTTCAATTTTGGTAGTAGATAAAAATTGTTTATTAAAAAAAATTTAAAACAAATTTTTTTTAACTCTAAATTTAAAAACCAAATGAAGTTCATTTTAAATTTTTAGTAAAAACTGAAAATTATTCAAGCGTTGTTATCAAAAAAAAAAAAAAAAAAAAACAATTTGGCAAATATTTCAATGTTACGCAAATTGTCTACTAATTGTAGCCAAAGTCTATTTATGCTGGCTGGTATTTTTTTTTAGAATTTTCCATTGAAATTTAATTTATGTTTCATTTACCAAACAACAACCCGTTTATTTGATTAGTTGAATTTTATCAATGGCTCTAGACTGTACAATACACGTTTTCTTTTTGTGTAATTTGGTGAAATATTTATTTGATTAAATGTGATTTTCTATATAATTAAAAATAAAAAAAAAACTAACGACAAAAAAGCATAGACCTATTGATCCATTTCAATAAATCTTAATAAAATAACTAAGTTCAAATAACTGGAAATACTAAAGTTTTAAAACAAAATATTAAACTCTAGTAAAAAGGATTAATATTTTTTTTATTAGACAAATAAATTAAAAGTGAAGGACCTTTACAAAGAACAATTCACCCAAAATAAAAGAGTGTAAAAATGTAATTAAATTTAATGAATTAACTACTTTATATTGGAAATATTTATAAATTTTTGACAATAAAAAATCTCACAAATTTCTTGTGATATCAAACAAATATTAACCAAATATTTGCTCAATTTCCAATAAATATTTGCTAATAATCTTATAAGTTATGAAATTAAAATACAGACGGCGCTACAATCCATCAAAATTTAGCACTTCAACTATGATAAACTTTTCAGAGAAAGTTCTCAAGTGCTGAAAAAGAACAGCAGAAGTAGTGATTTTAACTCATGCTTACCTTTTTAAGGTTTTTTTTTTGGTTCCTATTCATTGATTTTGCAATTATGCTGTTAAAGTTATTTTTATTTTTATTAAAAAATCAGAATTTATTCATATTTAAAACTATATTCATTTAATTTCGTCAAAAGTATTAAAACTAAAATTGTGATATTTACCGTTTTTACTAAGAAAAGATTTATTTTACTATTTTAGAACCAATTAAAAATAACTTCCAAAAAAGTTCAAAATGTGCACATATGTAGTTCAGTGTTGCCGTTTGGTTTCATTTGTTACATTTTTCGTAACTTTTTGAACTCATTTACGTAACTTTTTTCCCTTCCGCAAAATTTAGTATTAAGTCTGAGTTCACACAAGGCAATTTTTCTTGCTGAAATTCCAATTTCATGTGAAAAAAAGGGAATATGAAAGGGAATATGAAAGGGAACAATCTTGACTTCTTTGTTTTTTATTTTCGTACTTCAAAACAAAAACAAATCAAGGTAATAAAAGCCAGAATTGCTGAAGTAAAATTTTGTGTGTGAACGTAAATGCAAGTTTAAAAGAAAAAATAGAAAATTTTCAAGAAGAAAAATTATTGTGTGTATAAAAATTACACTATACACAGAGAAAAAAAATGCATATATTTGAAAATTTTTTTCATAAATATTATGAATCGAACATGACTTTTTGGTGCCCAAACTTTTTTCCAAAAAAGTAAAATATTGTTCATAGATATTATTAAATTGTTCTTAATGAAAATTTTAGGAATTTTGCAAAAATTTTATTAAATCTTTGATTTAATTTTATTAAAATTGTTTGCAAATGGTAAATAAAAATAGTTGTACATGAAAATAATAACAATAGATGACTTAAAATGGCAAAACTCCAAGAAAAATCTGTAAAAAATAATGTTTAGAAATTTGCATTATTTTACTCGCATTCTGCAGCACATCATTTTGTTTGCAAAATGTGGCTAACAATCATTGAAAACTTAAAATTTTTCGAAGAAAATTTGAAAATTTTTTTTACAAATTGAAAACATAAATGAAAATTTAAACAATTATTTCAGTCTTCTTGACTTTTGATTCATTTGAAAAAATATAAAAAAAGTTTTAATGCTTAAGAAATTATATTATGGACAGAAATCACTGAAAATAAATTTTTATATTTATGTACAAACTTTTTTTTGTGTTGATAATACAAATATACATAAGTTTTATTCGAAACATTGATAGACATGGATGCAAAAAAAATATTTAAACTTTATCTATTAAAGGTCCAAGGGTCTAATTTGTCTGAATATCAGAGTTACTTTTTGATAACAGAAACCAAAATGTAATATCCCAATAAACCAAACGATGTTATAACGATATCGAAACGATATCATATAGATGATAAAAATTATCATATATGATAATTGTTTTCGAATCGAAAACTATAGTTTTTACGGAAATCGATTTTCGGTAAAATCGGCATGGACCAAATTTTGTTGTAAATGCTATTTAATATAAAAAAAATTATGTCTTTAGCAATTAAACATACTAAACATAATTATAAAGTAACATAATCTGTTGAAATAGGAAAAGAATCCTAAATAAATATAAAACATGAAACAAATTATTATGCATGACATGACATTATTAATTTATTTCTAATTATTCTTAGCCTGTGTATGTTGAAAATTTTTAAATTTTAATATTTTTATTTTAAAGTTTCTTCCAATTGTATATCGATAGTTTACATTAGACAAGGGGTGTCTGGAGATTCCCAAAAATATTTTCTTGACGTCAAACACTTTGTTGTTCTTTTTTCTGAAAAGAAAAATTGATTCGAACACATTTTTTTACATATTTTTTTTACATATGTATAAAAGGTATATATGAGTACGTCATTCTTCTATACATATATATATATATATATATATATATATATATATATATATATAGGACTGTTTTAAAGTCCTGGCGAATAGAAATGTTATTTTTATTTAATAAATTTAAAAGGAACTTTTTTAATTAATTACAAATATATTTAACAGTCTTAATCTGATTTTATAAAATTTTAATTTTTGTTTGTAGATAAATTATAAAAAATTTTTTCGAAGCCTTGGATCGAACTCAAGACCTAAAGTCCTTCAGTCACAAACCCAAGCGGTATACCTTAGCTTAAAATGCAACTCAAATCTAAATAATACTTAAAAAAAACATCAAAGCGTGCCTAGCAATTCTTGTCAAATGATTATTATTTTTTTTTTAATAATGAAACTTTTTATATTTTTTTTTTTAGAAAAATAGAAATTTATAAGGAGTCCCGGAATACGAACTCAAGCTTACGGTTTATAGTCTATAATACTTCCTCTAGACTATACAATCTCCCAACTTCCCAATACAAAAACATTTATGTATATATTATTCTATATGAAATGGAAAATATAATTAATTTTGGGCAAAGAGAAAATTGTAAAAATTGTTGAGGCTGTTCTAGAAAATTGCTTATAGCTTCGCTATTCCTAAAGGATTGCGCTGAATTTCAATACTAAGAATTCCGAGACTATATGTCACATATAACTTATTGGACTATGGGCTTCAAAAAAAAATCAATTTCAGTACACAGACCGACAGACATCCAGACGGACAGCCAGGCAAAAGTTATTTTTAATCATAACAATGACGAATATTCTTCAATTTGAGGACTGAAAGACTTTCTTCAAAAATGATAAACTTATATCAATATTTCCATAAAAGAACTCTCAAAAATTTACTCAGTGTCTTTCGATTATCATAAAATTTTGCACGTAAATAACTCACGGAAATCTATATCGATTACAGTTTTCACTTTCTTGAAATCTCGAAAATTCTCAATTTTATTAAGTTTTTACTACTTCCTTAATTAAATATATATTAATTAAATATATTATTAAAAGTATTAGAAACTAAATTTATTAAGTATCAATTTGAGCCAAAATTTGTTTGGATTAAAAAAAAAATTGAAAAAAGTGAACTTAGAACCACGATAAAAACTAAATTATGACGAATTTGAAAAATTTGAAGAACTTCGAATTTTGCCTTGACGTACTGAGTGTGTATACCGAATTTCATTAAGTCAGAGATGGTGAGATTTTTGTTTTCTCCCTACAGTAATAAAACAGAAAATAAAATGAGAACAGATATGAACATAAATTAGTTAAAATATTAGCCCTAAAAGTTGCATTTCAATATTTGTAGTTCATATCACTCATTTACTTCAAAAACGTAATAACTCAAAAAAAGTGATTTTACAGAAAAAAAATTCAAAGTTTTCAAATTATTATTACCTTAATAGAAAAATTAATTTAGGAAATGAGAAGAAAGACAATAGGGATTTAACGGCAATGATAGATTAGGGATTTGTATTAATGGGTTGGTTTTAGTACGGACGGAGTGGACTGAAATGGGAACAAGGATATAAAAGATCGACGATGCAGACAGAGGATGTGAAGTTACTTAGAGTGAGAATTTGTTTTATTAAATCTCGTAATAATAAGTTTTAGTGTAAAGTAAGCTAGGTTGTTTGCAGTTCCAAGTAATTATGAATACTAAGTAAGCTACACATAATCAATACTTTAATAGTCGCATAGTTGACCAAAAACTTCGCCTTTGAACATTTCACAAATATTTCCCTAAAAAAACATTCCAGAACTACTATCGTTGGCGATCCGAAAATGAGATCATTGAGCTCACTCGTCGTTCAATTTGTGGCAGCAAATTTTTTGTTCTCGAAGATACGGTTACCGTATTAATAGTGAGTTCTTAGCGATATCAATAGCAAAAAGTAAAAATATTCGTTAGTGATACGTTTTTGATATCAAAAAATTTTGAAAATTATTCGATATCGATATTGCTAACGACTTGTGATTATAATCATTGGCAACAGTTCGAAAAGAATAGTTTTTCATTTCCATTTTGCACCAAATTTATAATTTAAAGCTGATTTAATTTTTAAAATTATATTTCATATCAAGTTTAATACAGTATATAAAATAAAAAAAATATCTAATAAAACATATTTTAAAAATAATTCAGTAGTCGTTAATAATTGAAGCATTTTTTTCAAATTTCAACTTTGCGCAGAGGAATCATCAATATTTTTTCTTTCAATAATATTATTTTTACTCAAATCCACATACATTTCTTGGATTAATTTGCAAGAAAATAAGTTATATACTTAGAAAATCTTTAGACATGTACCAAAATTACTTATCACTTTTTCTAAAACTTCATTATATTATTATTATTTTATTAAAAATTTCAGAAAATTTAACTAACATCATGAATTTTAATGCGCAATTTTTATTTACTTCTCGGTAATGAGGCGTCATTATTATTTACCTACTCTACATTTCATAAATAAGTACTCAATAGTAAAATAGTACAGTAATACTGCAATCAGTTGGCCAGAGCGCTGGATTAACAACCAGATGGTTCTTGGCTCAACCCCATTCCAAAAAGAATAGATAATTTCCCAAAAAATTTAGTTTCGAAATTTTACTCAGAAAAGTTGAATATTGTGATATCGTTGTTTTTAATATTCTTGAATATTATTCGAATATTTGCTACCGAGAAATTATCGAGAAAAATTCAATGCTACGAACATTTATATTTAATATAATTTTCAACATTTTGTCGAACATTTTATTTCGAAAATTCTTCGTTTTTAGCGAATATTTACTTTTATCGACACTAAGGTTAGGCGGACGTAAGTACTTCGAAATATACACACAGCCTATCATATCACTTTAAACAGTGATATGACCGCCTTAAAATGACACAAAAATCGATATAAAATACTTATGTATCGTGAAATATCTACTTATACTTTCTTAAGAAAATACAGCAATTTAAAAAATGTTTAATTTTTTTGTGAATTCCATTCAATATTTTTAGAAAATGTTATATGAGTCATCATAATGTTACCTTAAAAAGAATTATGAAAAAGTCCAAAATCCATTAACCGAGTAATAGTCCCAGCAAAAGCTTTGATTGTCAGGTAACGAATTCAGAAGCTAATATAACGTCCACTCACTACTTACACATTAGCTGAATAACCCATTTTTTTTAACATTAGAGGCAACAAGTTACCACATATTATTACAAGTAGTTATTTTAGATAATGATTACTCATTAAAATAACTACTTCCCAGCTATTCAATAACTCATTTATTTTAAAGTATTACAGAAGTCATTACCCAACAAACTAAATGATGTCGTAATGATAACATAACAATATTATTTCAACGACAAAGAAGACCAAAAATGATATCGTTTACAATTCTAAAATGATAAAGGCTGCCTTCTAAAAGATGCACTCGAAAATGATATCATTATTTTAAAAGATAGTAATACTCGTAATATCGAAAAATTAAAGCAGCACGATAATTTTGCAGTAATTTATCCACATGCAGTTCTCTTTCAAATGAATGCTGATATTCTTCTATATAATAAATTATATGTTTTACAACGCATTAAAATTTTATTATAACTAATTTTATAATTAAAATATTTTTTATGAAAATTATTGAAGTTTATTTCTGTTTTTTTATCGATATTTCATCATAAGCAGTGTTGCCAAGATGTGGGAAAAAAAAGAGGCAAAATTGAACTTTAAAAAATGTCAAAAAAGGTTAAGTGCACGAAAAAATAAGGCCAGAAAAAGTTAACATTTTTGTTTTTTTTTTTTCAATTTAGAAACTTATTTCTTCTCATTCTCAGTAGTTTTCGATATTTTGAAAGATTTTGTAATAAATTTATAAATAAAGCATACAGTGCAGAATTCAACACAAAAATTCCCATACAAATTAGGTTATATCAAATTTTAGAATTTTCTTCATATGAAAAATTACAAAAATTTTTTAAATGATTGTTTTTTTTTTTTTTTTTTTTGTCATTTTTGATTAAGCCTTTACAAACTTTTTTGGTGATTTTTCGTTTTTATATGATTATTTATTTTTTTTTTAATTATGAATACTTTCCATTGTTAATGAAATATGTATATAAAAAAAATTGTTATAATAATCGATTTAGTAAGTCCATGAAATTAGATTAATTAGAAACGCCGCACTTTGAAATTTTATGTTATTACTAATCTCGATTTTTGTGCGAATAAATACTCATGATTGTTCAAATGAATAATTCTGTAAAAATAAAATTGGTTATAGCAAATAATAAATTATTTTCTACGTTTTTGAAGGCAATTTCAAAAATCAGAAAATGCTAGAGGAAAGCTGGAAGCTAAAACGAAAATTTAGAGGCTACAATCAAAAAAAGTCTAGATTTAGCCTTAAAAATGATAAAATGGCAACGCTGATCATAAATTTTCACAATTAATTATGATATCATATACAAATTTCAATAATGATATTACAAGTATTAATAAATATGATATCATTTCTTGGTTTGTTTGGTATTAGTGAAAACAATAGGGACTAATTACGTTTTAGGTTACAAATAAGTAATGAAATGACAAAATATAAAAATATGCTTTTTTATTTTTCTTTTCAAATGTAAAATGATTTTATAAATTTTAATTACTGATTTCAGAAACAACAGATTTTTTGGCGCACCAATTTTTATGTTTGCAATTCTGAATATATAACCATTCTTTAAATATGTGAATTGGTAAACCCTATTAAAAAAGTAGCATTTTCAAAAATCTAATCATAAATAAATAATTGCATACCGGGTTATAAATAAGTAGTTACTAGACTACTTCTATGTAATAAAGGCAGTATGTTGTTGTCGTTCAAAAGTAACTACACCTGTAACTACATGACAGTTTTTGCTAGAAATCTAATCTTGTCAATTGATTTTTAATTTTTCTTTTTAAATTTTTAAAGATTTGTTTTTATTTCGAAATAAACCTTTTAAGTTGAGCTTTAACAAATAAATAAAATAAAAAGACTTATTCTACTATTTGGTTTTAAAACAAGAACTAAGAAGACAATTACACAAAATGTAAGAAGCCCCACCCTAAAATAATCTACAACAGCAAAACCTAAAAATAAAACAATTGTTAACACAACAATCAATCACAGCTTTAAATTATTGATTATTTAACCAAACAAATAACATGAAAATAACACAGAAATGACAATTTGAAAAAATATAACAAAAAATAAACGTGTTAGAAAAAAGTACATTTTCACAATTTGAACTACTTTTACATGAGAAAAAGCATAAAAAAAACAAATAGGGAAATGTTTAAACCTTAAACCAAAACACCAGTGAGACAAATAAATATAAAATCAATAGACAAATCTGCAAAAAAAAAACGAAAACAATAATTCTTTAAAAAAAAAGTATGAAAAAAACCTTCTACAGTAAATAGAAAAAGTGAAACCGGAAAACAAAATAAAAACAAGAAAAACCTCATTAATTAAATCCTACTCGTACTTAAAGTAATTGAAAGCAACAAAAAAAAATAAATAAAATAAAAATAAGAAGTAAACAAAACAAAAATAGTGGCCTGTATATTAAAAAACAAAAACAATTATGAGAGCTTATATTACTAATATAACCGTTAGTGTGAGTTTGATGTGAGTGTATGCAAATTAGAAGAAGAATAATGAGAAACAATAACAAAACAATATTGTTGTATTAAAGACGCTAAGAAGATTAGCAAAACAACAAAACAATAATAAAATTACAATAACAGTAACACACATACATAAAGGTACTATTTTAAACAAATTTTATCAAAAGAAAAAAGACTGAGCGTAAATAAAAACAAAAAACAAGAATAAAATTGTTTTTCCAAAAAGTAAAATAAAAGAAAAGAACTAAAAAACTAAATATTATTTTAATTCTGTTAGTGTCGCGTATATTATTTTTTTTTTGTGTTATTGTGCAACCACATTTATTCCGTTTAGTCTATCAGTACACTTTTCATCAAGACATTAAATTTTATAACACAAAAGAAAAATCCGCTGTTATCGCTTAAATGTTTAAATAAAATTAACACATTGTTGTGTCGCTGTTAAAGATTATTTCGGAATTAATTCGCATATGTGTGCGTGGTTTTACCAAAAATTACACAGACACTTCAACGTTTGTAGTTAATAACAGTAAAACAAAAAAAAAGAACAAAATAAAAATCACAATTTAACGTTACATTTAATTTGGAGCACAATGTTTTGGAAGTGTCGAAAAATTCAAATATTTGGACGAAAGGGTAAGTGAAGAAGTGTCAAAGATATACATATGTAAATGCATTCAAATGGAATTGTTAACAAAAAGATTTTAATTTAAAATTATTTATGGTATGCGCAACACAATTTAAAATGTTTTACTTAAAAATGTAATCCATTTCCTTTAGGAAATTTTTTTGGCTGCGTAAACAGAGTAATAATTAACTAGAGAAAATGTTTATTCAGATTTAGTTAAGTTATAATTCTCTTCCAGTTCACTACAGTTCTACTTCAGCTCCAGTTCAATTCCAGTTCAGCTCCAGTTTAGTTCTAGTTCAGTTCTGGTTCAATTATTTGTCAGTTCAAGTCCAGTTTAGTCCCAACTCTAGTTTGGTCCAGGGGTTCTCACAAGCAACAGCTTCGCGACCCACTAAAATTTTTGAAATAAGTGAACAAGAAATCTAAGGTTTGCAATATGATTTTAATATTTAATATCAAACAAGTTTTGTCAAATATAGGCTAAGTTTTAAATATGAAGTTTTATTTATAATTAAGATTGAAAACATTCCGGCCACACATTTTTATACAAGGGTGAATATTTAACACGTGAGAATGTTATATTCGGCTTGGCCGAATCTACATAGATTGGAGGTGGGCGGTACAGTGGGTGAACCACGCCTTTTTTCTGTTTCCGAGTTTACAAGTTTTAAATGTCGGCCGAAAAGTATAAACTGGAGTTACGACGGACACCCTGTTATTCTAGTATTTGGTCCATAACTTTTTTTTATCAACCGATTTTGCTCATTTTAAATAACAAACAAACCTTATATAAGATAAATATTTAGACAAAATTTCGTCCTCAACAGACAGACAGACGGACATCGTTACATCGTGTTAGATTTTCACGAGGACCCAGAATATATACACTTTATGGGGTCTTAGATAATTATTTCGACATGTTACATACGGAATGACAAACCTAATATACTCCAATCATTTTTTGATGGGTAATATAAAAATAAGTAAATACTTTTTCAAGAGAAAATATTTGGTACTATAATCTCATATTATTCTTAAATCATTCTCAAGCTTAAGTCAGAATTTTCAAATTTAGCAAAATATTAAATTTATTATTAGGTTTAAAGTTTGTTTCGGCCTACTTAATAAATTATTTTAAAAAAGTGAGAGATCCGGTGTAGTTGTTTGTTTTTCTTCCAATTTATCTGGAATATTTAGAACTAAATATAAATTATGGTTTTTGCTTCTACAGCCGCCCTTAAATTATATTTAAGTATTAAGTTTGAATCAGTTTGATAATTAATACAATTTCACATTCCCCATTTTGTTGAGAAAGTTATTTTTTGAAATTTGATAGAACGTTTAATTTAGTACTAGCATTAATTTGAGTTCATACTTTCGTATTAAGTAAAAATATATATAGAATATAAAAGTTGTGATTATTACATTGCCGATCTGACTGCCCTGTATTAAATTTGCAACTAAAAATAGGTTGATTTAAAAGGACATAATTGATATAATTACTCACACGGATAAATATAGTATTTAGTTTAATTTCGACCCCTATATGAATTGATCAATTCGATAAAATCATTAAGAAATTTCAAGACATTTTATGAAGTAAATTTGCATTATTCGATCTTGAAAGAAAATGCTTTAAATCTTGTATTTAAGTAAATGGTTTTAGCGACCCCACTAAAGTGTTTGTACGGACCCCTATTTTGGGACCGTTGATCAATCCTATTGTCCTACAGTCTCGATTATAGCCTAGTCTATAGTCTCGACTATAGTCCAACCTATAATCTCGAATATAGTCTTGACTATAGTGTATTATATAGTCTCGACTTGTCTATTGTCCAATCTTTGTCTCGTCTGTAGTCTAGTATATTGTCTGGAGTATAGTTTAACTTACAGTCTCGACTATAGTCTAGTCTATAGTCTCGAATATTTTCTAATCTATAGTCTAGTCTACTGTCTCGACTATAGCCTAGTATGTTGTCCGGACTGTAGTCTAGTCTATTGTCTCCTATAGTCTCTATTATAGCCTAGTCTATAGTCTCGACTATAGTCCAGTCTATAATCTCGAATATAGTCTTGACTATAGTGTATTATATAGTCTCGACTATAATCTTGTCCATTGTCCAGACTTTGTCTCGTCTGTAGTCTAGTATATTGTCTCGAATATAGTTTAGCTTACAGCCTCGAATATAGTCTAGTCTACTGTCTCGACTATAGCCTATTATGTTGTCCGGACTGTAGTCTAGTCTATTGTCTCGATTATAGTCTATTGTGTATTCTTGATTAGAGTTAGTAGGTATTTTGTTGTATAAATATTGAGTTAGTAATGAACAAGATAATAAAATTTTTAATCACTTAGTTGCCTGTAAATATAAAACAAAAAACGTAATTTGTAATTAAAAAACATGTCACTTTAGTTTCATTCAGTACTAGTTCAAATTTGGCATAGCTTAAGTTTAATTCTATGTCTTTTATAGTTCAATTCTAGCTAAGTTCTTATTTAATTAATTTTCAGTTTTTGTACATGCCTTCTTCAATGCTAATGCAATCCTTCTTTAGTTCTAGTTTTTTTCTTCTAGCTCGATTTTAATACAATTCATGTTAGAACCTAAATCAGTTCTGGTATATATATATTTGTATCCAATCTGGTAAATTTTTGATCGTTTTTTTATAGAAAAATTGTTTTTTTTTTTTTTTTTTTTTTTTTTGCTATAGAAAATTTAGTCTGAAACCCCTGCAAAAGTAATAAATATTTGTTAAACTTTAAATATTTAATAACGAACTACTAACTACTTAATAACTAACTAATTAATTAATAACTAACTACTTAAATATCACTAAATGAATCCTTACTTTTTCCAGCTATATTAATATTGGCCCTGATACTCTGTTGTTTTCTAACCCTAACAAATGGAGATGAATCCACAACAAGAGTACGTAATCTACCCAAAATAACAAAATCACGAGTCATGGTCACAAGGGCGACAACTACAACAACCTCAACGACGACACCAACACCCACATCAGCAGCCATTGAAGAGACAACAACGGGTATAAATGATATTTGTATACATGGCATAACAGCAATTATAGGAAATTCAGAAGAAGAACAGACTGTGATTAAGACACAAAATGAATTAGTGGAAATTATAGAAGGAGATATAATGATCAGTGTCATTACAAAGGATACCGTTTCAGCCATGTTTGTGATAAACCGTTTAAATGTAGCAAATCTTTTGGAAGCTAATTTTGAAATAGGTAAGATTTTTACCATTAGTGAGATTGATAAAATCGATTTCCTTAACAATATTTTTTCAGGTATTCGAGCTATATCTATTGACAATGATAACTTGGTGGAGAATCTACTATTGCAAGAGGTGGAATATCAACAGCAGTGCATTACCCATGCCGTGGGTGTATTTATTGATTTCGATTATTATAATATGCTAGAAAATGTTATCAAAGAATTGGATTATAACATTTGGCCTATACCTTCTATACGTGCTGATATTTTTCCTAAGGTAGCTCATTTACTATACCAAATGCCTTGGGGTGATCAAATTTCTTCAGTGGAAATTTTGACGGAAAATCTTAATGTTTATAATGATTTTATGGATGCTGTACGGTCGGAACACATGTGTTTGATGCACTTTAAAAGTGATACAAATATTTATATACTGTTCGGTAATAAGATGGCTTCAAGTTTTAAAGAAAATGGCACGGTGTTTGCAGTACCTACGGAAAGACTGGATAGACATTTTATAATAGGTGAGTTCGTGGGGAATTTCTGAAATGACTATAAATGAATTTGAATGGAATAGAACTATACTAGAATTGAACTAGAACTGATATAGAACTGATATAGAATTGAACTAGAAGTGATGTAAAACTGATGAAGAATTGAACTAGAACTGAACTGGAGCTGAATTAAAAATGAACTAAAACTAAACTAGAATTGAACTAGAACTAAATTAGAACTGAACTAGAGCTGAACTAGAACTGAACTAGAACTGAACTAGATCTAGAACTGAACTAGAAACTAGAACTGAACTAAAACGAAAAACTAGAAATGAACTAGAACTGAACTAGAACTAAATTAGAACTAAACTAAACGAGAATTGAACTAGAGGTGACTTAAATTAAACTAGAACTGAACTAAAACTCAATTAAAATAAATATAGATTTGAAATGGAACTGAACTAGAGATAATCCAGAACTGAATAAGAACTTCCAATCAGAACTAAACTAGAATACAACTAAAACGGAACCTGAATGAAAATGAATCCTTTTATCCATTATTTAACATCTCTTCCCTCCTTCTCTTTCAGATTTGCCCAACAAATCGTATATATTAATGGAAAACGAAATCGATCTACATCTAGTGGACAAAAACTCAACACAAATTACACTAGATGAACCACTTATAGGAAAAACTATATTGCCCTCTCGCGTCTTGGCCTTTGCTCGTCCTATGCTCGAGCTCTCCCGATGGATGAAATCTTCTATGCAAAAGAATTGCAAGCGTATAGAGGATTTTTTCGCCATTGAAACCTGTACGAATTTTCTAGCCTTCATAAATGATTGGGTTAAGCCTGAATATCATTTAGTCAATCATAATACTGCTGAATTATTGGACCTGCTGCGAATGCGCCATTTGGCTTCGTTAATGAATTTTCAAATGTTTCAAAAGTTTGTAGATGAGACCAGGCCAGGTGCTCCTCCTGGTCCTCTAGAGTTTGAGGAGAAAATAACAAATTTACAAGAAATCGCCAGTCAAAATTTTGTTACCAATATAACCACCTATTATCACTATAATCGTGATAATCATACTAGTGTAGAGTTGAAAACAAAATTTGGTCATGTTTTCAATTGCCAGTATACGGCGGGAGGAGATAATTCACGTTATCCGTTTTTGTTTGATGGTGAATCGGTGATGTTTTGGAGAATTAAACCTGATACTTGGGTGGCTACTGGCATGACAGCAGCCATTTTGGGGATACTTTGCACTTTAGCTATTTTGGTGTTTATTGTAGTGCGCATTTCGTTGGGTGATGTATTTGAAGGAAATCCAGTGACTTCCATTTTGCTGTTACTCTCCCTCCTGTTGATGTTTACCTCGTTTATACCGTTTTCTTTGGAATATGTAGGCGAACATCGTAACTCACATGTAACATTTGAAGATGCCGCCACTTTGAATACTTTGTGTGCGGTAAGAATTTTTATTTTGACTTTGGTATATTGTTTTGTGTTCTCCCTCCTGCTGTGTCGTGCTGTAATGTTGGCTTCCATTGGCTCAGAGGGAGGTTTTCTGTCACATGTTAATGGCTACATACAAGCAGTAATATGTGTCTTTAGCATCATGGTGCAACTAGTTATGTCCATACAATTGTTGGTGGTCATGCATATAGCTTCTGATAAAATTTCCTGTGAAAATATGTATTATGGTCATTGGCTATTGGGTTTACTGTCATATGATATGTTGCTCTTGCTGAGTATTATTGCCTTGGTGCCCTTTATCTATCGTTCTCAGAGAAATTATCGAGAAGGTATTTTAATTGTTATAGGATCCGTTTTAATTTTTATTATATGGATCGTTTTCATTGCCCTGTCTATGTTTGGTGATGAAATGCGTGATGCTGCCTTACCTTTGGGTTTACAAGCTTCTGGTTGGGCTATATTAGTAGGTATATTAATACCCAGAACTTTCCTGATAGTAAGAGGCATAGAACGTTCGGATATAGCCCAAGCTTTGCCATCTCTAACCTCACTGGCGTTTGCGCAAAATAATCAATACTCATCGGAGCAGGTGACTATTTTTTAGTTTATTTTTCCTTTTTACTGTCAGTAATTTTAAAATTTCCTTTTTTTAGAGTGTCTACGAATGCGTCAATCCCGCCATGCGCAACATTTCCCAGGACGAATTAAACCATCAAACACCCAGCGAAATACCCACTCTGCCCCTACGTGGTGGTGGTCCCCGTCGTCAACAGTTCTTTGCCAATTTACGTCAAGCCAATGCCAATATTGGACCCAATCGACAAAACACTACAAGAGTACAGCGAGGCTCTCCCAATCAATCTGAGCAATCTTCACTAGATGATGAGGAAGACACTCCCGAGAGCAGCAAAATTACTAGATTTTAAAAAACTTCTTACTTTCAAAAATCTCATGCTTCCCCAAAACAAATTTGTCTTTAATAAAATGGACCAATTGACTGTTTTTAAATTTTAAACAATTTTTTGGAAAGCTCTCTTGAAAAGTTTACATTTATTATTAAGTCTATTAATGGTAATTTAAAAGATCTTTCATTTTTCTTCTTTAAAACACGAATAATTTTAAGTTTAAGATATTTTTTGAATCAGTAATAATTATTTTAAAAAGTAAAAAAATATTTTCTGTTTTATGGTTAATGTAAGTTTAATACAGTTTTTTTTCTTGAAACATTTCTAGTCAAAATCAATACCTTAAGAAATCCTTTAAAAAGGATTTTAATAACAAGTGTAATATTACGTTTTCAAAATAAATTATGATAATATTTATAAAATAAAATTTTAAAGTATTTATACAAAAATTAAAAATAATAAATGTAGTTTAATTTTTCACCTAAAGGAGATCGGAAAAGAGCAATTTGGGAAATAACAACCGTATTCCAAAAAAAAAAACTTAATACAGCTTTACTAACTATTGTTAAGCAAAAAAGTTGCACTTAAAATTGATGATTCGCTTAATGTACCTTTAGTAAACCATTGCTAACTTTAAATATTTAAAAGTTGCATTTAAAATTGATGATTCGCTTAATGTACCTTTAGTAAACCATTGCTAACTTTAAATATTTAAAAGATGCATTTAAAATTGATGATTCGCTTAATGTACCTTTAGTAAACCATTGCTAACTTTAAATATTTTAAAGTACTTAAAAGCTACTTTAAGATTATTTCCGTTAGATACATGTTCCAAAAAATATGTATTCAGACGTAAAATTTTGAAAAAATGGTCAGTTTTTTTAATTTCCAGATGTTAAGATTTGTTCCGAAATAAAAAAATGCGTATAAGCTGAATTCCCGGACCGGATAATATTTTCTGCACATATATTCAATTTAAGCTATTTTGTAATAAAATCATAAACATAAGCAGGAAATAGTCTATTTTTCCTATTTTGAATTAAAATACCAAATATTCGACTTTTTCGTTGTTTGCTCTTTCCACTTAATTCCAAAATGGTACATTTTTATGTACAAGACTTAGATTAAGGTTTCATTAATCTAATGTATCAACTTCGGATAAAAAATTAAGCATTTTAATAGAAAAAATAATAAAATAGTTAAATTAAAAAAAAAATTAATTAAAATCATGTAAACAAAAACAAAACAGAATATTCGTTATTTGGATACTTATAATTACAACCAACAAAAATAAAAGTATTTCATTTATACATAATTATATTTACATAAGGTAAATAATGATTTTTTTAATAAAAAACTTATTTATCATCAAAAACTTACTAGAACATTAAAAATAATAATTGAATAAAAGAGTTAACGAATAATTTATTCTAACTATTCACAACACTGACAATATAAATGTGAGAGAAACTGAGAAGGGTTGCTTACATAAACAAAAAAAAAAGTTTATTAGTTAATATTGACTTTAAACAGTTTTTTGAAGCAGGTTAGTATTCGAGCTTTAGTTGGAAAACAAATTCCAAAGATTAATAAATCGACTACTACTTCTTGGATCTTCATAAGTTTTGATAGCTTTTTTATTTCTTAAAGCTTTCAATAAATATGCTTACTAACTACTAATTTTTTCGATATGTTATATTTAAATTTTGAAACAGTAATTGATTTTAGTTAAAAATGGATAAAAGGAGGCACCATTACATCGTGCAACAATTTCCCAAAAATTCTTTCATTCATGAAAGAATTCATTCAATTCATGAATTGATATATTTATATAACTAGAGGCCATATATAATAAAACTGCGTACTGTTTTTTTTTTCGAGGACGTCAGATTTTCTTTCGAAATGACTTCAAAGTTTCGAAAAATACACAACTTAAAAAACAATTATAAAATATTTACCAAAATTATATCAACCAAATATGGATGTCAAATGAAAGCTGGGAATCTCTGCAATAAAACACATTGGGTCGATATAATCTTCATAAATATTTCATAATATTCTTAAAAATTACGCATCTTTTGAAATTTGAAATCGTTTTAAGAGGAAATTTAACATAGTGGAGAAAAATGAGGTACACGGTTTTACCAGGGATGGTCTTTACTTTTATCCACAAAATGATATTTTCAGGTGTGCGAATGATTGTTGCAAGTTGATATATTTTTTGAAAATAATAGTAAAAGGTAACATTTTCAACATTTCTTAAGTTTTTGTGCTGCAACATTGGAATAAAAAATATTATTATATTGCTGCTTTCAATTGACACCCATACTGAGTTGATATAATATTTGTAATATAGCTGTAGAGACCATAATCTAAGAGCAACATATTATGATTGGAACATACGATCACAGCGAAAAATAGAAACGACTATAAGTAATAATTATTATAATTCCATTTTGTCATATTGTAACAGATTTTATGGCTTGTTTTTTCATGTTATGATTCTAGTTCTACATATAATTCAGCAATTTTACTACACCATAATCCCTTTATATGAGATTATAACTTTTAATATTATTATTCTATCTTATTATATTATTATACCACATTGTCATATCACTATTCCATTTTATCATATTGTTATGCCATTTTTCATTATATTATTCCATTTTATCATATTATTATCCCATGTTACAATATAGTTACCCAATCTTATCATAATAATATTTTATTTTGTCATATTTTTATTCCATCTTATCACATATTAAAATAAAACTTATTAATAAGAATTAAATTAAAGTAAATAAAAAATTAAATAAAAATTAAATGAAAGCAATAGAGAAAAACTATTTTCTTATTAGTTGTTCATGAATTATATTCATTTGTACCACCACATATATATATATATATATATATATATATATATATATATATATTTAATAGTAGTTAATCAATATCTTATATTGCTTGAATCACATCGAGTATAACCATACCTTGTCTTTTTATATTTATTTATATATAAACCAAATGAGAATTGCAATGAAGTTAGAAAACAAACATTACAAACAAAAGATATTTAAAAACAAACAAGAATTTTTCCACTAAGTTTGTGAAAAGTATATATATATATATATATCAACATTTTATTATCATGGAAATAATAATATTAAAACAGAATATGGTTTAAGAACAGGAAAAAAGACTGCAAACATTTAATGGTTGAAGAAGTAATGATATTTTTCCTATTAATAGAATTTTGTTTCTGGTTAAACTATTTAAAAACATATAAATTTTTCAGCCAACCATTTTAAAATTTTTATTGAGCGTAAGCATTAAATGACAAAATTTCAACAAAACTATTATTTTTATGAACACAGAGTTAATAAAATTCAAAAAATTAACTATGAAGACATAATATTGTTGTAGCGATACTGCTGTAATCATGTTTTTTCTCCAATTCATTTTTCTTCTATTGTTATTACTTTGAAGGTTTAAATCAAATATACCGTTAAATAAGCATGTACTAAAACTTTAGCTACAAGGCTTTTTAAGCTCTTAAGTAAAAGGTTTGTACATTCGCTAATTTTCACCTTAGCAAAGTCATATAACATAAGCTATTCACCAATCAACAAAAAAATTACTTATTTTTCCTAAAAGCTTTATATACCTAGTAAAAAAAATCGTATAAATATTTCTCTAAAATACATACATACATACATATCGTTGGATGAAATGAAAAGATACATAAGTAATATTTTTACATTTGCATTAGTTAAGAATTAAAAACTCGTTAAAAGCCTATTTAATTAATTACACAGGGCGACAAAAATGGTATTATCTTTTCCGTGGGATTTCTCAATAATTTAGGGTACTCTTGATTATGGAATTCTAAGCCTATAAATATTTTTTTTTTTTATTTATTAACTCTAGTTCATGAGATTAACCGTAAAATAAAAAATGAAAGAAGTTTCACCACATATTTAATAAAATGCCAAAAAATCTAATTCGAATTAGCTCCAAGTTATATCTGCATAATTTTATAATTTTCTCAATAATTTCGGAGATATTTAAAAAAAATTGTGTAAAAAAATAAAATAATAATAAATTAAATTTCTTACTATTAATTAATAAATTATTCATTTTTTACAAATTTTAAAAAATTTTGTTTTTTCTTCCTTTCTTCCTTTTCTTCTTTGTCATAATACTGACTATATTACAAATATAACGAGTTATATTTCATTAAATTCGATGGATAAATGTAGAACTTATTCAAATTTAATTGATGGTATCTCATTTAAAAATGATACAAAAAATAATAAAATTATTTACAAAAACAACGAAAACATTTCAAGAGTAGTTATATGTCTTTTCATTTGTAATATATTTCATTGTAATATATATATTTTAAATTAAAGGAGAAAAAGTAAAGTATTTTTGATCGTTTTTTGATGTTAAACGTTTTTTTTTTTTTTTTAGAAAACAAAAATTATTAATTATTATATATTAATAGATATAAAATAGTTTTTGTACATTTTTATATTAACAATATTTTATATTCATTTATCTATATTTGGCATAACATTATTGTTGTGTGCCAGATTGGCAGAAGAATTCAAAGATATATTAAATTCATTTTAGCAATATTTTAATTTATATCAAAGTACAGTTTAATAGAAAATAATCACATTTAATGTTAATTATATTCATCAACAATTAACTTACGTTTATTTAGAAAACTATACTGTATATTTGTACAGGGAGTAAAGATTGTTACCATTAAGGATATTAAGCACTTCACTAGCACAAAGATGACTCTAGCCAAAAAAAAAAAATATTTTTCTATTGTCATTGTAATCCCCTAAGAAATGATCGGTAGTCTCATTTTCATTTAAGTTACAGATTGCGCATAAAGTTGTTGTTTTGTTTGTAAAATATCTACCATTTAGATCTAGTAAACCTCTTCTTATTGCATTTAGTGTATATTCTTCACGTTCTTTTAATATCAATAAATCAGTTATTTTTTTCCATTGAGTGCAAAGTACATTTTTCGAAAGAACAGCTTTAGCTGCAACTCGTGGAAGTTGTTGAAGATTCATATTTAGAACTTTATTTATGTAGCAGAAGTGAAGTTTTAATGTTGATGAGAATAAGGAGTTCATACCAGTTTCAAGGTATAACATATAGTCTGGTGTTTTTTTTCAGTTTTTTTAATTTTTTTAATAAAACACAATTTTCAACCGATTCATATTTTACATAGCTCCATATTTGAGCAGCATAAAACATTATAGAACGAGAAAATAACATATTTTTTTATGAACCCCAGTTCGATCCTCAGTGTAACTCGATTTTTTATGTTTTTATTTTTTTTTTTTTTGAAAATGAATTTTAAAATTTAAAACATTGATTTTTGCAAAAATTTTGAAACCTCGTTAATTTTATTTTTTATGTTTTTTTTTTTTTTTTTTGGTTATTTTTATTTATTTTTTATTTTTTTGGAAATTTAAATAATTTAATAAATTATTATTTTTTTACTATGTTTAAAATTAGTTGAACTTTTTATATTTTTAAACGTTATGATTTTTGCTTTAATATTTCTAATAAATAATCTGAATAATAAAATGAAGATCTAAGCACCATTTTTTTTTTTTTTTTTTTTTGGTTCCTGATGAACTGAGTCAGATAGGGTAGCTCTTTTTGGGATCATACAAAAATTTATATTCGCCTTCGCTTAGTATGATTATGGTTGGGAGGGGAAAACACTGTATTACCATAGAATATAAAATTGGTTCAATAAATCTAAATGTCAGTTTCCGTCTTCTTCATAATGTCTGTCAGTGTTCTCCGTGTCCCTCTTTCTGTCCCTTACTATCTCTCTATTTCTTTCTCTATACTCTCTGACACCACAGCAGATACAAAATAAAATAATATTTCTGTGCATGTCAACTTTTTGTCTATTCGAAGTAACATCGAATCCTCACGATTGCTAACAAGACAGAACACGGTTTCAAAAATTTTGTAAAATTGAATATTTTAAATTTTAAAATTAATTTTTAAAAATAATTAAAAATAATTAAAAACTCGATTTTTTAAAATTATTTTTAATTATTTTTAAAAATTAATTTAAAATATTGACTTTTCCAAAAATTTTGAAACCTCGTTCTGTATATATGTATATATAATATACTTTAATTGTCAAAATTATTTCAAAAATTTTAAAAAATAAAAAACTGGGTTCAAACGGAGGTTCAAGTCAGGTTCAAAACAATTAAAAATATAAAAAAATGCAAACAAAATTTTTGTCACAATTGGGATTTGAATCTGGGTTTATGATATATAACAGTTTTTTTTTTATTTCTTTGAGACTTGAGGATTACACTAGGGAACAGTCATTTTGTGGTTTGGAACTTAACTGCAAAATTAGTAAAATTTAAAGTTTACATTTTTTAAACTTTGTTTTTGTTTTAATAGAAAATTTCACTTCTTCGACGCGTTTTCAAGAATAGACACCAACATTTATTTTTAAAACAATAAAATGCTTAATAAGATTTATTAAGCATTTATTATTTATTTATTATATGAACATAGAATAACAACATTATATTCTAAATGTCCAAATCGATTAAAATTTATTTACTGTAAACAGGTTGGGCATATTTTAAATTAAAATATGACTGCACCATGTATCCTTTAGCTATAAATATAGAATCTACAGAGCGTATAGCTATAATTACGAATAAAAAAATCTGGATGAAAGAATTGGAGAACTTTTGATATTTAGTTAATATTTCTACTCCAAGTGGATACATATACGGGGACTAGGTAAAAAAAATGGATCTATCTTCAGTTTCATGCCAAATTTCATCAAGATACCTTTAAGATTGCGAACCAGCCGATCAGACGAAAGGACATAGTTGTGGTATACTTTAAAACACAATACCCGAACTACCTATGGTAGTATAGGGCAGGAGTGCCCACAGAATTGTTCCCCAAGGACCCTTTCACAATTTTTTTTCTTGGTGAATAAACATGTGAATAGAATTAGTCCCCCTTCAATAGACAATGTAGAAGCTACAAAGACCTTAGAAACTAGGAAGCAGTTCTTCATCTTCTATCCTCAGTCCTAAAGACAATAAGACAGTTTCTAGCTTTGATCTAGCATTTTGATTGAAACAAGATTCTTCGCGGACACCTTAAAATATTGTTACAGACACCAAGAGGCCCGCGAACCCCCACTTGCGAACCGTTGGTGTAGAGTATAAACAATTTTAGGCGCTGAAGTACATTTTTTGCAAAACAATTGAAGCGAGTTAGGTGTAGCAAAATAATTACATACACCAAATTCTTTGAAATAATCTAAAAGATGCTCATATCGAATTCTTGACATATAAGGTTACTATTTCATATGAAATTACCTTATAATTTCACGGCTTTTTATTTTGTTGTTTTTATAAGAGGTGAACTCTTTTACCTGAGACCATTTCCGAGCTACTTTTTCAGTAATTGTGAATTATATACACTATTTATAACAAATACAAAATTTCAGCAAAAATATAAAATTTGACTTTGACCTCTTACTACTAAGAAACGTTTTTTGCCAAGTATCTAGCTTGTGTCCCAGATTGCATTGACTTCCATGGTATTGATTAAGTTCGTCTTAAAATTTCTTGTAATTTTGCTTCCAGAACACTAAACGCTAAACAGTAGTGATTCCACACAAATAAATTTTTGATTAGTGATAAGAAAATTTTATGTTAAATTATAAACACAATTAAATTAATAAATTTATTCTCATATGAACTAGAGAATTTTCTTACACAATAAAAAACTGAGATAGGGTTCTTTTAAACCACTATAAACCGGTTATTTGCGATCATAACTTTCAGGGATGCGTATTTGAGTGCGTTCTACCAGATTATTTGAAAAACGACACTTGGAAAAAAAATCGAGATACGCATTTTCTATATTAAGCCAACGATATGTATTTATATATATACATATGTATACAATAAAAATTTAATACTAAATGAAAACACTGAGACAAATTAAATTTAACAATGGAATTTTGTTAATATTTTTTATATTTAATATAAAAATATGTTCAAAAATATCAAAAAAAAAAATTCAACAAAAATTTTAATTAATTTCAAATTTAGTCCTACATTTTTTTAATATAAACTCTTTGACAGTTTTCTCTGTGTATTATTCTTTTTACTGAAAATATAATAATGTCCCAGCAAAAAAAGGAATTTAAAAAAAGCTGAAAATGTCATGATTTTAATATTGTGTTGTCATTGTAAGGAAGTACTTAGTGCTGAAAAAGAGATGGTAGGATGTTTATTTTATACTTCTTGTTCATTGCTTTTGAATTACTTATCTTAAAACTAGGTTTGTAAAATTTAAAAAAAAAAGATTATGTTTTAGCCTTTTTAAAAGAAATTTTAATTTTCTTAGAAATTATTAACCTTTTTTTCCCGCTAAAAATTAAATTTTTCACTTTTTTGCCAGTAATTATTAAGAACTTTCGAAAAAGTACAAAATCAACACTTAGTTTTACTTTTGAAGTTGTGAAAATGTTCTTTTTTGGAAGCACTTGATTTTTTGCTGGGTGTGTTTGTGTATTTCTTGTTTTTAGCCTGAAATTATTTGTTTTTCTTTTTTCTTGATAATTTTTTTATTATAGTTTTTTCAGTCTTTGTGTTATCCTTTAGTTTTGCATTAAACACGTTAACAGCAACAAGAAGAACAACAAATTACATTATACACAACCACATGATGATGAGTATTTACGTCACATTTTACGTTGTCCTTGCTACCGCAAAATTATGTTTCTTTTCTTCATTTTCTGCAGTGTTGCCAGGAGGTGGGAAAAAAGAGACCAAATTGAACTTTAAAAAAAGATCGGAAAAGGCTTAATGGCCCAAAAAGTAAGGCTATATGTTTTGTTTTAAAACTTATTTATAATTTTTTTTTTTCTTTTTTTAAGATATTGTAATAAATTTTTAAATAAAATATAGAACGGCTACCAGCAAAATGATGCAGTAAAAAATCGTTCACAAAATATCCATACAAATTTGGGTTATACATATTTTATTATTCATATGAAAAATAATCCGATGTTTTGACGTGATATTTCGTAACTTTTGAACTATAATTCCATTTTGATTTATCGTTTCTAAATTTCTGGTTGCTTTTCGCACTCCTGCTATCTATAAGATTTTTTTTTTTAATTATATTCATAAATATTTTCTGTGATTAAAGAAGTTTATTAAAAAATAATTGCCTATAATAATTGATTAATTAGGTTCATAAAATTAGTTAAATTATATTTGGTTTGGATATTTAAGTGCCGCATTCGAAAATTTTAGTTAAATATAAATAATCTTGATTTTTTTTTTGTGCGAATTAATACACAAAAATTTCAAATGGATGATTCTGTAAAAATAAAATAGGACAACAAATTATGTTTTTCTTTGTTGAATTACTAAAATTTTAGCCCCTTTAAGGTAATTTAAAGAATCAAAAAAGACTAAAAAAGGTAGAAGCTAAGCTGAAAATTTTGAGGGCAAAAGCAAAATAAAAAGGCTAGATTTAACCTAAAAAAAGCTAAACTGGCAACACTGATTCTCTATTATACTCCTGCTATCTTTCAGTTTAACTGTTGTATATTTAATTTTCAATGTATGTGTGTTAAATGTATGTATATATATATATATATATATATATATATATATATATATATGTGTGTGTGTGTGTGTGTGTGTACAAGTAAATAAACATGTGTATTTTGGGCTTGTGCATATCTGCTTTTTATTTTATTTCACTTGTATAAAAACTGACTTCTGTTTTATTCTTTTTGCTATTTTTTTTTTCCTTATTTGTATGAATGAAATGTTTGTTTATTTTCTGCTTTTTTTATCATGTTGTTGGTTGTTTTACGTCTTTTTATATAAATTTCTTTTCTTTTTGTTCTTTTCTTTCATACTGACGTCAAAAGGCTTTCTCTTAAACACCACCTTTCGTAATTTAAATTTTAAATTTTTATAGAGAAATGTCTACAAAAAAAATCAAAGTAAAAAAAATCTCTAGTTGGTATACTCAATTTATGTATAGAAATCTATGAATAGTCCAAAAGCAAAGTGAAATAGAATAATATATATTTTAGATAGTTTTCTAAAAAAAAAATTTTTAGGGAAAGTAGCAAAATGTTTTATATTATTTTTGTTATAATTATTTTCTATAGAGTTTCAGCTAAATATTTTTTTCCATTAAATTATTATTTCAGTTTTGATTTACAACTGTATTACACAAATCTTTAGTTTTTCTTTTAGTATTTAATTCACTTTATTTTCATTAGAAGCCAAACTTTTCAAAGTTTTAAAGGGAAATGATTAAAGTTATTTACATAGAAAAAATAAACTACAAATAATTTTTTTTTTAATAAAATTATTAATTAATTAAATATTCAAATTTAATTATATTATTAATTAATGTAATTAACTTTATAATTGGTTTAAAGGGTTTTCACAAAAATCGACAGCTTTAAAAAATATACGATTATACAGAAAAAAGAAAAATTTCTCAATAAAAATATATAGAAATAAAATAACTTAAAATTTTCAACCATTTTCAACTATTTGGGTTCATTCTATCGTTTAAAAACTGTAATACGAAATAAAAACATGTTATAAGGATTTTCTCAGTTTTCGAATGATGAGATTTTTAATCGTTTCGATGCTTTTGTAGATGTTCCCATCGTTGGTACCGGGGGTTATATTTAATTTCAAGATCCAAGTATGTGTCAAAGCTGTTCAATAAAAGATTATTTGTATGTAATCTGTATTGAATGTATTGAATGTTTTTAACTATCTGTTCGGATATCTGTCATATTCATTAATATTTTTATTGGTATATCATCCTGGGTCGTAAAGGTGCTCTGATAGGATTATAAGAAAATATTTATTAGAACGAGTTCATAGGTTTAAAAGAAATACATTTACATGTAATTATTGATGATTTTAACAAGTTCTATAAGACGCCTAGATGAAACTATGTTCCAAGATTCATTTCTGCTAATAAAATTTGGAGTTTTATTATATCTTTTCTTTAATTTTATTTACATTATTTAAATATTTTTAATAATTTAATATACTTTATATATTTTATAGAGTAATTCCATTTTATATTTAAAAATTTTGACCTCTCTGAAATTTTCTCTGTAGCAAATATTATTAAATTAAAATATTAAAAAAATTAATGATGGACTTTCAAGAAAATAATATTAAAAAATATTAATAAACATATTTTAAAAATTTATATATGGCATCTTAAAATACAAGCTTTTACAAATATTTTTATATCTTTTATATAACAAAAGTTATGGCCATTTAAATAAATATGTTAATCACTTTCAAAGCTATAGAGTTGCCACAGTTTTCAAAATAAAAATGAGAAATATTAATTTTATATGCCTCTGTATCCTCCTCTACACATGCACCAAATTTTATCTAAATCGGTAACCAAGGGTAAAAATTTTTTAAATATAAAATGGAGTTACTCTATAATAAAATTCATGCATTATAATTGATGGAAGGTTTTAATTAACCGTAGAATTGTTTTGATAAAAGTTTTAGTTAAATAGAATCAAAACTACGGCATTTTTCAAATTTAATATTTCACGAAAAATTACACTTATTTCGTATTTTAGTAAAAATACACCTTCGAACATTTTCTACTATGATTTAGCCGATTTTGGGAATATAAAAAGACATAAAATTGAGTTTTGAATATAAATTGTGATTATTAAAGTACTACAATTTATATATAATTTTAGATTATATAAAGATCGTAGATCTATCAAAATTTGGTATGATGCAAAACCTACAATTTAAAATAATTTCGAAATATTTAAAGAAATGCGACAAAATATATATTGAGACTTTATGAAGACTTTATTAAATCCTATAATTGAACATACTTTGGAACTATTTGAAGTTCAACGATTAAGCATGTGATTGAATATCGAACTGCGATCGATCATAATTTAAGATTATAAAAAGCTTGAGATTGAAGGTTATTTGAATTTATTTAAAAAAACTATGATTGAACATAATTTGGATCTATATCAAAACTTGCGACTGTACATAATTTTGGGCAATATATGGACCTACAAAGGCTCTATATAGAGATTCACTATTAGAAATAATTTTGAACTACATAAAGACTTCCGATTGAACTTATTTTGGAACAATTAGTTATAGACAAACGATAAAATGTAGCTTTTGACTATATAAAAATCTACTATTGAACCAAATTTGGTTCCTATGGTTGAACATAATTTATGACTCTATAAAAACCTGCAATTGAACATAATTTGTGACTACTTGAAAACATACGATTAAACATGATTTAGGACTATTAAATCCAGTGGAAACACAGAATTTGACAAATTAAATTAACAAAATGCAATTTTATTAATTTAGTCAATCTTTTTAATCTCTTTTTTTGTACATTAAATCGCTAATAAGTCTATTTAATAAAAGAAATTTATTACAAAACACCTGTATATTTATTACTCTTTCTTAAGCATTACTTCATTTTATTTTCCTTCTATACCCGTTCTAAATTTTACAACAAATTAGGACATCCCTTTTCAGCTTTCCCCTCAAATGAGCTTTAGTTTCCTGAGAACTAAGTTAATTTTTTTTTTTGCGTTAAGCATTTTCCCAGCACTAGCGCCAGCTTAACAATTTTAATCCTGTATTTATTAAAATGTACTTTAGTTTTTAACATTGTTTTTGTTTGCTATATTAATATCAATTTGCCTGCCTTTTACTTTTTAGACTATTTTATATTGTATATTGGCGCCAGTTTATTTTACACAACCACGCAGAAAGGAAAATTTAGCTGTAGTGGCCACAATCTAAGAGCAACACATTATGATTATAAACAAAAATTTTCATGATTCTATTTTATCATATTAGTGTGTCAGATTTTATTGGCGATTTCTTCATGTTACATTATTATCCCATTCTATCAGAATATGATTTCATTTTATATTATTGTTTTTATATTATTATTATAATTATTATTATTATTCTATCTTATTATTATCACATTTTATCATATTATTATCTCATCTTACCATATTATGTTTCCATTTTATCATATTATTATTACTCAATAATTAAAATTAAATCTATTAATTTAAAATTAACATTTCTATAAACTGCTAATTGAGCCCATTACATTTGTTTCAATCTTATAGATAAAAGTGCTTATTAATCATAAAAAATCATTTACATATTATTTGCCTACTAATTAATTTTATTTATTTGTGCAAGACTATACAAGATATTTTTTATTAACTAAACCCCTAATATTAGTTCATCAATATCATATATTACTTGAATCACACCAAATATAATAAAACCTTATCTAGTTATATTAATTCCTTTATAAACTAAATGAGAATTATAAAGAAGATGGAAAACAAACGTTAGAAAAAAAAATATTCAAAAACAAACAAGTTATGATTTTTTCAACCATATTAGTAAAAAACATATTTATTTGTAACATTTTATTGTTATGGAAATAATAATTTAATATGGTTTGAAAACAAAATATAGTTTAAGAAAAAGATTGATAATATTAAGCTTTTGTAGAAATATTAATATTTTTATACTAATAAAGTTTTTTTTTTTTTTTTGGTAAAAATATTTAAAACAGAAAATGTTTGTATTCAACTATATTAAAATTTGATTGATTATAAACATTTAATGATAAAACTGAAACGAAAACATTATTATCATAAACACAGTATTATTAAAATTAATGAAAATTAACAACGTGAACATAATATAGTTGTAGTGGTAAAGCCGTAACCATGGTTTTTCTCTGCGTGATACGCCACGTGCATCTGTTATTACTAGTATTCATAATACTCTAAACAAATAAAAAATTTCATATTCTTTAACAAAATTTATATAACTTCAAAAGAAAGGAAGCCCTTAAAGGCTTTCTTTTTGTTTTTGCCTATAAATAAACTCCTACATAATTATTTCTTTTGCTATTAGATTATTTTTTTTTAGCAGTAGATTTTTTCGATTAAAATGTATCAATGTGAATTTTTGTTGATTTTGTTTTGCGCAATGGGAATAAGTTTTTTGGTTACTTTGGGCAACCAGAAAGAATTTAAATAGATTTTAGAAACTGAAAAAGTTTAAGAAATGTAGAAGAATGTGATTTTATTAAGATAAAAATAGACTTAGATATTTTTTTATTTAGCGTATATTTAAATTTATAAACAGACTTTGAGTTTTATATCGAAATGTTAGTGAAATTTAAAAGGATTTGCAATTAGTGTCAATTTGGTAATATTAAGCTTAAAATTAGTGATAAACTGGAATATTATGACACCTACTATTAGAGCTAAATAGGAATTTTAAAAATATCTAATATCGGTGTTAATAGTGTTAACACCTATGATTAATGCTTATTAAGAACTAATAAAGATTAACGATTGGTACAATTTATGGCTGTAAAAAGAACTACGCTTAGTAATAATTTGAAGCTTTATAATGACCTACACTTAATATTAATTTTGTAATGCAGAAAGACCTACTAATATTAGTGCTTATTATGGATTATATAAAGACTTACAAATAGTCATAATTTGAGACTATATACAGATTTACGATTATTGCTGATTTTTAACTATATAAAGGACTACTATGAGACTATACAAAGACATATGAAGTCTTAATTTAACCATGGAACGATCTACAATTACTGAAAGTTTAGGACTAAAAATAGACCTACGACTAGTGCTAATTTAGAACTATATTAAGACCTATGACCAGTACTAATTTCAGAGCATATGTAGCGGCCAGGGCTAGAAATCAATAATAAACATTTTTGGAGCTACCAGACTGACTGGCGCAGATATATGGCATATGCTGGGCTATGACTCGTCGTATGGGATGACATTCTCGCCAGGTAGCTTTTGCCTGGATGCAGAAAAATAATACCAGATGAAAAAAAAAAGAATTTAAAAGAAAATCTATTTTGGACACCCGAAATAAGGTGGTGGATTACACTATTTCTATGTCTATATCTATTCGGCTAATTACATAACATTTCCTCTCCCTGCCTCAATTTTGCGGATGGTGTTTTGCCGGGACTATTTTCCCTCCCACAAGAGAATTAATAAAACAACTGGGGTTAAAAGACCTTAAAAAAAACGAAAACAACGGGAGGACTTCTGTATGACGTGCCATGATGTGGAGGAGCTTGAGACAGTGGAGTAAATACTCTGTCATTGTGCAGGGCTTCAGCGTAGTAGACTGAAGTAGTTTGGAAGCCATATGCTACACGAACTAGAGGAGGTTACGAGCAAAGGACTTAGTAACCTGATAAGGTCTGTAACGGGGATAAAGTGGTTTAAGGGGTAGTCGTTTTTGATTGCTAGGTTATAAATTACACATTCTTCTATTGCTACTAAAGTCTCTCCCTTTTTCTCTGTCCCTTTCCTATTTTTCTTTGGCCTTTATAAATGGATCACAATGGATCGACTGGTCTCTGGGAGGAGACGTGAAGACGCCACCCTTTTTAACACAACCTAACCTTGTACATTCTTTGTACAAGTGGTCTAAAACACTTTAATGGAAATTCGTAATAAATTTAACATTTTTTAACTGAATTGTTCTTTAACATTCAGTTACAAAGCAAAGTAATTAATAGAAAATTTTTTCCAAAAACTAAAAAAGACATATTTTTCTGATATAAACGCGCTCTACGAACTTCAGGTCCGACGCGGCACTAATATTTTACACAATATCTTTTTACAGCCCAATGAACGGTTCAAGGGAGAGTTACGATCAAAATTCAAAAGTCGATAAATTTTGGTACAATCTAAAGTTGCTCTACATTTGTAAATTATATTTCATCCATGAAACCTCTGTTTTTAATGTTTTTCGAGCGCCAGCAAATAAAATATATTTAAAAAAATTTTAAGGACTGATGATTCTGCAAAAAAAATCCAAATCAACAGCATTTTTAAATCAGTGAAAACAAAATTTAGTACTTTTTTTGCACATATTTCAGTTGCAAATAGGTTTTGACAAAACCATGATGTTTTTTCAGATCTCTACTTAACGTAAAAAGTATGGTATTGAGGTAATGTGGTAAAAATATATTGATGTATAATGGGATTTATAATTTTTTTTGCAATTTTGCGGAAATTATACAGAGTAAACAATATTATTGCTTATTGATTTAATCACTAATAACAAAGCAAAAACTTTTTGGTTTTCGGTAATAACAACTACTTATTAAAGCAGTTTCTTGGTAATGAGGCGTCATTATTATTTGCCTACTCTGTATTACATTAATAAGTACTTAGTAGTATAATAACACAGTAATACTGCAATCACGTGGATGAGTTGGCTAGAGCGTCGGATTAACAACCAGAAGGTTGTTGTTTCAACCCCGTTCTGAAGCTGTTAGTTTTTTATAACAAAATGTCTAAAAAGATATTTTAAACTAAATAGAGTTTTTGTCGCTTAGGATGCTATGTGCGAGATGGTGTACTGAGTAAGACGTTAGTCAGTAAAAACGAATGGTTAGTGTGTGTCCAAGTTCGAGTCTCACTGACGGCAAAATTTTTTTGTTTTTTTTTTATTTTTGTTTTCGTTTAGGTACATATTTTTGTGTACCCCTAGAGTCAAAAAATAACTACATGAATTTGTGGACAAGTCGAACAAAAATAACTAGTTATTCAAGCAAAAAACAAGTAGTTTATTTTTGTTTACAATTATACCTGCTAGCTTACCAGGAAAGCAAAGTTTTTGTTGGGAACTTCAACATATATAGAGAAATCTAATAGAACAGATGAAAAATTTTAAGTTCTAATAAAAGCAATAGAACATATGAAAATTTTAAATAACTCAAAAAATTAGATAGCGATAAGACTAATAATTCCTTGAACTAGCATGTACTATTACATTTACTTACGAGGGCGGATCAATATTTTGAACTTCCCTCATAGTTATATGAAATGCAACACTGTTCCCATCTGTTAATGGACTACTGTCAAATTTTGAGTAAGTGTCATCACTTGCGTTTAACAGCTGTTCAAAACATACAACTCGTGTATTTTTCTAAAAATGGAAAAAAGTGAATTTCGAGTGCTAATTAAACATTATTTTTTGCGAAAAAAAACCGTCAATCAAACCAAGGAAAAGCTCGATAAATACTATGGGGACTCTGCACCATCAATTTCAATGGTAAAAAAAAGTGGTTTACTGACTTTCGTTTTGGTCGCACAAGTACAAATGCCGCTGATCGTTCTGGACCACCAATTGAGGTCAGTGCACCCGCAAATGTCGAAAAATGATCAGCTAGGTTTAAGAAAGTTGTATGCAAGATGGGTGCTGCATTTGTTCTCAATTGACCAGAAACGTAAACCTGTGACAACTTCAAAGGATTGTTTGGAGTTGTTTAACCGCAATCCGAATGAATTTTTCGGAGTTTTGCAACTGTATGTGAAACATGGATCCATTACTGTGCTCCGGAGACCAAGAAGAAGACTAAACAACGGGTTTCTCCGGGTGAACCTGCTCCAAAGAAGTCCAAGTTAAGTTTTTCGGCCAATGAGGTGATGGCAACAGTTTTTTGGGATGCACGCGGTATAATCCACATCGATTACCTTCAAAAGGGAAAAACAATAAACGGCGAATATTATGCCAACTTATTAGAACGATTTAGAAGAAAAAAGTTCTTTTTCATCAAGATAATGCACGGTAGCACACATGTGCAGTCTCAACAGGAAAACTCTATGAATTGGGCTACGAATTGGTATCTCATCCGCCTTATTCTACGAATTTAGCCCCTAGTGACTACTTCCTATTACCAAACCTAAAGAAATGGCTCGGTGGGAAGTTATTCAGCTGCAACGATGAAATTATTGACCAAACAAACGTCTATTTTAAGGACCTCGAAAAATCCTATTTTTAGAAGGAATACAAAAACTGGAGAAACATTGGACTAAGTGTATTGAGTTAGAAGGAGATTATGTTGAAAAATAAATTTTTGTTTTGCAAAAAAAAACTGTGTTTCATTCAAAAGTCAAGGACTTATTAATTCGCCCTCATATTAAAGTAAAAAAATTGGGATTTAAGAATCGCATAAATAGTTAATGCTGTAAAAATACAGACTTTGTATGATAAAGCTCATCCAAATTGTCAGTGCACATAAAGTGTGTATAAATTATAGAACTTTATTACACCTACTCTATTTATTATTATTTTTAGTCTCATAAATATTAAAATCATGCAAAAAAATTTAATAAACACTAAATATCTTTAAACTTATTATTTTTATATATTTAAATAGTTCATTTGAAAAAACGCCTAAAAATGGTACCAAAAGATAAATTAATCTTATTATTTTTTAGCAAAACAATCCATTCTACACAACAGTTCCATTGCAAGGTTCAAAATGTTATTGATTTGTTTTTTTTTTTTTTATTGAAGTTAGATAAATGTATATTCCACTTTACTCCATTCTTTTCGTCATTTTTCCAATTGAAGTCATATTTACAAAATTGTGTTTTTTTTTCGTTACGAAACCTTTTCTTCCCCTCATTACCTATATTTTGTTCTTAACACATTTTTAAAAATTTATTCATATTTTTTAACACATATGCACTTGTTTATAAATTTAATTTAATCTATTTTATTAATCAATTATCAAGCTGTTATTTAAAACTCATAAAAAATAACTAAACTTTTTCTAAAACTAACAAAAACTTATAATATCAAAACATATTTTCTAACACGTGCTGTTATTTAAGACTCCACATAAATACACACACACACAACACAGTGGTTCTATAACGATTTTTTAAAATAAATTTTTAGCCTGTGAACCGTTGGAAATATCTCCATAAAATTTCACCTGACCAGAGGCGAGGTGTTTTCAAGTTCATTTGAAGGAGTAAAGCGTAAACCTCTAAAGTTTATCACCTCTGGGTTAAAAAATTGCCAAAAATTCATTTGACGGAAAAAATTGATTGCGGTTAAATTTCTTCAGACCATGACCATGAGTAACTTAAAATTTAAATTTTAAGTACATTTTTTCGAAATAATGTTAATATTAGAACATAAATGAAACTTAGATGAGTAGAGGTATTCCAGTGAAGTTTTGGCATAATATAGACAGACTTGCCTTAAAATCAGTGAATTGAAAACAGACCCACTATTTTGTACCAAAATACTCAAAATCCCAACCGGAAAAAACGTGTTTTAAAAATTTACCTTTTCCATTCAAATAATCACACTGTCGTTGCAAGAGGCGTCTGTCAGAAAATAATTTTTGTGCATTTATCCAATATATAAAAGTATTTAATTAACAAAATTTTTGTTTGATTCCAGTTTTGCGAATTGAGAAATATACAAACAAAGTAAAAAAAAAAAAAATGTGAAAATTTTCAAAGTTTGGCTAGGGCTTGTGGGGTTACCGTTGTCTCAAGCGCCTTCGGATTTACTTTACATGTATCTAAATTAAAATTACTTTTGAAAACATTAAAAAAATTATATGGGCCAGAACAAAAAAACAAATTTTATAAGTAAAAAAATATTGCCACCTTTTTCAAAAAAGACCCAAAAAAATATGACATTTTTTTAAAGTTCGAATTTCAGATTAATATAACATTTTATCTTATCTATATATCTATACGATTCTTGCAGCAATATTATTAATTAGGCCTAATATTAAGCCCGCCAAATTAAAAAAAAAAACTGAAAATAACGCGACTAAAAATGAGTGAAAAATTTATTTCGACCTAAATTTCTCTTAAACTAAAAGAGATAACCTGCACATATAAGCATATTTTTTATAGGGATTTACAAGAACTATCTATATGTCAAATCATAAATGACATATATATATATACATAAGTTACAGAATTATTAAAAAAAGCGTTTTGGACCACTGTACATTATCCTTAAAACCTTTTACCACAAACATCAAAGTGATATATAAAAAAAGAAAAATTTAAATTAACCCAAAGTGGTAAAAAGAAAACGTGACAATATTATAACAGCAACTAAAACATAAACTAATAGCAACAATGGGGAATAAAATAATCTATACACCTTTTTTAAGGAAGAGTATAAAATAGCAGCTAAAGAAATCAAACACAATTAACTACACATATACAAACACACACAAATATCAACAGTATTATATTGAAAAATACATGCTCAAAAACTAAAGTTTTTCTTGTTATAAGTTTCTACAAGAAAAAAAGCTGGAAGTAAAAATCCTCATATATTTAAAAAAATATTTAAGATTAATGAAGAAAATATTTTAATAGATTTTTTATAAAAGAAAAAATTATAATAAAAAGATGACAAATATTACTTTATTGTTACACAAAATAACACGAGCTTTAGTTATTTCTTTGAACATATTAAAGAAATTTGTTTAGACTAACGATAAAACTAAAAGGCAATTCAATTTCTTATTATGAAAAAAAAAAACAGCAAGAGTTTGAAAAAATATTTATTCTTTAAAAAATATAAATTTACTAGCAGATAACCCGCTACTGCGTTAACGGACTTGTGAATCTCCTACATAGACCAGATATAAATTTGGTAACTTTATTTATTAAAAAAAACAAATTGTACTGCCAAAATGGAAAAAAATTAAATTATAACCCCTAAAAAAAATAGTAACATACATCTCAATCACACCACCTAATGATTCATGCCTCAGGGTTTATACTTAAATAACGAAAATCTAAGGATTTTGATATTGTATGAGTTCCTAATTAAATAACAAAAAGTACCAAAAACCTATCAAAGTAAATATATTTTGGCAGAGATATGTATACAATACCGACGTTAACAATAATAAATTTTTTAAATATTTCATTTAAAAAAAGTACTAAAAAGTAAAATTTTTAACCCCTAAATAATAGAATTTTCCAAAAGTACCAAGAACATGTTTAATAAAATTTTTGTAAGAAAGCAATATGTTTTAAAATTTATTTCTAAGTTTTCAGTTAAAAACAACCGTAGGGTACCAATAAAGTACCAAAATACAGCCTTTTTACATTTTAAAGGTTCAAAGCTACTTTTTGAATTATTCATTTCTATTATTAATTTTTTAATAGTGAAAAATATGACTTATTTTGTCCCCACATTTGTAGGCTTAAAACATACAAAGGGCTTGTGGGTTCTCATCCACGTAGAACCTTTAATTTCATATATCTAAACTAATTATTATAAAAAATTCAGAAAGTACCATTTTAAGAACAAAAGTTATTACAGTCCCCCTTTTCTAGATCCTCAATCACTTGGGAGCAGGTATCTTTAATTTCATGTTTCTAGATCAATTAATAAAAAAAATCAAAAAGTATAATTTGAACAAAAAAAAAAGTACCACAAACTCACCTCTTGTGGATTCTCACTCATTTAGGACCCTGTATTATTAAATTCCTGTTTCTAGGTTAATTATTATAAAAAAATCACAAAGCATTATTTGAAGAACACAAAATCCCCTCTTTGGATTCTTACTCACTTTGGACCGTCTGTTTAATTTAATCTTTCTAAGCTAATTATTACAAAAAATTTAAAATAATACCATTTGAAGAAAAAACAAGTATCACAAAATCCCTTCTTGTGAATTGTAGATCACTGAGGTCCATGTATCTCTAACTTCATTATTGTAGAAAATTCGAAAAGTACTATTTTAAAATCGAAAAAGTTCCTTTATATAGGATGTCACTCAATCATATTATATTTAATTAAATATTTCTACGTTCAATATTAAAGATAATTCAAAAAGTACTATTTGAAGAAGGAAAAAGTATCACAAAGTCCCCCTTGTAAATTATTATCCATATAGGAACATGTATCTTAAATTTAATGCTTCTAGGTTGAAGATTATAGAAAATACAAAAAGTACCATTAGAAGAACGAAAAAGTACCAAAATGTTCCTTCATATTTACTCACATTTATACAGCAACTAAAGTATATATAAAGCCTTACATTTAATTTCATGATTTTAAGTTCATAGAATATGAAATACAGAAAGTACAGAAAGAAAAGGAACAAAAACAATCAGCAAGTTGCGCTTTTTGTGGATTCAAACTCAGAAATATATAAAAAGTACTATTAGACTTCCACCTTTGGTACCACCAGAGGGGAAAACTAACCATTATACACAACTTTTCTTGATTTCTAATTCATTCAGAACCATAGTAGCTAAATTTTATTCTGGTTATTTATTTATTGAAAAAAATAGAAAAGTAACATTATAAGGAAAATAATATTATATATATATATATATATATATATATATATATATATATATATATATATATATATATATATTACATTTATATACAATTACAAATACTAAAAGCTACAATTTTGGTTTCAAACTTTACCATCGTATAACCTTTGACCGAGACATTGTTCCCCCATGTCCGAAGAGCAGTTTTTTTTTACAACTCTTAGCTTTAAGCTAAGTTCACACTAGATTAATATTTGACGTTTTTTGCAAAAATTTGCTTTGCCCAATGTGAACAGCAAATATTTTTACGATACAAACAAACTAACAGTTGATTTTGACAAACAAAAATATTATTTACCCTTACCCTTAACTAAAGAAGCGGCAAGTGTGAACATTGTATGAATACAAGATGTAAAATATTTGCCAATATTTTGAGCGAATTTTTGTTTGATCTTATAAAATAAACATACGCACACTGGAGTAGAATTCATCAATTCTAGAACAGGTTTCGCTAGAATCGATTGTTTTGTTTTTTTTTTTTATTTAAATAACATTAAGGAAAATTTTGCTTCGACCTAAATAACTCTTAAAGAGAAAGAGATACACTTTCACATGTAAGCATGTTTCTTATAGAGATTTGCAAGCACTACCTATATGTAAAATGTTTTCACATTCAAGTCATAAATGAATTTTTGGTGAATTTAAAAGAAAAATACATACGCGAGTTAACCAACTTTGAAGGAATATTCTTTGCCCCGTAACCCCCTAGGGACCTCTACTCCTACATATCAACTCGAAAACACCTTAGCTCTGACCATATAAAATTTTATTGAGATATCTCCAACGGTTCACAATTTACAGAATTATTTTCCAAAAAAAAAATCGATTTGGGACCATTGTGCAAAATTTCAAACAATATGTATTTAACGTCTTTATAGATGTACAGAAAAATTTATTCCAAATAATTTTTTTAATAAAATTATTAATTGACTTTATATTTTAATTATAAATTTAATTATATTATTAATTAACGTAATTAACTTTCTAATTGGTTTGCAATTTTTGGACAAAAATCGACAGCTCTTAAAAAAAATATATAGAAAAAAGAAAAACTTGTCAATGAAAAGTATAGAAATAAAATAATTTTAAATAAATTTTCCACCATTTTCAACTGCTTGCACTCATTATATCTATTAAAAACAGTAATACGAAATATGTACGTGATTTCTCAATGTTCGGAGATGTGTTTAATAATAATAATAATTTAGTTTAAAATATTTGATGAGTACCAGGGGTTGATTCAATTTCAATATACATTCTTGTTTCAAAACTGAAAAAGGTCTGTTCATATTGGTTGTTTTTGACGATTTGTTCAGATATCTGCTATATTCTTTAATGCTTCTATTAGTATATCATCTTAGGTTATAAAAACACTCAGATAAGATAATATGAAAATCTTTATTGGAATGTCCCGTAGAAATTAAATCTTTTATGATGTTTTCGGGAATTAAATATAATTTTATTATATATTATCATTTATTTAGAAAAGACACAAAAACATTAAACACATTCAATGTATATAGTACAGACTATAGTCTAACCTACAGCAGAATCTATAGTCTAATCTATAGTAGAAACTATAGTTTAATCTGTAGCGGAGATTATAATCTAATCTGTAGCAGAGACTATATTCTAATTTATAGCGGAGACTATATTATAATCTATAGCGTAAACTATAGACTAATCTATAGCAGAGTCTATAGTCTAATCTATAGTAGAGGCTATATTCTAGTTTATAGCAGAGTCTATATTATAAACTACATACATTAGTTTACAGCAAAATTTTATAGAGGGAAACGAAAATTGATGTACAGTTTCGTCTTGGCATCTTGTATATCCTATTGAAAGTCACAGATAATCACATATGAGCTACATAATAAATTCGAAGTCATACAAAAATATACATGATTATCGGTGATTTAACAGGAAGTGTATAACGCTAAGACGAAACTATATATTGATATAACTAACGTTTCTCCCAATAAAAAAAGTTTTCATGTTTTTTTTTTCGTCAAACTTTCTTTGTATTGCAATATTTATATAATTAATTATATTAAAATTAAAATAAATAATTATATTAAAATCCCTGTGGTTTATTGAAGGAAGGACTTAATTAAATAATTTTAAAATTGCATTAACACAAAGCTTAGTTGATTTTAGGTAAACATTCAGTAGTAATGTTAATTTATCATTCTAATTAATTAATTAACTAATTAAAAAGCGAACAAAAATTTAATTAATATAAGCAATTTGGTAATTCAAGTTAATCTTTATTTTTATTACTTTTTTTGTGTGTGTCTTTTCCTATGTTATATAGGTCACAGATACATTTTTGCTCTATATTGGAAAGTGTTTCTAATCTTCCTATGAAATCCATAAGTACAACAATATTAAATTTTACGGCTATTACTTATATTTTTTTATATATACTTTTAATAATTTATAATATCCCTAGAGGAAAGGGAACCGGTTCAAAACTAAACAGGTTCACAGGGTTAGTTACCGGTTCTAGTTCCGAAACTTTATTTGGGAGGAAAATGTCACTTTTACATGGGGTTGTCATTGGATGTGGCTAATTAGCACCTTGGGACAGATCATAAGACAGATCACAGGACTGGTCCAAGAAGACATGTTCAGAGTCGTTTAATATAATAAAAATTGGATAAAATTTTTACTTTTCTATTTTTTTTTTCTTTTTTTTTTTTTGTAATTTTTTACTAAATTATATTTATTTTTATTTTATAATTTTTCGTTAAGTCGATGGCGGTACCCCGAATCGAATCCACATTCTTCTGACGTATCTTAAGTTTTATAATCTTCAACACTAACCACTCAGCCACAGATTGTGACAAACATGTTAGAAATTGACTCTCAACTGATATTTAGTGAGTGTGGTGGTGTCAACTGGTTCTCAACTGGAACTTTGATGACGAGTAAGGTGTCATTTGGTACTCAACCGGTACTAAGGGACCGGTCCATTACTGCAATTGCCACTAATTTTTCGCAGGGATACAATACAAAATATATACTCTCTACTTTACATAAATTTGATTTATGTTTGTGTATATTATTAAATATTACTCAAAAAAAAAAAAAAAATGTTTTAGAAATAATTATTTTCAATGTGTGTGTGCATGTGTGTACAATTTTGGTATTTCAATTATAAATGCAATTTATTTGATTAGAAAATTTAATTGAAATTCTTACAAAAATCAATTATTTTCTCTTAATTAATATTATCATTTTGATGATAAGAAAAAAAATCAAACCAGCTTTTAATTGATTTTTTTTTTCTGTGTGATTTTTTTAAGCTGCTCATTAGCCCAGGAGATATTAAAAAAAAAATTGTGAAAAAATATAATTTCTTACAAGATTTTGTATCGTAAAAAATTTAAAACTACTAAAATTGCTATTTTTTCCGTAAATTCCGACTTTATTCACGATTAACTATGAAGATATCTCTTTAGAAAATAATAAAAAAAAAAAAAAAAAAAAAAAAAACAATAAAATTATTTACAAAAATATTTCAATAGGAGTTAGGAAAATCGGTATTTTTTAATTAAGTAGATGCCACCACTTAATTGTGAATAAAGTCTTATAACATATACAGCTTTATGAAAAAATTTTAAAATTTGTTAAAAATTTTATGTTTTTCGAAACAATTTTTTTTAAATAACAACAAAACTATTGAGCAGATTAAAAAATTATGTGAACATAGCTTGAAGACAATCTGGATTAATTGTTTGGTAATTATAAAACCAAATCAGACAATTCGTTCTCGAGACAAGTTGCAATATGTTGCAACTTCATTAGTTCTCTATATTACGGTTTATCTCGAAAACTAGAGTCATTTCAAAAAAAAAAACCCAAAATCTTGCTTTAACTAAAACAATATTATAACTTTATATAAATCAAATGTCTGGCAAAATGATGTAAGAATTTAGAATACCATAAACTCCAACAAGTAAATCGTAACAATCACCATTTAATAAGTAAAAATCAAGGATATAGTTATATTCTGTTAAACGCTAGCGAAAAAATAAATAAGAAAGAAAAGGAAAAAAATTCTTACACGTGCAATATTTCCTCTAAAAAATTTTAGGGAATGAAAAGAACATGTTACATTTTCTTCTTTTTTTTTCTGAAAAGCTAGCAGGAAAAATGATAAAGAAAAAAAACTTATAAACACTTTGTCTATGTATGAGTGTTTGTATAATAATGACATTAAACTGGAATTTGTCTTAATATGTACATTAGACTGCACCAAAATTTTCCGAATTTTGAAAATTGACCGGAAGTTACGGTCAATAGAATACTTCTTTGAATTATAAGAAAATATTATGTGAAATATTAATGAAGTCGAAAATCGTTAACTCGTGTCGAATCGGACGTGAAGTTTGTATGGTTCTTTTATAAACAGAAAAAACAATAAAAATGAACTTCAGTTACGAAATTTCTTATATTAGTTAATCACCAAAATGATAATATTCATTAGCTAGAAGGAATAATTGATTTTGGCATAAATTTCAATTCATTTTTTTTTCAAATTCTTCAATTAATTAAAACCTTCCCTTAATAAAAATGCAGAAAATTTAATATAATTATTTATTAAATTATTAAAAATATTTAAATAATACAATACAAGTAAAATTGAACGAAAAAAATATTAAAACTTCACATTTGATTAAGAGAAACATATGTTGGTATATAACTTCGTCTTATCGTCCTATATACCCTGTGTAACCTTTGATCTCGATATCTTATATAGCTCTCATGTGATTATCTGTGTCAAGTTTTGTTTCCTTCCATAAAATTTTGGTTTTATTCTCTTATTTAACTAGAATTTACAATAATATGCTCATGTATATAGTGTACACGCAGAGAAAAAATATAGTTGTAGTAACCATAATCTAAGAGCAACATATTATGATTGGAATATATGATCATAGTGAAAAATAGAAATGATTATAAGTAATAATTATTATGATTTCACTTTGCAATATTGTATCCGATTTTATGGTTTGGTTTTTCATGTTATGATTATAATTTTACATATAATTGAACAATCTTATTAAATTATTATACCACATTATCATACTTTGATTTTATCAAATTATTACCTTATGTTATCATAAATTTATCCAATTTTATCATATTATTATTTCATTTTGTCATATTATTATTCCATCTTATCATATATTAATAAAAATTATTATTTTTATAAAATAAAAATAAACATGTATTGAAGTTTTCAACTAAGTTTATGAAAATGATAAGTATTATATTTATTTGTGGCACTTTATTGTTATAGGAATAATAATATTAATATGGTTTAAAAACAGAATATGGTTTAATAACAAGAAAAAAGACTGCAAATATTTAATGGTTGTAGAATTTATAATATGTTTCATATTAACAAAATTTTGTTTATGGTAAAAATATTTAAAATAATATAATGTTTGCAGTCAATTATATTTAAATTCTTACTGAGTGTAAACATAAACTGACAAATTTGAATCAAAATCATTGTTATCATGAACACAGAGTTATTAAAGTTCAATAAGATTAACAATGAGAACATAAAATAGTTGTACTGATTATGCTGTAACCATGTTTTTTCTCTGCGTGTATGTACAATATACATTGAATGTGTGTAAAGTATCTGTAAATATATTTTAGTATATAGTATACTTAATTCCCGAAACCTTGTCATAAAAGTCTTCTCTGCGTGACTTTCTAATAAAGATTTTCATATCATCCTATCTGAGAGCTTTTATGATCTAGGATGATATACCAATAAAAACATAAACGAATATGATAGATGTCTGAAGAAATCGTAAAAAAAAATTAATATAACCTGACCGTTTATATGGTATAAATAATCTTCCATAGAAGTCCTATGACACAAGAAATGATTTTGAAATAGAATCTAACCCATGGTGCCAACGACGAGAAGATCTAAAGAAATATTGAAATGATTAACAATCACACACACACATCTCCCAATACTGAGGAATCATGTACATATTTCGTTTTACTCTTTTTAATAGATATAATGAGCGCAAACAGTTATTTTATTTCTATATTTTTTGTTGACAATTCTTTATACCCTACACCACCATAGGTGTTTGGGGAATTATGCGTTTGTGATGATGTTTGTAACGCACAGAAAAGTTATCCAACACCCACCTTAAAGTATACCAATCGACTCAAAATCACGTCCGTCCGTCCGTCTGACTGGCTGATTGTCCATGTAAACCTTGTGCACAAAGTACATATTGCAATTTTAAAGATAATTCAATGAAATTTGATACAAGGACGAAGGCTATTGAAATTGATTGTGATCGATCCATTATTTCACCCATACAAATGTCCTCCCGGAATAGAGTTTAAAAACTCAAAAATGCCTTAAAAATAGGAATATTTTAATGAAGATCGGTTCAAAGAAGTTCAATACAAGTAACAACCTTCATACCAAATTTTATGACGATCGGTCTACAATTGACCATAGCTCCCATATAAAGCCCTCTTCCGAAAATCACGTTAACGTGCATAAATCCCATACCAATGTTAGTAACAAATAAATTTTATGTAAGTATAAACAACATTGCCAAATTTTATGAGAATCGGTATATAATTTACCATAGCTCCCATATAAATCCACTGCTAGCAATCGCTCTAAAGTGTATAAAATCATTTAGATGTTAGTATCAACGCATTATTCTGTATTTGTATATTTTTTTTTTACATTTAGTAAAATTGGCCACAGGTGTAATATAAATCCCCTTCCCCAATTTTTATGCTCGTACACAATGGTGTAGGGTATCATATAGTCAGTCTTGACCTACTATACATTTTTTTCTCGTTTTTCTTTATATTTTTTTCAGAGATATCGATTTTTGTCAAAAAATTGTAAACTATTTAGAAAATTAATTAATTAAGTTAATTAAACATTTCATTAAAAAATTATTTGGAATATTTTTACTGTGTATAGAAAAAATGTGACTTTTTTAAAGTTTTTTGAGAAATTTAGCTATTAATTACTTTGCTTTGTAACAAAATGTTAAAAAATTGTAATCTGTACATAAGTATCTATCAAACAAGATATAAAAGGACAAAATCGGTTAAAAAATGTTAAAGTTATTACGAATTCCTCAAACCTTTAATATGTTTTAGACTACTCGTGTAAGGAGTGTACAAACAAATTTTTATTTTTTTGAAGAAATGTTTAAATGAAACGTTATTTTAATTAAATTTGAACCATAATTACTAAAAAATGTGTTCTTGTTTATGCAGAATAATTCAAACACCTTCTTTTTAGCTGTTTCAAAATTCCAATATCAAACTTTTAAAAATTTTGTTAAAAAAAAATTTAAAAATGTTCGAAAAAAATTATGCAGTTTTATAGAAAATACTACTAGAAATAAAATTAAAAAGGAATTAGGTCAATGCCTTGTATGACAAAGTCGTACCTACCATTTGAATTTTGCGTATTTCGGCAGAAAGGCATTTTTTGAGGTTTTTTTTTTAGTTATAAAGTATTTTTTTTTAGAACTGATGTTCAGACTAAACAGAGTTATCAGAGAATAAGAAAAAACATGTCTCATAAAATTAATTATGAAGTTTTTACGTAAATCGGACAAAGATAATCTTTAAAACACGAAGGTTAAAGATCACAATTTGGAACATTTGAAAGTTTTAAGGAAAACATAACGAAAACTTCTTTATTTTTATCTTGATTTAGATAAAATATTATGAAAATATAACAGAAAGCTCTTCGTTGATATCAACAATAAAAAGGCAAATTTAACCCTCAACTGAGCTTGGGGTCAGCATTTTTCTAAACGCACCTATGTTTAAGTATTTGTAAAGTAAATTTTATTAATTAATATCATGGGCAATTAGAACGATAATTACCTAATTCTGACATGTTAAACTATCAGAATTTCTTACAGAAATCATTGCATTAAGATCCAGATGAAACAGATAATTTTTTGTGATATTTTCCTTAAAAATTTGAAATATTTAAAATTTTGACTTTTGACCTTCTAATTTCAAAGGTAATCCTTGTATAATTTTCTCAAAAATTTCAAAATATATTTTCTGGAAAATGGTTTATCTTATTGTGTAGTAATTTTGTTTAGTCTTAATATTAGTTTAAAAAAATGACTTTATAACTAAAAAAAAAACTGTAAAGAATGCTTTTTTTCGAAATCAGCAAATTTCAAATCGCCGGTACGGCTTCTCTTTTAATTTTATTTCCTGTAGTGTCTATATAGTATGCATAGCTTTATTCGAATTCTTTTGAAATTTTTTTTGCAAAATTTTTTTGCAAAAACATATTTTTCAGTAATTATGGGTTCCAATTTAATTAAAAATAGTATTTCATTTAAACATTTCTAAAAAAATTAAAAATTTGTTTGTACATTCCTTACACAGGTCAAAAACACATTAATGGTCTTGAGAATTCGTAATAACTTTAATATTTTTTAACCGATTTTTTCCTTTTATGTTACAATATAGTTTTGTCCTCGTCTGAGGTAGTTAAATTATGTCCAGGGTCAACTTATGGGATCCACAAACTTTGAGTGAAATATACAGTGTATCTTTATTTAATAATTTAGTGTTATAGTTATCGGTAACAATAAATTATGATAAATACTTTTGTATTAGATAAATTACTAGCAGCACGATGACACGTAAGGATTCAGTCGGTCACTTCTCAGGTAATTCGGATTCTAATACTGATAGATACGGCATTATGAAAGCAGGTTCGTTTATGATACTAACACGATGACACGTAGGGATTCAGTCGGTTACTTTTCAGGTAATTCGGATTCTATTACTGGTATTATGCAGCAAGCCGGATCGTTTATGAGACTTAGAGGTATCTTACGAACACTGATTTAAATAATACAATCTCTTGAAACTAGAACACAATACTTAGACATAATCTAAAGAGAATAACGGACGATACAATTCGCTGTGCCAAAATCGATGACCGAAGTTACGGTACCGAAACTAACAATCGAAGTTGTAGTGCCGAAACAGATGACCGAAGTCGCAGTGCCAAAACCGACAACAGAAGTTGTAGTGTCGAAACAGACGACCGTAGTCGCAGTGCCGAAACAGACGGAGCAAAACGGTTGTGTCCAAAACAGTACCAGAGGAACAGTGACTGATTTTATAATATCAGATATCTTGGAATAAGGCACATTCTACTGCAAGATCAGCTGTCTTCTTTTTGCGAACTCCAACCTTAAAATACTTATATGAAAAATACCATAAACTGAATGAGAATTATTAATTCTCTATAATCATAATGTAAATATGATGGTATGCAGCTAAGGTGAATACGTTGATGTATTAGTGTAAAATAATGTAGCTACAGATGGGTAAAGGAGTGAAATGGAATGGAATATAAATATTATACTTATGTACAAGTTTATTTAGCAATTAAACTTTGTTACAATTTCTTGTTTGATAGATAATTATGTATAAATTGCACTCTTTTTAAGATTTTGTTACAAAGCAAATTATTTAATAACGAAATCTTTCTAAAAACTGTAAAAAAAATCATATTTTCCCCATATTGTACATGCACTATACAAACTTTAGGTCTGATGCGGCACGGGTTAACTATATCCGATTTCAATAATATTTCACAGAATATATTTTTACAATCCAATGACAAAATTCAAAAGTCGGTAAATTTTGGTGCAGAATAATGTATACACAAACACACATACACATATCCTTAAGAGTGACTTTCATAGGGTCTGTTTTGATTCATCTTTTTAACTCATTAAAAGATGACTCATCTCGTACAGAATCATGATACATAAGTATGTAAGTATGTACATATGTATGTACGTCTAAACAATAAAACACATTCAAGCAACACATGTTGTATATTGATATGTTTATGTATGTATGTATGTATTTATGTATGTATGTATGTATGAAAGTTTTTTGTATATGTTAGAATATTTTTATGTAGATTAATGACGCCATGAAACCTTGACTAACAACAACAATTTATAATCATCTGGTATTTTGTTATTTTCAAATATTCACACTTTCTGCCTTTACCTTTCTTTCTCTTCATTATATTCTCTTGTCCTAAGACCATGTTTTTCTCTCTTATTTTGTTGCTAACAAATTGTAGTCATTTTTGTCAATTTGTCTGTCTGTCTGCCTGTAATTTTTTGTTGTATTATTTTTTATGGTAAATTGGCGTCTCAGTATTCAAAATAATGAAAAACCTCCTCTCGCATAAAAGAAAAACAACAATTTCTTCTTTAACTTGCAGGCATTTCACGTACGAGAGTTTTTATAGTTTTGTGCCTTTTTACCAATTTTTCTTTTTTTTTTTTTAATTTAAGGGTTAGTAACTTTACAACATGACAACAATTTTTGTATTAAGACAATGTTGATTTAGTTTGTTTCGTTTTTTTGACTGTTGAACTGGACGAAAAATGACTAACAATTGGTTATGGTAGATTTGATAATGTTAAGTAAGGAATAGCCAAATGAGGGTAAAGTATTTTGAGAGGCCGGTGTCTAAGTTATTTATAGAGATTTTTTATTAAAAACAAAAAGGAATATTTTATTAGGTAGTAGAAATAAATGAAGTATGATTCATTTTATTTGAGCTGCAATTGAATGTTATTAAAGTTTTTTTTATTTTAGATATTAAAGTAAAAAAATTTAATAAAAAATTGAAAAAAAATATTTGAGTCCATGATATCAATGTGTATTGATTAACTTTAATACAATTCAGGAACTAAAACTAATTAGTAATATAATTAAAATCTAAATCCGTAAATTATGCTATTTTATTTTCACTCATAAAACGATTTAATTTGAGTTGTAGACTTTCTTGAGGACATTACAAAACAATTTTAAAAAATTTCGAAACACTCTCTAAATTTCGAGATATTGGAAAAAAACCGTTTTTAATGTTCATAAATTTTAAGTTAATTTAAGATTTTTAAATTGTTTTTGAAAGTAGAAAGACGTAGCTTTTTAACTATAAATATTACAATCTTTTATATATACTGAAATTAAATAATGAATTATTCACCATTTTTAAATTTATTTTCCTTTTCTTTTTCGAAATTTTGATTTTCATGTAAGATTTTCCGATTTTTTTCTAAATGAACATACATATTATTTTACAAAATTTGAAATGTTATTTTGCTTAGAATAAAATGAAATATTCCTAAATAAAATCGCTTAAAAACTCAAAACGTTATTAGGCATTTGCTAAACTTTATTAAAAAATTCTTTATATATTTTTCACATATCTTTTATTTGGTTTTTACTTTTTAAGGATAAAATTAAAAATTTATGAAAAGTTGCAGTAAATTATTACAGATAAAATCGAATAAGTTCTACAAATTTTGTTCAATTTAAAATTATGTTCGCAACAAACATGTCCTAAAAATTATTGCATCGTTGCAATGGCTTTTATAGAAAAAATTATAATAAATCGTAGTTAAACTAGAAAAATTGTGGAAAAATTTTATTTTTTCTAGAAGTGGTTTAAAAATTTTGCTTTTAATATTTGACACAAACAAACCAAATGCATACGATTGAAAAGTTTGTTTCTTCTATTTTTCAAAAAAGTTTGAAAAGGAAAAATTAATAAAAGAATAACTCAGACTACGGAAAAATTCGGAATATAAAAGAAAGTTTGAGTTCTTTTTCATTTATGAAAGTTCTTTTTTTTTTTGCAAAACTAAAAATAAAAGTCACCTTTTAAATTAAAATAATTTTTTCTACTTTTTTTATTTTCGAGTTACAAAAGCAATTTAAAAAAAAAAGTCTATTATTTTTTCATTTTTGTGAAAAAGACTAATATTTTATGTTCACAAATCGCAAAAACCAGGGGTTAATTGGAAAATAGTGTGCAAAAAAGAGATAATGTGTGTTCGTATGTATGTATTAATGCAGGGCAAGTTTTTCAAGCTTTTCGCTTGAAAAATAAGTATTTATATATTTCACAAGTATTTTATAAAAAAAATCCTTTTTTTCAGATGTTTTTATAAATTTGCATATAATGGAAACGCTATTTTTAGTGATTTTTTGGAGTTCAATCACGTGATTTATAAAAATTTTTTGCGAGTTTTTCGAATACATCGAAAAAAATTTTAGGGATAGGTGTTTGGGGTATTATGCGTTTGTGCTGATGTTTATAACGCATAGAAAAAGTTATCCTACACCCACCTTACAGTATACCAATCGACTCAAAATCACTTTTTAAATCGATCTAACGATGTCCGTCCATCCGTCTGGCTGGCTGCCTGTCCATGTAAACCTTGTGCACAAAGTACGGATCGCAATTTTGAAGATAATTCAATGAAATTTGGTACAAGGACGAAGCCTATTGAAATTGAAATTGATTTTGATCGGTCCTTGTTGCTTGAATGTGTTTGATCGGTCCGGAATAGAGTTTAAACACTCAAAAATGCCTTAAAAATAAGAATATTTTAATGAAGATCGGTTCAAAGAAGTTCTATACAAATATCAACCTTTGTACCAAATTTTGTGAAGATCGGCCCACAATTGACCATATAAACACTTCTTCCGAAAATCACTTTAACGTGCATAAATCTCATACGAATGTTAGTAACAAGTTAATATTCGACAAAAATAACTTTTATGTAAGTATAAATAAAATTGCCAAATTTTATGAGAATCGGTCCATAATTTACCATAGCTCCTATATAAATCCTCTTCCAGGAATCGTCCTAAAGTGCATAAAATCATTTAGATGTTAGTATCAGCGCATTATTCTGTATTTTTATATTTTATTTTATTTTATATTTAGTAAAATTGGTCACAGGTGTAATATAAGTCTCCTTCCCGAATTGTCATGTACACAACGTACACCACGGTGTAGGGTATTTCTCGTTTTATTTTGTATTTGGTTCGCCTTGATAAAAGTTAAAGTTAAGAAAAAAAAAAGGAAATTTTACAAGTTGATTTAAAAATTAAAGTTAAATTCGAAGAAAATAAAAAAATAGCATTTTTCCTACTATGGAATAACCGAAATAGAAATACATTTATATAAGAACCTATCAAAAAACACTTTTTTGCGAATAACTCGAAATTTTGAGGGTGTATTGGTAATTTTTAAAACTGATTTATGATGTTCTCAAGAAGGATTATAACCTACATTATGTCATTAATCGAGTGATTTTTCACTGTAACAGCATGTAATTAATAAGAACAAGATAAATTTTTTAGTGTATTTGAATGAACTTCAAAGATTATTGAGAGTGTACTTAACATTTGTATTTGAAATTAAGTATACGCACTGTATTACTGAATAATTCGATGCAGAAAATAGTAAATTTTAATAACATTTAAGAACTTCTCAACTGATCCGTGTATTGTTTAGAATATTAATCTTAATAAAACGACCGATAAATCACCTTTTTGAAATTTACTCCAGTTCTTGAGATAAACCGTTAAATAGAAATTTACTGAGCAAAATATCATTCTAAAAATGTTATTATTTCATAAAATATGCTCTCCTGTGGACATTTTTCAGCGGTTGGGAACTAGTTTATTGTCAAAGCAATCATTATGTATGTGGTTATTAAAACTATCTTTTGGATTTGAAAAATCTCGTGTGATCTTTTTTTCTAGCTCAATGAATTTGAAATTTTATTAAAAATTTTACCATTTTCGACCGATGCTAGATATAAGGTATGAAAATGAAAATTTATTTCTTAATCATTTTTGAAGCCCTTTATTATGAATTATATAAAAAGGAATTTTTTATTAATCATATTTTGAGAAAAAGGATATAACTTTTTCTCAAAATATGATTTGATAAACATTTGAAAGATATCTTCCATAGAAGATATTTACGCAATATCTTCTTTTTAATATTTAAAAGAAAATCATCAAAGTAATTAATTTAAAGAAATTTAGGAAATAAACAAAAAAATATTAAATAATATTACAAAGAAGTAATATTTCCTCCAATTGTATTCTTAGATCCCCAGAAGAAAATTACGTTCCAAATCTACTATTTGGAATTAAAAATTTTTTGAAGATTTTCTGTTCCAGAGCAACTTTACACAGAAAAAAGTCACCAATCACTAAAATAATTCATTCAATTAAAAATTTTTTAAATTTGCATCTTTCACCAAAAAGATTATATCAATTATTAATAACTGTAAAAAATGAAAAGTCGAAACAGTTTTACAATTAAAAATTTATTAAATCAAGTATAAATGAAAAGAAAAAACTTACTTAAATTGCTTGAATATATTAATTAAATTTTTATGTAATTGAAAAATATAAGGTAATAATTTGTTCTGTGTTTCTACAATAAACCTTTCTAAATTTCTCTCAAGTACTGCCTTTTAATTAAAACTAAAATTATTTAATTATAAAAATCGGTGTCGGTACTTAACATTTGTTCGGACCTTAGATTTTCCCCATATTTTTTTCAATGTTATTCTGTAGATCCTTTTCGATAAAAATTGTTCTCAGAATTATATTTTTCAAGTTTCTAATTGTTAACATTGTCGTCAAGATTTAACAAAAAAAAATAAAGGTTTGGAAAAGAATTTACAAAAATTTTAAAAAGTCTTTACGAATTTACTACTGACCCTGTTTTTGTTCGCACGGAAAAACGGCAATTTGCGGTTTAGGTGATGTACCGTTTTTGGGATAATGTTAAAGGATATTATTTTTATATAGGTTTATAATTCAATATATTCGTAATGATTTGGCATTACAAGTTCTATTATTTTGTTTAAAATTTTTTAGAAAACTCAAAGAGTTTAAAATAAATATACTTGATCATATCTTTATGTCCGTAACTATATTGAAAAAAGTACTCCAAAATATACAATATTTATGAGACCATAAATTTGAATTTCGGACTAATTTTGCAAAAGCCTTTATAGATTTTATTAATCTGATGGTATCAAAATTTGTCGCATATTGTTATTTATAAGTGCAATACCAAATCCAAATTCACAATACCAAATTTCACAATTTTGGCAACCATATAAAAATCATGAAAATGCACATATGGTCGGTCTTAGCCGAAGTATAAATTTCTTACTTATTTTTACGTTTTTTTTTTTTTTTTTTTTTTTTTGTTTTATAAATTTTTAAAAAACTATTCGCAAATTGGATACAGTTTCTAATCTAAAACCATCTCCGAAAAGATAGCTTGTAGAGAATTACAAAATCAAAAAGGGTGTCATATCTCTTTATTTAAGAAAGAAGTTTTTTCTTCGTTTTGTAAATATTTATCTTTATGAATCATAACTCAAAAATAATAACTACTTTTGCTATGACCTTCTCGCCTACAATCTTAAAATAATATGCAGACTCTTTAATAAATTAGTGCCAATTTTCTACGTCATTTATAAAAACAATAAATAAAATACTTGAGTACTAATAATAATGTTTCTAAATAGAGTATTTAATACAATTGTAGCAAAATAATAAATTATATTATTTATTATTATTTATTATATTATAAATTATTATATATCATTCATAATTCAATTATATACACACAGTTATGGACAAAAAAATAGGGTCAAGTATATTTATTTTAAATTGTGTGAGTTTTCGACAAAATTTTATGTAAAACAATAAAACTTTTAGTGCCAAATTATTGCGAATACATTGAGTTGTAAACCTATATAAATATAATATTCCTTTAGCATTATCCTAATAAAGATACATCGTCCCAAACGCAAATTATCAATTTTCAGTGCGGACAAAAAAATAGGTCAGCAGTAAATTCATTTTACTTTTTTGCAAAATTTTTTCGAAACTTTCCTTTTTCCATCTCGATAACGATATTAACAATTAAGAACTAATAAAAATATCTATTAAAAGGGGTCTACAGAATAGGAAAGTAATAATGTGGGGAAAATCGAAAACCGATATTGATCATCATAGTTAAATAATTTTATTTTTTAATTAAAATTCAGCACTTAAAAGCAATTTTAAAAGGTTTAGTATAAAAACAGAAGGATATAGTCGGTCAGGACAGAATATATGATACCCCAAACCATTCTGTACGAGCATAAAAATTGGGGAAGGGGACTTATATAACACCTGTGGCCAATTTTACTAAATGTAAAATAAAAAAAGTGGTAAGTGGGTTTATATGGGAGCTATGGTAAATTATATTGTTTCTAATTACATAAAACTTATTTGTGTCAAATATTAACTTGATACAAATATTCGTATGATATTTATGCACGTAAAAGTGATTTACGAAGAGGAGCTATGGTCAATTGTGGTACAAGGATTAATACTTGTATAGAATTTTTTTGCACCGAATTTCATTAAAATATTCTTATTTTTAAGGTATTTTTAAGTATTTAAACTCTATTCTGGGGGTAATTTGTATGGGAGCTAGGTGAAATAATGGACCGATCACATAAAATCCTTGTATCATAAAAGTCCCACGTTCCAAATTTCATTGAATTATCTTTAAAATTGCGACCTGCTCTTTGTACATGGACACCCAGCCAGCCAGCTAGCCATCCAACCAGCCTTCTAGCCAACCAGCCGTCCAGCCACATCCGTCCAACCAACCAGCCTTCCAACCAACCAGCCGTCCAGCCAACCAGCCGTCCAGCCAACCAATGGTCCAGCCGTACTGCCAGCCAGACGGACGGACGGATATCATTAGGATAGGACTTTTTGCGCTTGAGACGATGTACCGTTATTGAGACAATGTTAACAGAAATTATTTTTGTATAGGTTTATAATTCAATGTATTCGCAATGATTTGACACTAAAAGTTTTATTGTTTTGCATTAAATTTTGTCAAAAACTTAAAAAATTAAAAATAAATGTAGTTAACCTTATTTTTTTGTACGTAACTGTATATGTATATATCATATCATATCATATCATTAAACCCTTTTCCTTTTAATAACACAAAATGTTAGAAAAATTACCAACAATTACTTAGCTTTCCACTGTGCTGTAAAAAACAATATAATATGATGATGATATGGTCTAAATCGAGTAATTGTTGTTATATGTAAAAAACCCCAAAGGCCAATCAATGACACTACCACGTCATACACATACGTCAATGCCAACACTAACTAGCAATTCAACATGTAATTTAAAACAGCAACTAAAAGAAAAATAAAAAAATTTCTAAACTTACAAAGTAATATAAACTTCATGTAAAAGTTTTTTAATATTAAAATTTACTTCCTGTACAGTGTTGCCAGTTTATCATTTCTAAGGCTAAATCTAACTTTTTTAATTTGCTTTTAACCTATAGATTTTCGTTTTAGCATCTAACTAAATTTTCATATTAGTGTCTAACTTTCTTTTTTTTTTTAATTGTCTTAAAAAGGCGAAAATGTTAGTTTTTTAACAACTAGGAAAATAATTTTTGATTTGTTCTTTCTAATTTTATTTTTAGGTATTTATTCGAGATTATTTATATTTAATAAAATTATTCGCCTGCGGCGCTTCATTTTCCAAACCAAAAATAACTCAACTACTTTTTAATATACCTCGTTATCAATAGAAACTATTTATAAATATAACTACAAAATTCTTATAAAATCGAAAAATCACCCAATGATTTGGAAATACTTAATAAAAAAAAAAAACTATAGTTAAAAAAATAAGAAAAATCACTTCAAAAGATTGGCCCATTTTTTATATGAAATATAATCCAATTTATATAAGAATATTTTATGCGATTTTTCAGTGGGTTATTTTGCTGGCAGCCGTTCTATGTTTTATTTATAAATTTATTACAATATCTTCAAAAAAATATATATACGAAAAACTAGTGAGAACGAAAAATAAATAAGTTTTTAAATTTAAAGAAATTTTAGCTTTTTTCTGGCCTTATTTTTTGGTCTATTTAGCCTTTTTTAACCTTTTTTAAAGTTCAATTTAGGCTATTTTATTCTCATCTCCTGGCAACACTGCTTCTCTATAACTCCTTCCACATGTAGCAAACGTTAACAATTAACAAGAGATATAAATAAATTATATAAATTCATAATACGTAAAAAAAATAATTTTAACGTTATTTTCAGAATCAATAATAATGTCAACTAAATATACGGTCTCTTGCATAGATATTTATATATTTTTGTATGATGATTATACTGTTGATAATAATGATGATGATGATTGTAGTGGGAGTGCAACCGCAATTTAAGTATTTAATGTCAATGACGACATTAACCATGAATACTATTCAATAACAAAAAAAAAAAAAAAACACACACACACACGCAAATCCAAATACACTATTATAAGTACTCACCACCCAGTGTAAGTGCGAGAGTAAATGGAGAAATTTGTTTGTTGTTCTACTGTTCACAACAAGTGTATCGTTTTTTTCTTTTTGTTTTAATTGTGTGTTCAGTGGGGTTTCTTTTGAAATCACACACAAACACACTGGCATTTAGCAGAGAATATACCCTTTTTCGAAACAACACACCCACCCAAACACTTAGTTAAACAGATACACATGTATGCATCAATACCCATATAATGCTCTTCGCTCTCGGTGAAAGGAGTAAAAGATATTTTTAAATATAATTACAATTGTTAGTTTGTTTTGTCAGTCCGTACGAGGACCGTATGAAAGGTATGTTCTGAAGTTTCAACAAATTTTTTTCTTTTTATATTGAAATGAAGGCAAGTCCACATGCTCTATTTAGCATTCTTTAAAAAATCATCATTGTGCAGAAGTTGGTCCAAAATCTACCAATTTAGCCAATTAAACTATTTAAAAAAAAAAAAAAAAAACTACTTAGAACAACAACAAACAATTTTAGTAAATTTTATTTGATTCTGATTAGTACATTCAACGTATAAATGCTAACTGCAGACCGAATTATCATTAGATTATACAGTGAGACAGAATCGAAATAAACAAAAATATGTAACTTCTAATCTGCCTGTTGGATTCACATAAAATTTCATATAGGCGTAGCAGAAGTGTGTACAATTTTTAGTTTGGAAGGAGAGTGCTACATACCCCTCAGGAACGGAGCTATCGGGAATCAAAGTAAGGTACCTCTGACATAGAAAATTTTTAATTTTTGTTTCTTATCCGATTTCAATTTAAGCCTTCTTAAAGCCCTAGATAAGGCCTATAAAAAACGTACTTGCATGTGCTATTTATCTCTTACAGTTTTCAAGTTATTTTTATTTGAATTTTTAACTACGACAATTTTCCAAAATTTGTACCAGTTTTTTCAATATGTAGCCCAATATTATTATCCGATTTTCTAAAATTTTTACAGAATTAGTTAAAGAACAAAATTGTTTATCAAATAAAATACTTGAAGTCGATGTCTCTTACGTGTTCAAAAGTAATCGATTTTTAAATTTTAAATTAAAAAAATATTGCTTTTTTGTGTTTTCTCGGCCGAAAAAGTGTCCACACTCTTTTTTCTCTAAAATAAAATTTTCTTTAAGGACATATAATAATTTTATACTTTTTTGAAAGATATTTTCACAGTGATGATTTTAAAATTAAAGACAAACTAAAACATCTAATAGGACTAAGTACAGAGCCTTTGGAATTTGACCTATTTTATAACAAAATTTTTAATTCCCAAAGGCTAGTTCTGCAAACCGAATACAGATTTGAACAATCTAATATGTATCAAAAAGTTTGCTAACTGCTTTTCCAAACCTGTAACAAATGTGGAATTTATGGGCAGAATTAAAAAACAAATCGCGTTTTTGAGATTTTCGCCGCTTTTTTGAGAATTGTGGGTTTTCTTTTACAAAAATCTGAAATTTCTTTAAACTTTGCCATTTTAATTGGCAAAGTCAAAAATCACTGAAAATTTCGTTAGAATATTTTAAATAAGGATTTTATTAGAGGTAAAATGTTTACAGTTTCTCCAAAGACCAAGTTTTTATAAAAAGAATTTATTTTACTTCCAAAAATCATAAAAAGTATGGACTAAATTTTTTTCAAATAAACTTTCTTGTCTAGCTGACGTAATTCTTAATTGGCTACGGGAAAATATTGTTTTAGACTTTTTAACATCTAAAATAGTACAATATTTTTTCAAATTTTTTTGACATATTAAACTTTAAAGTAGAGTAGTTTTGGTTCGGTAAAAGATATTTAGTTCAAGCATTTTGTATATAATTAAAAATTATGTCAGTTAGACAAGAGGGTTTATTTGAAAAAATGGAGTACATACTTTTTATAATTTTTGGAATTAAAGTAAATTGTTTGAAAAAAATTGGTTTCTGGAGACAATATAAATATTTTATCTCTAATAAAATCTTTGTTAGTTAAAGTATACTAACGAAATTTTCGCTGATTGGCAAAATTTGAAAAAATTTCAGATTTTTGTAAAAGAAATCCCATAATTTCCAAAAATAGGATTTTTTTTAACTTTGCCCATAAATTCCACATTTGTTGCAGGTTTGGAAAAAGCCGTTTGCAAACTCTTTGTTCGAAACTGAATTCGATTTGCAGAACATGCGAGCATGTTTTTCATAGGCCTTATCGAGAACTTTAAGAAGATGTAAAAATATTTTAAATAGGATGATAAACAAAAATTTGAAAAGCGGTTAAAAATTGTCTATGTTAGAGGTACCCTATTTTGAATCCCAATCGTTAGGCTCCTGGGGGATATTTTGGGCCCCTCTTCCAAACTTAAAATAGTGCACTTCGCTGCTATGCCTATGTGTATGCAAATTCAATCAGAAGATTAGAAATGACATATTTATTTCCAATGTGGATTATTATTTCACCACTATTAATGGTTAAGGTTATAGAAATTAATAAAACACTTTTAGTTCAATAAAAATTTTATAGGTATTCCAAAGGTTTCGCCATGATAGTTAATAAATTTTCTCATACATATGAATCAGTGCTGTTTACCAACTTTGATTGAGGCATTTTAATTACAATAACATGATGATTTATTTTAAAGTGTTATAATACAATGAAGAAATTGGGTATCAAATCAGAGTCATATGACGGATAGCGCATCAATTCGATATTTGCACTAACGTTATTGCAGTGAAGAATGATACGGCTTTCATTAGATGATTTTTCTTACATCGCACAGTGCAGTAGAAACTCCAAAAATTACACTTAATTCAGAGAAGGGTTCTATTGCACTTTTTACTATTTTGTTGTAATAGTTACGATATTAGTACATCAAAAAACTACTCTTTGAATTTTTAAGTATTTTTTTTTTCTTTTGTTTTTAGAATAAACCCTGTCCGCCCGGTTGTCCGTGCATCACTAATAACCAACATTTAAGATAATCTTTGGGTCGCCGTTTTAAAGATAACCTAATGAAATTCGGCTCTTGAGCTTTTCTTGGGCAATAATATAACATATTAAAATGGTTATAGTCGAACTATTATTTCAATGAGCCCCCATTTTAAAATTTTTCCGGAATTAAGTAAAATGTTTATAAATATCTTCAATATGTCTATATTTTCATAAATTTCTTAACAGATGAGTTTTGTCTAAGCATAAATTTCATAAGGATCGGTCTAAAATTGACACAGCTTCCATGTAAGATCCCCTCCCGAAAATCACTTTTTGGTTACATAATTCCGTATAAAGATAAAATTAAGTATAAAATATTTTTTTTTTTTTTTTTAAGCAGTAGTCTTACAGTAAAATTTCAAAGAATCTGTCCATTATTGACCATAGCTTACATATAAAACTCTGTCACGTCAATGCCAATTCAAAATTGTTTTTCTGCATTAAAGTGATTTAGTACGACAAAACTTGCCCGACTGTGATTTTATTACTTGTTTTCAATATTTTCGTAACATTATATATAGATTTCTTGTTAAATAAAGCAAATAAATAAGTTAAATAAGCTTTAATTTTAAATATATAAAATTATCATTTTATTTGGTTTTTGTTCAGAAAAGAAGCATTTTTTCATTGCATTTTTGAAAAATATTTTTTTTTCCAAATCACAAAAAATTCACAAAATGTCTTTAGTTTTTATACTACACATATTATATATATAATACAAAATACAAAAGTTTTATTTTCACAGAAGTTCGTCTAAAAGCTTCTTGAATTTTTATATAAAAGTAAAAAATGCCCATTTTTAAACCGATTTAAAAAAAAAAACATATTAAAAGTATTTATACAACTTTAACTTTAGGAAAAGATACGTAAATATGTTTCGAAATACCGTTGCTTAACAATTCCATTGTAAAAAAAAAAAAAAAAAATAAAGAATCAGAAAAACTCCCAATTTTTTGTACCAAAATGCCCAAAATCTCAATGCGGGAAAAACCATTTTTAAAAAAATTGACTTCTTTCATTGAAATCCGTTGTTATAAGAGGCGTCCAAAAGAAAATACTTTTAACAGAAACCCATAGTGATATTTATATTCCTTTGGTCGAACGGACGAATATGACTGAGAACTGTGTTGGGTAACTTGTATCAGAAGCATCGACTATCTATTTTTATTTCGACCGCTATTAAAGCCTCAATTTCGTATATGAGAAATTTGAGATTTGTACTCAACTTCGCTCTATCCTTAGCTTAAAAAGGGTGCCACAATGTCAGTCTAAACTAGGTACTAGAGCTAGAATATTACACAGGGACATAACAGAAGTGCATAACGCATGTTTATATTCCTCTGGTCAAATTGGCGAATGCGACTGAGAAAGTAAAGTGTGATTCAAGTAGAGATACTTTTTTCAATAGCATTTTTTTGACAGATCACGTGTGAGTCGTGTCATGCTGTCATGTTATTTTTGTTTAGTATTGTTTGGCATTTCATAATGGAAAGACTTACTCCTGAACAACGTTTACAAATCGTTCAACTTTATTACTAAAATCCACGTTCTGTGAGGAATGTGTTTCGTGCACTTCGCTCAACTTATGGTCAACATAATCGGCCTATTGAGCGTACTATTCGCAACACCATCACCCATTTTGAGACCCAGCATTCATTATTGGATAATATTCGACCGAATAGACCACGTCCAGCATATTGTGAAGAAAATATAGCGGCCGTAGCTGAGAGTGTACACGAAGATCGTGGAGAGTCGATTCGGTGCCGTTCGCAGCAACTCGGACTGATGTATGGAACTACTTGGCGCATTTTACGTCGATCTTAAATTGAAAGCGTACAAAATACAGCTTGTGCAACAACTGAAGCCGCTCGACCTTCCCAAGTGACATCGCTCTATGGGCTCTTGAAAAGTTCCAAGAAGATCCGACGTTTTCGAGGCAAATTTTATTCAGCGATGAGGCCCATTTCTGGCTCAATGGGTATGTAAACAAACAAAATTGCCGCATTTGGAACGAAGAGCAACCTGAAGAGATTCAAGAACTGTCACTTCATCCAAAAAAAACAACTGTTTGGTGTGGTTTGTGGGCCGATGGAATCATCGGTCCATATTTCTTTAAAAATGATGCCGGTGCGAACGTAACCGTCAATGGCGACCGTTATCGTGCCATGATAACCGACTATTTGATGTCTGAAATAGAAGCTCGTGATCTCGGCGACATTTGGTTTCAGCAAGACGACGCCACTTCCCACACATCGCATCAATCAATGGATTTATTGAGAGAACACTTCGGTGAGCACATAATTTCACGTTTTGGGCCACCAAGATCGTGTGATATCACACCGTTAGACTTTTTTCTGTGGCGATATGTAAAGTCTAAAGTTTATGCGGACAAACCTGCTTCGATTCAGTCCTTGGAGGAAAACATCACGCGTGTCATTCGCCAGTTACCAGTCGAAATGTTCGAACGAGTCATCAAAAATTGGACTCAACGAATGGACCATCTCCGACGTAGCAACGGGCAACATTTGATAGACATAATCTTCAAAAAATAAATGCCAAAGAATGTTCTTTCAAATAATAATAAACATTCCCCATTAAATTTGAATTTTTATTTATTTTTTGTGTGACTGCGCGGAACTTCAGAAACGCTGTCTAATGACGTTTTCTTTTCTTACTAAAATGTTGCCTATATTCTGCCCTTTACTCTCTTTTGTTTTCTATTCTGAAAAAAATGTAATGGCGTAAATGGCTCAGATATTCTTTTCTAATAGTGTTGCCCCTAAATTTAAAAAAATATGTTACATGTTGCACTTTATTAACAGCAAACTCAAATATTTTTAGCGAGATTTTTATGTGCTTTAAAAGTGATATTTCAACAAATTATAAAAAATTTCTCCAAAAAAACCCAAATTTCACCAAAAATTCGAAATTTTACCAAAAAAAGATTCAAAAGTTCACTAAAAAACGAAAAATTGACCAAAAATTCGAAATTTCAACAAAAATTTTAAATTTGGCCGAAAATCTAAAATTTTTCAAAAAACTCGAACTTTTACCAATAGTCCGAAATTTTACCAAAACTCTAAATTTTACCTAAAATTTGAAATCCAAAAATTTACAAAAAATCCGAAATTTCACCATAAATATGAAATTTCACAGACAATCCAAATTTTTTCCATAGTCCAAAATTTCACCAAACCCAAAATTTCACTAAAAATTCAAAATTTCACCAAAAACTTAAAATTTCACCATAAATTCGAATTTCAAATTCACTAAAAATCCGATTTCCTTCGATTAAATTTTTAAATTAATTTCTTTAAAAAATAACACAATTACAGAATTGGTTATACATTTTTTGTTCTATTGTAATCATTAAAAAAGCACCATTTTATGAGGATGAGGATAATGTCACACGGTAACAGTGTTGCCAAATCTATGTGAAAAAATTGCTAGAAAGTTTAGCACAACAAAAAAAAATATGCTAGAAAAAAATTGCTAACATTAAAAATTGTTTATATTTGTTAAAAAGAGATATATTATTTTTTTTCACATATAAAGCAATTATAACATTAAAAAACATTCAAAAATTTATTCTTAAGACATTAATACAATTAAAATTAAACAAATTTATTAGTACATTTTTTAAACTTTTAATGTTATCATATGTTATCTAAATTATTGTTATATACCAGCAAAAATTTTGTTTTCCTGATAAGTTAGCAAGTAATGTTTGGTTTGAATAAAGACTACTTACATTTTGTTTGAATAACTATTTATTTTTGTTCGAGTTGCCCACAAATTGTTTAAGCTATTTTTCTACTTTAGGGGTGCTCAAAAGATAAGTACCCACACAGATGTTAAAAAAATTTATATATAAATTTGTTTACCGCAGATTAAAATTAAATATCTACATAATATCGCAACTAAAGTGCTACTAAAAATGCCAAATCGGCAACACTGAACAGTTAACGCTATAACTAGAGTATTCAAAGACCGAAACTGGAAACCGGTTTTTACTTTTTAAAAAACCAACCGCTTTCGAATAATTTTTGTTTTTAAACTATTTGACAGGCCGGGATTTCTTTTTTTGTCGGTTAACCTGTTTTTGATGAAATATTCTTTCTTTCTTTTATTTTTTTTTTTTTTTTTTTTATTATAGCAAACCATTTTTCCCATTTTTAACATTAGCTCAGGGCACCTTATTTAGGGAACGATTCACTAAAACAATCAAATTGTTTGAAAATAAAATTTGTAGAAATTTAGATTTTTTTTTTTAAGTGGTTTTTGAGTAATTTTCTTTTGTATTGAATCAGGTCCTAAATTATTCGAAAGTATTTCTGATTTACATTATTATCTGATAAAGCTTTAAGTTTCGTTTTTTAAAACTTCTAATTTATGATTTGAGTAACACCTGATATACTGTGAACTGCGATTTTTTAAACTAAATTAATTTAAACTAAATTTTATTAATAAAATCTATGTAGTCAATTTTAGTTTTGACGTTTGTCATAAGAAAAATTTCTTTTACCCAAAATAATGTCAACTTCAGTAAATAGTTCAAAAAAAAAACAAATTTTGAGCATAATCCTCTAGCTTAAGAAGAGCGATATGACTTTTTATTTCTATATTATTTGTCATTACAAATGACATTTGCTATAAGTTTACTTTTTTTTATAAAAATAATAAACATTTTAAAAATATTTATATTTTTAGAAAAAAAAAACCGGTTAACTGATTTTGTTAAGTTAAACCGTATTCGAAACCTTTTTTTTTTTTTTTTTTGAAGAAAACAATTTTTCGAATAACTTGAAAATCGGTTTTTTGAATACACTAGCTATAACGCCGAACTTTTTTCCTAACCTACATAGTCTAAACAATACGATTATATCGCCTTTTATCCAGAGTATAGGATGGTTCTATAGAAAATGGGGTTTTCGTTTTATATACTCAAATGGAAGGTTCTTTTTAACCTTCACTCGTTATATTTAAATTTATTATTAGTCATGCTTTTATTTTTCCTTTTTTTATTATTATTTTTTTTTTCCTTTACCATGGTTCTGCTTTAATGCATAATTTTATTGTTGTCTAATAATATATTTAAATTTGTATCTGAATCGTATGACTAATATAGATTTGTCTAACTGTTTGCCTGTCTCCCTACCTTCCTCATCTTACTATTTTGCTACTATATATATTTTATACTTTTATTTTACATTTACAATTGCAATTATATGCATTATAAGTTTTCTATATTTAATGTCTTATTATATTCATTTGTCTAAGTATATCTGTGTTTTAGTGTAAATATGGATTACTACGTTGAGTGCAAGTGTATTAAGGGAAATAAAAAAGCTTTTCATTCATTAAAAAGTTGTTGGCGTATTTTGTTTTACAATATTTCCTTTTGTTTGATATTTTCGTTTTTTTTTTTTAGGTTTTCTTTTTCTTTCTGTTCCTCTTATTGTTTTTTCTTTGTTAATTTTTCTTTGTTCTTTTAGTTTTTTGTATTCGCATTTAACGAAACTTTCTTTTTGAAGGAGTTTGAGTTAGAATTGTTATCGAAAAAAGTATGCTTTGTTTGGATGAATTTGGATTTTTTTTTTTTACTTGTTAAAAGAAAATAAAAATAAAAAAGCTTAAATAAAAATACAATTTTATATTTTCATAAACATACGAGACTTTAAGTTGTTTTTATAAAAATCGTAAAATTATTAAAATTTAAGGTATTTTGAGCCTGTCTTGTTAAAAACTAAGTACGAAAGCTTTTTTATTTATAACGTTTGAAAATTATAACAGTTTAAATATACAAATATATAAAAATATTTAATATAGAATATAATAAAGAAAAGTTTTTTGCTAAAATAAATGAGTGTATTTTAACTGCCTGTGTCTCTATGTCGAAAGAAAAATTCGTTTCGACAAAATGTATGGAAAATAGCAAATAAATTTAAGACTTTATTGTTGTTTTCCATAAAAATTTTTCAAATGAATTTTTCGTTCGATATAGAGAAACAGTGAAGAAATTTAATAAAGATATATAGAACAAAATAGCTTTTTATTATAATTTATCAAAAAAAAAAAAAAAATGTTGAAATAATTCCAAAAATTAATAAAAGTTTAGTTTTTTATAAATAATAATTTCTTTCATAAAAAATCATTAAAAACATTTTGAAACTGTATAACAGTTTTTCTAGTATATGTTCCAAAATTATAATACTTTATTTTGAAGCTGTGACAAACTTAAAATATTTTATAATGTACAACAGTATATAATGTATAGCATTATAACAGTTCTTATGGCAATTATTCGAAAATTATAAAAGTTTACTTTGAAACTAAACTAAATATTTAACTTATTTAACTTAAGAAATTCATTTCATAAAGAAAAATTAAAAAGAAAAACAAAAAATATTAACATAACAGTTTTGTTATAACTGTTTCTTTGTAAGCAGTACAAGATATAAACAATTTTTAAACTTGAAAATAAAATTTTTTTAGTAGTATAACAGTTTTGCTTGTAATATTACAAAATTATAACAAACTGTAGCAATTCCTTAACTTTTTAAAGAAAACTTTTTTTTACAGTATAACAGTTTTTCTTGAAAGTGTTCGAAAATTAAAAGAGTTTATTTTGAAACTATAGCAAATCTGCAAATTTTTAAATTAACTTAACAAAGAAAACATTAAAATAAAACATTTCATTGCATTATAACAGTTTTCATTGAAAATGTTCGAAATTATAACAGTTTATTTTGAAATTTTAACAAGTCCCTAACTTATTAAAATGGTTTCTCAAAAAAATCTTTAAAAAAAAATTTGTTTGAAACTGTTCGAAAATTTTAACAGTTTATTTTGAAAAGCAAATGCACATTTTGACTCATAGTCTATTGTATTAGTATAACTGTTTTTCAAAACAATCTTCGAAAACAGCAGACTAAAATATAAGTACCTGCATAATATCGCAACTTTAGGGCCCTCCAACTCGAAAGCTAACAGTTATCGGAAAACAAATTTTATATTATTTTTCACAGCGATAATAGTGTTTCCGAGAAGTAAAAAAAATTTAAAAAATTTGTAGTTCCGGCGATCTTGGAGTACCACTTTGAGAAAAAAAATACTCTGCCTGGTGTGATTGGATCCTATTTAAGAAATCTCATTTATCACCAAAATCATAAAATTACTAAATCTTAACTTAAGTTTACATTTTTAACTAAATGATAAATCGGCTTTCGCAAAAAAAGCCTTTCTCTAATAAATATTCATTAAAAATCAGTCTCAGAAAATTTACACTGTGTTATAAAATGGAAAAATTATATACTTTACTTTATGGTTGTAGATTACTCTACAATTTTCAGAAAATCAATACACACTAAAAATCTTTTTTATTAAAAAATGAACTTTTATTTAAGACTGCACGAACTCAAAAAAAAATCTTAAATAGTTATTTTTAAATGGATTTTAATTTTGAAACAAAACACAAATACTTTGGCTTTCAAAATATGTTTACCTATTACATGAATCCAAATTTTTAGGAACTATTATCAAATATACGAGTGTCTTTTTAACTAATTTTTTATTTTTATTTATTTAATTATTTATTTTTTTTTTCAATTTCTTTTAGATTGAGCAACACTTTTTTGTGTTATTTTGTCAGAAAGTAAATAAATTTCTTAATTTAATTACAAAGTTTATTTATATAACAGTTTATTTTGAAAATATAAAACATTTATAATGTAACTTATTACATTGCCTCACATAGAAAACCTAAGGACAAAACATTTTGCTAAAGTATAACACTTTTAGTTAAAACTGTGCAAAAATTATAACAGATTAGTTTTTATTTTTGAATTATATTAAAAATGCGATTTCATGCATTGTTTTATTTAAAAAAAAGAGTAGAGAAAATTATCTATTATAGTAGAACAACTTTTGTTGAAACTGCTCGAAAATTATAACAGTTTATTTTTATACTTTAACAAATCCCCAACTTATTAAAGTGGTTTTACAAAAATCTGAAAAAAGATTACCGCAGTATAACAGTTTTTGTTAAAACTATTCGAAAATTATAAACGTTTATTGCTCCACAAAGAAAAATTTAATTAAAAATCAATAGTACGGGTATAATAGTTTTTCAACAAAAACTTTGAAAATTATAACAGTTTATTTTAACTATATTAAAAGTACTATTATAACAGTTAAATACACTTATTACACTAATTAATTTTATTTTCATGAAGAAAAATTTTAAATCTAATTGAAGCACTTATAACAGCTTTTCATAAAACTGTTAGAAAAAATATAACTGTTTATTTTGAAACTGTATCAAATGTACAACTTACTAAAAGGTTTTATAAGATAAAATTAAAAAAACGCCTGCACTTTTTCTTAAAATATTTGAAATTTATAATAGTTTATTTAGGAACTGTTCGAAAAACAATTTAACAATTTGATACCTCAAACGCTGTAGAATCATTAATGAAATTTTTTGTTATAGTATAATAGATTTTTGTCTAAGCATTTCTAAAATTACAACTGTTTATTTGGAATCTAGAGCAAAAATATGACACATTTCAACTATACCGAAACTTTATAACAATTTTTTGTCAGAGTATAACAGCTTTTATTAAAACTGTTTAAAAATTATGACAACTGATTTGTAAAATATATTTCTATATATAACACTTGAATTTCATTTATGTCGAAAAAAAATTAAATACTGCCTTTGTTAAGGTATAACAGTTTTTGTTGAAACTGTTCGAAAATTAAAACAGTTTATTTATAAACCATGACAAAAATATGACAGTTTTTAGGTCAAATATTATAGATAGAAAATTCTATTTTCTGTTACAGTATGAAAGTTTTTGTTCAATCTATTGGAAAATTGTAACAGTTTATTTAGGAAATATACTAAAAGTATAACACTTTGTTAAGTCAAACTCTAAAGAAACATGAACACAATAATAAAGTTTTCACAGTATAAATAGTATTTGCTAAAACCGTTTATAATATAATTTATAATTATAATAGTTTATTTTAAAACTAACTTTATTGTAAAACTCCTTATAATAATTATTTTAATTCGCTTTCGAATTTAACTTTTACTCTTTCTTAGTGAAACCTAGTGAAAGTGTAAATAATGTCCCCCTTAGTATTTTAACCCAAACAATTTTCCCGCCTAAAAGCTTTTTTCCTTTGTTCTCTAAACTATATTGCCTTTAAAACAAACATCTCTAAAAATGACCTACAAAAACTCTCCTCTACACCAAAAGCTTTCGTTAAATCTAAAAGCTTTTACCTTATCATAATTCCTTTTTGTTGGCCACATTTTTGACAGCTGGGCACGCTGACGAAAACTTCACCAGCTAGAAGAAGAGTAAAAAAAGAATTTTAAGAAAAAAAAAAGAGTATACACATACGTAAAGCTTTGGTTACTTTAGTACTTAACGGTATTTCAAAGATTACGGACATAAAAATAGAAATAGCGGTAAATAAGAATATAAAAGTAAATTTCAATTCATACATACACACAACTACATTTGTAATAAAGCAAATCAAGTGAAATTTTGTCTAAATAAAAAGGAAAAAAATGTGAAATCTAAGAAGATAGAAAAAAGAAATTTTGAAAGGAATTTTCAGAAATTGTTATAAAAGAGAAAAAAAATATGATTAAGAATGAAATATATTAACAAATAAATTAAAATTGTGTGGATTTAATCTTGTATACTTTAAGAAAGAAAAAAAAACAGACTTCAAAAATCAATCTTCACTTCTTACATGTTTCCTAACCCCTCTTAACTTTTTTTGGTCTACCTCTCCTTTGTCAAAAAAAAAAAAGGAAAAGAGAAATAAGGAACGTAAAAATCAAAAAAAGAAGTTTACTTTATTCATTATAGTGAAATGAAGTGAGTAAGAGTGTGTATATCCTGTGCTTTATGTCAAACAAGAAATTTAATAAAATAAAAGAAAGTAATATAAAATAAAATTTTAATTTATAAAAAGATATAAATCAAAATTTAACCTTTATTTTATTACCAAAAGTATTAAATAAAAGCTATAATATTCATCATATAACGCTTTTCCGCTACTCTACGTTTAAATATTATTTTTTCCTCCTCCATTAAACTTTTCTTTCATTGGACGTTGTTCCTTACGCATGCATGTCATCACTACATATTAATTTTTGCTCATATTTTTAATTATTTTCGCTTTTTTTTTTTTTAAATACCTAAAACAAAATTTTAATATAAAAACAAATTATTTGCTGCCTTATCATTTTAATGCTTTAAATAAAAAATATTATGCTAAAAAAAAGTGTTATAAAAGTTTATATCAAATATTTAAGTTCAGCTTAAGAGTTTAAAAAAAAGCTTGTGAAAATTCTAAATATTATAATAAAGTATGTATTGAAAAATTGTATACAAAAATGTTTACTTAGTCCATGAGAAAGCTATAAGCGAGTGTTTAAGTTTATTTAAAAATAAAATTATATAAAAATTTTGCATATTCTTCTTAATTTTGTTATAAATTTTTAATGTTATCAGAACAATTAACGCCGCCTAAGGCGTTTAATATTAATTTGCCTTTAAATGCTACAACTGCTACTAATCATACAAAAACAACTGTAACAAATCATCTTAATAAAAGGAGTTCAAAAGGTAATAGAAAAAACTAAAGCAAAATTTCAATATAACTGAAAATGAATTAAAAAGATATTTAAACACAACAAAGTATCTGTTTTAAGATATGTACACGCAGAGAAAAAATATTATTGTAGTGACCATAATCTAATAGCAACATATTATTATTGGAACATATGATCACAGTGAAAAATAGAAATGATTATAAGTAATAATTATTATGATTCCATTTTTGTCCATTTTGTGTCCGATTTTATGGTTTGTTTTTTTATGTTACAATTCTAGTTTTACATATAATTGAACAATCATTTTCCCATTCTATCAGATTATGATTTGATGTTGTTATATTATTATTGTATCTTATCATATTATTATATCACATTGTTATATTATGATTCCATTTTATAATACTATTATGCCATTCTTTATATTATTATTATTCCATTTTATTATAATATCACATGTTGTTATATAGTTATCCAATCTTATCATATTATTATTTAATTTTTTCATATTATTATTATTCTATCTTATAAATTTTTTATTAAAAATAATAGAGAAAAGAGTTCATTATATTCATTAATTAGTGTTATTTGTACCATATGTGATTCAAATGTAAGATATGTTGTTTTAACTAACCCTTTAATGGTAGTTAATCAATATCTTATATTGCTTGAATCACACCGAGTATAACCAAACCTTGTCTGTTAATATTAATTCATATATAAACTAAATGAGAATTACTATGAAGTTGGAAAACAAACAATAAAAATAAAATATATTTAAAAATAAACAAGTTATGAATTTTTCCTCCAAGTTTGTGAAAATATTATTATATTATGTTAGTATTATATTTATTATATTATATTTATATTATATTATTATATTATATTTGTATTATATTTATTTAATATTAATATGGTTTAAAAACAGAATATGGTTTAAGAACAAGAAAAAAGACTGCAAATATTTAATGATTGTAGAAGTAATGATATTTTTCATATTAATAAAATTTTATTTCTGATAAAAATATTTAAAAACATATAATATTTCTAGTCAACCATATTAAAATTTTGAGTGTAAACATTAGATGACACAACTTAAAAAAAAACATTTTTATCATGAACATAGATTTATTGAAATTCAAGAAAATTAATAATGATAACATAATATTGTTGTAGTAATAATGCTGTAACCATGTTTTTTCTCTGCGTTTATAAGCCTTTTCTAAAACTATTATAAAATTATGACAATGTATTTCAGAATTTTATTAAATATAACTTTCTCTCACGATCAGGAGCGGATCCAACCAAATCATTTGGGGGGATTGGAGGATTTTTTTTTTTTAATTTGAAATTATATACAAGATTTCAATGGCTAAAAATTTAAATTGATGTGGCTATAAAATTTTTGACAATATTTTTATAAACAACTTTTGAACTCTCTTTCTTTTTTGTTGTATTACCAAAAAACATGATATTTCACTTCATTATTCCTTTTTAGTTTTTGAAATACAAAAAAAAAATTTTATGAATCTATATTTCCTAAATTTCAGATAATATTGAATAGAATTTAATAATTTAATATATGTTTTCATTTTATTGTTATCCTCTAAAGTATTTCAAACAAATAAATGAATTTCAATGATATTAATGAAAATACATAATCTGAAAAATACGAAAGGTTGAGCCACGTAGGTTTTGATATTTGGAATATCAATTTTACTTAAAAAAATCTAATTATATATATATATATTTTTTTTTTCTTAATATCAAAAACCTACTGATGCAAAATATTGGAAATAATTTGAAAAGGGGAACTGTACCAAAAATATTTTTTTTATAAAAATAAAATAAATGCTTTAATATTTTATTTGATTTCAGTTAATAAAAGCTTCTTCTCTATTAAAAAGTGAAAAATTTAAAAGAAAATCAACAAAGTTATCAAAAGCGAAAAACCAACAAATTTTCAAAAATTTGAAATACCGTGTAAATTTTGAGATATTACTAAAAAAAAAAAAAAAGGTTGGTGCATTAAAGATCTCGTAGTTAAGTAAATTTTGAATTTAATGGAATGAAGAAAGCAAAGGAATGTAGCTTTTAAACTTTGTTTGTTGAAATACTTTATTAATTTTTTTCTTAATTATATTAGCTTTTTTTAATGCTATTTCATTTACAATAAAATGAGATGGCAGTCTTTCAAATCGTTTAAATACTCAAACAATTATTTAGATATTTCAAAACTTTGTCAAATCATTTTAAATATATTTTTAAACAAATCACTTTATGCTTTATTTGAAACATACTTGGGACAAAAATAAAAACGTATAAAAGTTTAAGTAAATCATTCCATATAAAATCGAATAAGTTGTAAAATTTTTCTTCAATTTAAAAGAAAATAAATCCTATTATGTTTACAAAAAAGTCTTTAAAAAATATTACATCGTACATAGGTTTTTGTAGAAAAATTTAAAATAAATTGCATTTTTCATTTTTCTAAATGTTGCAACAGTTTATTTTGGGAACTATTCGCAAAAATATAACGCTATAGAAGCATTATTACAAATTTTTGTTAGATTTTTGTTTAAACTTTTCGAAAATTATAACAGTTTGTTTGTAATCTGAAGCAAAAATATAACACTTTGATATGTTAAATTATACACAATTACTTGTTAGAGTATAACAGCTTCTACTAAAACTGTTCAAAACACAGTTTATTTGGAAAATTTACTGACTATATAATACTTTAATTTCATTAATGTTATAGAAATTGAAAAAGAAATTTTAAAAAAATATAACTTAGACAAAATTATAAAATGGATTATCTGAGTCAGTATAACAGTTTTTTGCTTTTTTTTGAGACTATTGTAATATTATAACAATTTATTTCCTATAAAATCAATTTTTTCAAAATATTATGAATAGCCAAAAAAAAAAATCTAGTTTAGTTTAGATACATATAACAGTTTTTATTAAAATTAAACAATAGTTATAACAGTGTTTTTAATAACTATACTAAAATGAAAACACTATGATATGCTAAACGTTAACAAAACTTTAATACAATTTTTTTTTAGAGTATAATAATTTTAGTTTAAACTATTCTAAAATTATAACAATTTATTTGGAAACATTTTGATAGGAAAAAAAAAGAAAAAATTAAATCTTAAATTTAACAGTTTTTGTTTAAACTATTCGAAAATTTATAACATTATTTGAAAACTTTACTAAATGAATTAAAAACGCAAAACTTCAATACAATTTCTTGATAGAGTATAACAGTTTTTATTTAAACTTTTCAATAATTATAACTGTTTATTTCTAAATTGTGTACTGTTAGCTTTAGAGAATATTAAATACAATATTATTTTTTATTTTTTTAGTGTAATTGTTTTTATTTAAAATATTGGCAATATATAACACTTTTATACGTCACACACTATGGAAATTTAAATACATTTTCTTGTTCAAGTATTGCGGTTTTTGTTTAAACTGTTCGAAAATTATAACATATTATATAGGATCTATAGCAAAAATATAAAACTTTGATATGTTAAACTATACCAAAACTTAACTACAATTTCTTGTTAGAGTATAACAGCCTTTACTAAAACTGGTCAACATTTTTGCTCTAGATCCTAAATAATCTAAAATAATATATATAAAGAAAAAACACAGAAAATTCAAATTTAATGGGGAATGTTTATTATTATTTGAAAGAACATTCTTTGGCATTTATTTTTTGAAGATTATGTCTATCAAATCATCGCAGATGGTCCATCCGTTGAGTCCGATTTTCGATGACTCGTTCGAGCATTTCAACTGGTAAGTGGCGAATGACACGCGTGATGTTTTCCTCCAAGGCATGAATCGAAGCGGGTTTTGTCCGCATAAACCTTAGACTTTACATATCCCCACAGGAAAAAGTCTAACGGTGTGATATCACACGATCTTGGTAGCCCAAAACGTGAAATGATGTACTCACCGAAGTGTTCTCTCAATAAATACATTGATTGATGCGATGTGTGGGAAGTGGCGTCATCTTGCTGAAACCAAATGTCGCCGAGATCACGAGCTTCAATTTCAGACATCAAATAGTCGGTTATCCTGGCACGATAACGGTCCCCATTGACCGTTACGTTCGCGCCGGCATCATTTTTAAAGAAATATGGACCGATGATTCCACCGGCCCACAAACCACACCAAACCGTTGTTTTTTCTGAATGAAGTGGCAGTTCTTGAATCTCTTCAGATTGCTCTTCGTCCCAAATGCGGTAATTTTGTCGCTGAACAAAATTTGCCTCGAAAACGTCGCATCTTCTTGTAACTTTTCAAGAGTCCATAGAGCGAAGCTTAGAAAGGTCGAGCGGCTTCAGTTCTTGCACAAGCTGTATTTTGTACGCTTTCAATTTAAGATCTCGACGTAAAATGCGCCAAGTCGTTCCATACTTCAGTTCGAGTTGCTGCGAACGGCGCCGAAACAACTCTCCACGGTCTTCGTGTACACTCTCAGCTGCGGCCGCTATATTTTCTTCACAGCGTGCTGGACGTGGTCTATTTGGTCGAATATTATCCAACAATGGATGCTGGGTCTCAAAATGGGTGATGGTGTTGCGAATAGTACGCTCAGTAGGCCGATTATGTTGACCATAAGTTGAGCGAAGTGCACGAAACACATTCCTCATAGAACGTGAATTTTCATAATAAAGTTGAACGATTTGTAAATGTTGTTCAGGAGTAAGTCTTTCCATTATGAAATGCAAAACAATACTAAACAAAAATAACATGAGAGCATGACACGACTCCCACGTGATCTGTCAAAAAAAAGCTATTGAAAAAGGTATCTCTAGTTGAATCACCCTTTATATATATATATATATATATATATATATATATATAATATATATATACAAACAGATTCGTTATAGCAACCGAATTTTTTTCCAATCGAATTTAGGAAGTTCCAAGAACTATCTCGTAATTCGATTCGTATAACTGAATTTCAATTAAATTATATAGTACACACAACATATTTTAAACCAATTCGATTAGAAACGTTTAATCTATTGTAAATTATTAAAATGTATAGATTGGGCGTTTTATATAATTTTATTTAAAATCAAAATGAGAAACAAATTAAAAAAAAAATGAAAATTCTTGACTCCTTGGCGATTAGACTCTCTTTTCTTTTCTTGTTTCCATACTCATTATGTTATCATCCTTAGTTCATAGCATTACTTGACTTCCACAAATGAATTATCTTACCTTGAAAAGAATAGAAAAAACCACACAAAACTATTCATTATAGAAAACCAGCCCAAAATCTTTTTGGAATACAATATTACCTTTTGGCTTAAAGTCATAGAGAGTTAGCTTTCGATGAATTTGAGTTTTCGTCATAAAGTTTCAGCCTATAAAATAAATAGGACAAATTTGAAAATTTTAGTTGTATTGTATAAATTATGGAGATATTCTTACCTGTTTATATTTCTGGTTATGAATTATTTTGTAAAAATTCACTTTTTATTATTAAATACCCTACAAACATTTAGAAGATATCTTCCTAGAAGAAATTTACGTAATAAGTTCTTTTTATTATTTGGACGAAAATTATCAAAGCAATATTTATGTAATATTGTACTGTTATCAGTTTAAATAAAATTAGGCAATAAACAAGAAAAAATATATAAAATTTTAAATTTTTTATTATTTTTATCCTCAAAATATAAAGGGCTATATTCAGTAAGTTGATTATCACCTTAGCAATAAATTGATGATATCTGGAAGAAATTAATGCAATACTTTTATTTTTTAGTAATATTTTTTTCAATTGTTGTTAAATTGTATAAAAATAAAAAAAAAATACTGAAGAAATTTCAGCAAAATAATGTATATTTTATGTCTTAGTTTTCGTGCTTTATGATGTTAAGATTTATACACATGATTTACAAGATATAAAGTTTTCTTTATTATATTATTTCAAAATTTATTTAGTGATAATTTTTCTATATATTTATTATAACCTCCAGAAGATTATCTGGCGGTGTCTTCTTTTTTTCGCCTAGATGATTATCTAGCAATATTACTTATTTTTCTTTCAAGCTTATATGTATCGCCTATGACGCACAATCTCTCCCGATGGCTTAAACTTTCGCAATAGGAATATGATTACTGTAGCAATAAACAATACGAATTCGCATCACTTTCGTATTATTTTGTTTGTAGGATAGTTTGAAATAATTTAATTTGTTTCATTTAAAAAAATGTTTACAAATGTATTTTATTTATTATCGGTTATGTATATCACAATAGAATTTTTATCACAATCGAATTATTCATTGTTTAAGCTCAATTATTGGTTACTGTGACCGAATGCATAATTTGAGTACATCAAATTTGAATAGTAAACATTAAATTTTGATTTAACCGAACTTTTTTCTGTGTGTGTTAAAGTATAAAAGTTTTTTCTTAAAAGGTATCTCATATTATAACAGTTTCATTGGAAATCAATTAATATTAAATATTAAATTCTTTGCTCACGTATTACAGTTTTTGTTTTTCCACTTAAATGTCATTTTAAAGCAACAATTTCAACAAATTATAACAACATGAGAATATTTGCTTAATTATATTTTAGCCGCAAAACATAAATAAATCAAAATTATTGTCTTATGATTATTCTGAAAAAAAATACCACAAATATTTAATTATACCTCAATAAAATTTATAATTATAATCCTTTTAATAAACAAACATGAAATATGTAAATTTATTATTATAAATAATTTTATTTAAAATTATATTAAGTTTAATTTCAAATTTTCTAAGAAATAAATATTTTTCATAGAAAAGCAAATAACTCAACAGATTTAATGTCCACATTTCAAACACTTTCTAACCTCATTTCTCCTGAAATTTGAAAAATATTTTATTAAAGCAACAATCTTTTACAATATGTAATTGTAAAGTATAAAAAAAAAATAGTTTAAATATTATTACGACCTTAAACATTTTTGAAGGATAATCAAATTTCTAAGTGTATGTGTTTTTGAGAATGGTCTTCTGGTCTGTCGTATAATTTAAATGCTATATCCCAGCAAAAACTTTTTGGTTTTCGGTAATAGCAACTTATTAAAGTAGTTTCTCGGTAATGAGGCGTCATTATTATTTACCTACCTTGTATTAATTACATAAATAAGTACTCAATGTCATAATAGCACAGTAATACTGTGTTTTTTTTTATTTTTGTTTTCGTTTAGGTACATATTTTTGAGTATCCCTAGAGTCAAAAAATAACTACATGAATTTGTGGACAAGTCGAACAAAAATAACTAGTTATTCAGGCAAAAATAAGTAGTTTATTTTTGTTTTCAATTATACCTGCTAGCTTACCAGGAAAGCAAAGTTTTTGCTGGGATGTTACTCATACACAGTGTTGCTGTTTTGATTATTTTCAACCAAAAATTGGTCATTTTTTAATGACTTTTTTCAATTTTTTTTTTTTTATCAAAATTTTATTTTTTTATTCGTTCTAAAAATGCTATTTACTCTCTTAATCTTGCCAACAATAAAAACACATCAATAAAAAAAGAGTGTACTAAAATTTCATCATATATTTGAAAACTAAAGGTTCCTATAACTTCCAATTCCAATTTTAATTGACAGTGAAGAAAAGAATTTAAATCAATAAAAAAATACGAAGATTTTCTAATGGATTGGAAGATTTTTGTAATTACTATTAATAAAGAAATGCATATTAGATGAAGATCGACTATATGTTATCCTACACTATTTTGTATGTGCCTTAAAGTAATACATACTTGAAAGAGAACATTATATGGGTTTATTAATATGCTAAGATTTATGTGGTCTTTAAGTACTTTTAACTGATTTTCGAGAGAGGAACTTATATAGAAGCTACACTTAATTTTAAAGCGATCCTTTTGAAATTGAATGACATATTATATGTATATACCTACAAATTTTTCTATAGAATGTTTTAGGATTATTTTCCCAGCAAAAACTTTGCTTTCCTGGTAAGCTAGCAGGTATAATTGGAAACAAAAATAAACTACTTATTTTTTGCCTGTATAACTAGTTATTTTTGTTCGACTTGTCCACAAATTCCTGTAGTTATTTTTTGACTCTATGGGTACTCAAAAATATGTACCCAAACGAAAACAAAAATAAAAAAAAAAACAAAAAAATTTTGCCGTCAGTGAGACTCGAACTTGGACACACACTAACCATTCGTTTTTACTGACTAACGTCTTACTCAGTACACCATCTCGCACATAGCAGCCTAAGCGACAAAAACTCTATTTAGTTTAAAATATCTTTTTAGACATTTTGTTATAAAAAACTAACAGCTTCAGAACGGGGTTGAAACAACAACCTTCTGGTTGTTAATCCGGCGCTCTAGCCAACTCGTCCACGTGATTGCTGTATTGCTGTGCTATTATACTATTGAGTACTTATTAATGTAATACAGAGTAGGCAAATAATAATGACGCCTCATTACCAAGAAACTACTTTAATAAGTAGTTGTTATTACCGAAAACCAAAAAGTTTTTGCTGGGTTATTTTTATTTGTGTAGAATTTTGCAGAAATACGCTTATATATATTTAAGAAATTTGAGCTTGAAAGTATTATTCCAAGAGAATATTTATTTAGGGACAAGGTGAAATAATGAAATAATTTCCACCAGTTAAGGAGATTCGAACATTTAAGTAATATACTTTAGGGCAAGGTTTTCCAAATGGGAACATTCTAGAAGGTTCACGAGAGAGTCCAAAAATTTGTATATGTAAAAAATGTGTATATGAAAAAAGCAAAATCTGGTAAGTATTTATTGCAAATTGGACTAAAAAAGTATTTCCTTACGTTTAGTTTATACTAAGCAAATTTATACTATCAAAACAAACGTGTTAGAGTGTGGCACAAAATGTTTGTCTTTGAGAAATGGTAAGATTTTAGTATATATTTATTACCTTAAATATCTACTCCATATCTCTATAGATTTTCAAACTTATTTTCCAAGAATAGCCCAAAAAATGGTGAGACATTTTTTCTAACATAAGTTCTTCCTAATATAAGTGTTATAAATTAGATATAATTATTTCATAATGTTATTATTTATTAGTTTTTACGACTTAATTTTTAATAAAAGAAAAATAAAATAAAAGAAAAATTATACAAATAATTTATTTTAGATTTTGTTGGAGATCACATAATTTTCATTTTCAATAACTGATAAAACAGTAATTTCTAATTATTTGTTAGGTAATTTTTTAAAAATTAAAATAACTGACACAATTTTATTTTTAGCTGTTTTGTAAGTTGAAATTTTGTAGATTAAATAAATTTATAAAATTATTTACTTTTCCAGAATTTGTTAGTTAAAAAATCAACAGTAAAAAATAATCGTAAAAAAATATTTTTTTCAAATGAAATGTAAGCGGTTCGTTTTTTTAATGAAATTTTATTTGTTTCTAATGATTTTTCTGTCAAATTTACTTACATAATTTTATAAGTGTAATAGCAAAAGCAAAGAAACCACACGCAATTGATAAACTTCCCAGCAAACACATTTTGGTTCTCGGTAATGACAACTACTTATGAAAATAGTTTCCTGGTAATGAGGCATCATTATTATTTGCCTGCTCTACATTACATAAATAAGTACTCAATAGTATAATAGCACAGTAATATTAGAATCACGTGGTTCTGTTGGCTGGAGCGCTGGATTAACAACCGGAAGATTGTTCATTCAACCCTATTCTGATGTTGTTAGCTTTCTTTTAACAGAATGTCTAAAAAGGTATTTTGTACTAAAAAAAAGTTTTTGTCACTTAGAAAATTAAATGAGAGATGGTGTAAGACGTTAGTCATTAAAAACTATTGGCTAATTTGTGCCCAAGTTCAAATCTGACTGAAGGCAAAATTTTTTTGTTTTTTTATTTTCATTTAGGTACATATTTTTGAGTACCCCTAGGTTCTAAAAATAATGATAATAAATAAAATAATAATGAATTTGTGAACAACTCGAATAAAAATAACTAGTTATTTGGGCAAAATATATGTATTTTATTTTGTTTCCAATTATAACTGCTAGCTTACCAGGAAAGCAAAGTTTACGCTGGATTAATAAAGCCATGCCTTGCTTAAATAATCCCACAAAAGAAAAAGTCATGAGATCCTTCTGTCATATAACTCTGCAAAAATTAATAATAATTGATGGCTAATTTAAGCCAACTTCTATTTTATTGCAAGAAATCTCACTGTGTAATCCAGCGACAAGTACTTGATACGAAAGCCTTACTTGATATATTTAAAAGTGCTCTTCAAACTATTATAGACGTGGTAAATATTATAAAAACTAGTATCTTAAGAAATATAATTCTTATAGTCCTATATGTCGATTTAAATGCAGAACATAAGAAATTACTACTTCATATTAATGTCCATTGAATTTCGAAGGGAAATATGCTAAAGAGATTATACGAATTAAAGACAGAAGTAGACATTTTCCTTTTATACAAAAATTAAGATTTTTATACAGAATTTGCAGAACAATGTTTTTATATATTACTTTGCCTATATCTAAATTTTTCGAGAGGTTAAATAGTCTTAATATTAAACTACAAGGCAGAAATTATGTTAAATGAATTTGATTCAATAAGTGCTTTTATGAACAAAATTTCTTTATGGAAAAGACGTCTCCTCTACCAAAATATTCCTCATTTCTACTACTGAATGATAGCTTGGATTCATCTAATGTTCAAAAAGAACATATGAAAAGTATAATAATATTCATATTTGGGTTCACTTCACAAAGAATTTTTTACCGATATTATCTGGAGCTTAAAACTGATTCTTGCTAAAACATATTTTACTTCGTAATCCATTCAATATTGCTAATGATGACATACCCGATAATTTTTTTAGAATAAGCAATAGAACTAAATAATAATTCGTGTGCCAAAGCTGACTTTAAATCTACGTTGGTTGAATATTTTTGGTTAAAACATTAAAAAGTCTACACGATTGTTGGGAATGAAGTGTTGAAATTTTTGCTACAGTTAAATACAATCTGTAGCAAAAATGTTTATGCGAAACTACTATAGTTTTTCTGCCCTACAGTTAATAAAATCCAAATTTAGATCACGTTTGTCCGTGAAGCATGAAGAGTTGGAAACCTCTGCTTTAGGATGTTCCCCAATATGGTGCTATGGGAAATAAAAAGATTTACCTTGCAATAAAAGTGTTCTATTCGTCCCAATGTATTTTCAATTGGACCGCAATTTTGTACACATTTTTATACCCTACACCACTATAGGTGGTTGGGGTGTTATGCGTTTTTACTGATGTTTGCAACGCACAGAAAAAATCATCCAACACCTACCTGAAAGTATACCAATAGACAATAGAAGATAATGTAATGAAATTTGGCACGTAGGACTTTCATGAAACAGGGACGAAGCCTATTGAAATTTGTTATGATCGGTCCATTATTTCACCTAGCCCCCATACAAATGTCCTCTCGAAATAGGGAGGACATTTGTATGCCTTAAATATAGCAATATTTTAATAAAATTCGGTACAAGAAAGTTTTGTATAAGTATCAATCTTTGTGCCAAATTTTATGCAGAACGGTCCATAATTGACCATAACCCCCATATAAAACCCTCTTCCGAAAATCACTTTAACGTGCATAAATCACATACACATATATTCGACACAAATAAGTTTTATATAAGTAGAAATCACAGTGACAAATTTTAAGTAGATGGCTCTATAACTTACCATAGCTCCCTTATAAGCTACTTTCTGGGTCACCCTAAAGTGTATAAATGTTAGTATTAACGTAATATTCTGCATTCGTATATTTTATTTTACACATAGTAAAAGTATCGGTCTACAATTGTCCACATGACTAATATGAGACTCCTTCACGAATTTTGATAGACATACACAACGGTGTGGGGTATTATATGGGCAGGCTTGACCGACTATATTTTTTTTAGATGTTTAAATTGACTTATTAAAAATTAATATATACGAGTGCTTTGAATCTTTCCGAAAAACCTCCCAATTATATATGTTTTACTTCAACGCTTCTAAAAAATGGAATTCGTATAACCAAATGAATCTTATTTGTATATTTTTTTTTTTTTTTTTTTTCTATAAACACATAATTGTAAAAGTCAAACTTATTTTCTATTATTGCTCGACCCAGCTGTTTTGCAATTCTAAATTTATCACAATCTGGTTTGCTTTCGACATCATATCATAAGGATGTGAGAATAATTAAATTTTTATTATTAAACTTTATATCCCAACCCCCCCTACAAAATTGGATCAGAGACCACATTTTGATAAACATTGTTCTAAACAGTTAAATTTTAAATACTTTTTTCAACTGAATACTAACTCAAGTTTATGATTAATATACAAAGTATTTAGAAGATTAAATTAATTTTTATATAATTTCTTTGAATTTTTTAAATTTGGTTATTTTTTTCCTAATTTGGTTATTTTTGCCAAAATTTTTGCTTTGGCAACACTGATCAAACATTTACTTTCTCTCTCCCTCTCTCTTGCTCTTTAAACAAGTACATGTCTCAAGGGTATAGAAAAAAATATATGTAGAAAAACCAAATTAGGTGGTAATTTTAAAATTATTATAACTATTACTTGTATTATTACTATTTTTTTTTTTTTATATTGTCCTTTTGTTTTTTCTTTTACTGTTTTTTTTTTCATTGGCAATTTGTAATGATATGTATGGCTAGAAACACAAGTAAATACTATTATAAAGTAGACTATGTTTAAAGGTACGAGGTCGAAAGGAAAAGTGCTTAATAATTAATTAACAGATTTTATTAGAAATATTTAAAAATAATAACAATATTTTTCTTATTCTTGGAAAAAAATATAATTATTAGGTGTAAAATATTAAACACAATTATTTCTCAGGTATAACAGTTTTAAAAGCAACTGTTATGGAATTATAACAGTTTGTTTCAAAATTGTGCTGACAAATATAATTTCTTTAAAACAATTTTATTAAGAAAATTAAAACAAAATCGTTTACTACAGTAAACGATTTTGCTCATATTAAAAGTGCTATAAAATTATAGCAGTTTATTTCTAAAAATAAAACTTTCGTATATATTATTGTATTCTTCAATATAACAGTTTTTAAAATCAACTTTTATAAAAATATGATAGTTTAATTTGAAACTGTTATAGAAATATAACAGTTAAATATTGATTTTTGTTATTGAAAATAAAATAAACTAATTTGTTGCAGTATAACAGTTTATTTCAAAAAATATTCCAAAATCATAACAGTTTATTTCTAAACTGTACTATAACCATAACTTTCATACAAATATTTTATTTGCTCATATTAAAAGTGCTGTAAAATTATGGCAGTTTATTTCTAAAAATAAAACTTTCGTATATATTATTGTATAGAAAAATAAAAGCAACTAGTTTCTTCAATATAACAGTTTTTAAAAGCAACTTTTATAAATATATAACAGTTTATTTTGCAACTGTTATAAAAATATAACACTTAAATATTGATTTCTGTTATTGAAAATAAAATAAACTAATTTGTTGCAGTATAACAGTTTATTTCAAAAAATGTTCTAAAATCATAACAGTTTATTTCTAAACTGTACTATAACCATAACTTTCATACAAATATTTTATTGTCAAGATAATTAAATTCAACTAGTTTTTTGAGTATAACAATTTTGTGGAAACTGTTTATTTTGAAACTGTAATAAAAATATGATGTTTATAAGTTGATTTCTGTTTTTAAAAATAAAACATTTTTTAAAGTATAAAAGTTTATGTTAAAAGTGTTCTAAAATTATAAGAGTTTTTTTCTAAACTATAGTAAAAATGTAAATTTCGTATAATTACTTCTATAAAATTAAATGCCACTAGCATTTTTACTATAACTGTTTTCTTTAAAACTGTTATAAAATTATAAACGTTCATTCTAAAACTTTTATAAATATATAACATTTATACGTTAAATTTTGTTTTTAAAAATAAAATATCTTTTTTTTATAGTGCAACAGTTTATTTTATAAATGTTATTAAATTATAATAATTTATTTCTAAGCTATAATAAAAATATAACAAAACTATTCTTCTCAATATAACAGTTTTCTTAAGAACTGTTATAAACCTATAACTGCTTATTTGCAAACTGTACATATCTTACTTAATTTATAGTAATATAACAAATTCAGCTAAAGGCGTTTGTATATTATAAAAGTTTGTTTTAAAACCTTTAAAATTATTTAAAGGTACAACATTCCAAGGGTATTATGTGCATTCAATATTCCAGCAGTTTTTGCCTAAACTATTTGATTCAATCTAAGTAGTATCTAAACTCAAGTTTTAAATCACTTCTTCTACTGCCCCCGTTTCTATATAGTTTATTATCAAGTGTTGACCAGGGAATGTAATTTTACTGACGAGGTTACTGTAATTCATTTACACACTTTACATTGTTCAATGTGTTGAAAAGGACGAACAATAATAACGCCAAACACACTAGCAAATGAATGACCAAAACTACACAAACTACATTGAATTCATTTGTTAGAATTACACAATAACAACCAACTAACACTTTTAGCCTATTTGTTGGTCTTGGAACAACAAATCAAATATGTAATTTTTAATAACACTGACCTAGGCAAATGAATGAATGGAAATTGAAAATATAGCGGTGGCCATTTAAATTATAAAATAAATAAAGAAATAAGTAAAAGTAATCCACTTAAGTATTGAGGATTTAGGGTAATTATTCATTACAAAATGTTAATGATTTGCTTAAGGTTAGATATAAAAATGCATTAATTGCATTAAAATTTAATATATTTAAATGGAATTAGTATTTGTTTTGAATTAAGTTTAAATATTTATCACAGACAGAAAGAAAAAACACAATTAACAGAAAATATAAGAAGCAAATAATGCTTTGAATAATTAAACCTGAAAACCACTGTGATAGCAGAAAAAATGGGATCAAAATAAAAAGAACTTAGGCAGCCATATTTGGCTATTCCGAATCTTTAATACCCTTCACATTTTAACAACAAATAAAATAAGCATAGCAAGCACCGCACATTGATCCCAAAGCGATTCTTTTTAGATTAGTTCTGTAATTTATGAACAAAATTTCATATGATAAGAGCTGTGATATTTTCATGTTGATTTGGAAGAGCACGGACTCCTAGCGGGTCACGAGGATTCAGAGTACAGCCCCAAGTTGGTTGCCTCGGGTATGTGATTTTTTTAAAAATTCGCCAAAAATTCATTTATTACCTAAATGTAAAAAAGCTTCACATATAGGTAGTCCTTAAAAATCTGTATCAAAAACATGCTTACACGTGTAGGTTATCTCTTTCTGTTTAAGGGATATTTAGGACGAAGCAAATTTTAACCTCATTTTTGACATCGTTTTTTTTTTAATATTTTAAACTAGGGGCCTTTATTTGGGCCCTAAATTTTTTGAAAATAATCGCTGGATTTCTCATAAAATTCTAAATAATATTGCTGCAAGAATTGTATAAATATATCTATCAGATAAAAAGTTATATTAATATGAAGTTGAAACTCTAAAAAAAATTCACATTTTTGGGGTAATTTTCCAAAAAGGTGGTAAATTTTCTAATATATATATATATATATATATATATTTATTCCTTCCGGACAATAGAATCTACATCTAATGACGTCAAAAGAAATATTAACGGAAATGCTTATAAAGCAAAATCGAAGGCGCTTTGGGCAACGGTTTCCCCTCAAGCCTTATCCGAACTTTGTTATCGTTGTGTTTTAATTTTTTTTGTAAAACTCTCAAATGTCAAAACCGAGACAAAAAAATGTATTGGCTATATACCCCCACAAGTTTTTTAAACACACAAAAAATATTTTTTGAGCCACGCCTTCTACAATTGCTGTGTGATCATTTTAATGGAAAAAGTCAATTTTTGGAACAAGTTTTCCCCGTTTTGGGTATTTTGGTATTTTGTTATAAAAAAGTCGAAGTTTTTTTTAATTTCCTAATGCATTTATATGATTCTTGAAGCAATAAATATTATATCGAATTTTGTAAAAAATCTACTGGATATTTTCCAAAAATTTAAGGGCCAAATTAAGTTACCCAAGTTAAAAAACTTTAAAAGACCTAAGACAAAAATTAGGGTAAAATTTGCTTTGTCCTAAATATCTCTTAAACTAAAAGAGATAACCTACACATGTAAGCATGTTTTTTATAGAGGTTTATAAGGACCACCTATATGTAAAATTTTGTTACATTCAATTCATAAAGGAATTTTTAGCGAATTTTTAAAACAGTTACATACCTAAGGTAACCAGCTTTTAAGGTCTACCCTCTATCCACGTGATCCGCTAAGTACCTGTAATCCTCCAAATCTACTGGCAAAATACCTCAGCTCTGACCATCTGAAATTTTATTTATATATATAACTCCAAAGATTCACAAGTTACAGAATTATTCCCAAAAAAAAAAAAAAATCGTTTTATAACCACTGTGCAACGTCCCAGCATACATAAATATATTTATGTACATATACGCCTCGATTTGAGTCGTTTCGCTATGAGATTTCAATATTTTTATTTGCGTCGTTACCGCAACTATAATTAATTGTTTTTTATTAATTTCATTAGCTTTAAAAATAAGGGTGGGATTTAATGAAAAATGTATAGTGCGAAATCAATACCACAGCGTTTCAAATCTATACTGCTAAGATATTAAGTTAAAATCAATAAATTTTTAAGCTAATTGATATTTTCTTTTTTCTGTACTTTTATTTTAACAATTAGAATTTTTCTTAATTTTTGATTACCTTTTGTTGGTTTTCGCACTCCGTATTTCTACCCTTTCTCTGTTAGAACAGCCTTGATCACGAAAAAATTCAATTTCAATTTTTTTCTGGTCTGTAAGAAAAGTTCCTTTTGGAATTCTTAAGGCTAATGAAATTTCAAAATTAAAACAAAAATATTTCCAGTAAACAAACAATTAAAACAAACAAACAATTAAAATTTTTTAATATTTTTTTAATATTTTTGGGGTATTATGCGTTTGTGCTGATGTTTGTAACACATAGAAAAAGTTATACAACACCCACCTTAAAGTATACCGAACGACTCAGAATCACTGTTTAAATCGATTTAACGATGTCCGTCCGTCCGTCCGTTTGGCTGGCTGGACGGCTGGCTGACTGTCCATTTAAAACTTTTGCACAAAGTACGAGTCGCAATTTTGAAGATAATTCATTGAAATTTGGCACGACGAAACCTAATGAAATTGGTTGTGATCGGTCCATTATTTCACCTAGCCCCATACAAATGTCCCCCGGAATTGAGAATAGACACTCAAAAATGCCTTAAAAATAAGAACATTTGTATAAAGATTGATTTCTTTGCACCAAATTTTATGAAGATCGGTCTACAATTGACCATAGCTACCATATAAACCCATCTTTCGAAAATCATTTAAACATTCATAAATCCCATACGAATGTTAGTATCAAGTTAATATTCGAAACAACTAAGTTTTATGTAAGTAGAAACATAATTAACCATAGCTCTCATATAAACCCACTTCCAGAAATTGCTCTAAAGTGCATAAAATCATCTAGATGTTAGTATCAATGCATCATTCTGTATTTGCATATTTTATTTTACATTTAGTAAAATTGGTCCCCTTCCCGAATTTGTAAGCTCGTACACAATGTTAGGGTATAAAAGAGTCGGTCTTGACCTACAATATATTTCTTTATGTTTATGCGTATATAAGAATATTCCACTGAAATGATCACAAATATGTTCTGATTGCTAAATTAAAGACAACAACAAATGTAATAAACAAATATTTCTCACGTAAAAAAGTACCGTTATCTCGCGAGTTATTGTAACAACACAACATTGATTTTGGTTAAGAGAAACGAATATACCTCAAAGAAAAACAAATATTTTAAATGCGTTTATAGGAATATGCGCCAGTGTAGCAAATTTTAAAAGTTTTTTTTTAAATATTATAAATAGCAAATTGTTGAAAAATTTACTAAAAAATAGCATATTTATTGAAAAATCTACTAAAAACAGCATATTAATGAAAATTTTCCAATAAATAGCAAATATTTTTAAAATTTCCTCTAAATAGCAAATATTTTTAAAATTTCCTATAAATAGCAAATATTTGTAAAATTTCCTATAAATAACAAACATTTTAAAAAATTTACTAAAAATAGCTAATTTTTAAAAAATTTACTGTTAATAACAAATTATTCCTATATGTAGCAATATTTAGAATATTTTCTTATAAATAAAAAAAATTTTGAATATTTTCCTATAAATAGCAAATTCTTTACAAAATTTAATTTATTTATTAATTCTTGAGTTTCCTTTTATAAAAATATAAAAGTCATTATTTCTTCTTCCAAAAGGAAATTCTAAATAAATACATTTAAATCTTTTATTTTAGAAAATTCATCATTATCTCCATTAAAGTATTTAACATAAAAGAAAATTGTCTTTATATTGACACGTTCCTTATTAAACCTTGCTGACTGACTTTCAGTAGCATTTTATTTTCTATATTTGGCTTAATGCTTCAATTCTAACAAAGAGTCTAGAGGAAAGAAACAAAAAAGCCAATACTGGCACGTAATATTTTTAAACATTCCTTAAACCATTATTGCACTTCCTTTTGTAAAAGAAATCTTGCTGCTGTGCTATCTTTTTTAACGTTTGGTGTCAGTTGGTGTCGCCCCATAACGGAGCTGCTTGATTCCCTGGATAATCTATTTAGAATTTACAATGCGATTACGGCAAAAAATATGAAGAAAAAACCCTAAAGACATTGGCAGTAAGTAAAATAAGGTTATTGAAATGAAGTATGACTGCAAAAAGAAATTCAATTATTTTATTTCATTCTATATAATTTTATAAACAGAAAATTCGATTAAATGGATAATAATGTCGTTGGTATAGTTTCGTTGTTTGCTTTAAATCCTTTAAGCTTTTATTTTAAAATCAGAGTAAAAGCAATAGTTGTTGTTTTATTATTTTTAGCCTTAATAAATATAAAAAGATTTATAAATTCTAGATTTGTTTTTTACCCAAAGTAAAAGAGACTGAAAGAGGAAAGCAACAACAGTTTTATTGGTTAAAGTGGTAACAGGAAAGAAAGAAAAAGGGTTAATATTAAATGTATTTTATACTTATTATTCCTTTTATTCATTTATTTATGTATATATTTGAACAATAATGAATACTTTTACCAAAAAAAAAAAACAAAAACAAAAAAAGACCTTAAACTGCGATATAAATAAAAAGTAATAATGGTTGAAATTGTTATTTAAATGTATTACCATGATAACGTTTGGTCTACTTTCATACTGACGACTGGTTGTTGACTTATTTGTGGGGTAAGAATGTTGGTGTTTTTTTATTCTCTTTGTCTTTTTTTTTTATAAAACTCAATGATTTATGGTTTATAAAATGCGATAAATTTTAACTTTTTCGTAGTTTTATGTGTACATTTGTAATTTTTTTTTTTATAAAATATCATGGATTACTATATGTGACGTATGAGTAATATTCTGGCCATATGATAAATGTTTCAACAAATTGAATATTACTTATACGTCAGAGTGTCAAAATAAGAAAAATTATTTTATAAAATGAGTTTAAATTTAATGATTAAATATTGCTTTGTTATAAATAAGGAAAGTAAGTATATTAATACTAGATCTTTCATTGAAATGGCAAAATTCATTTTATGGAAAATTTTCTTAAAGAATCATTTAAAGTCTTTAATACGTCATTAAACTAATTCCAAAATATTATAATTCTAAACTTCCTTTACGCAGAGAAAAAACATGGTTACAGGATTATCACTACAATAATATTATGTTCTCATTTTTAATTTTATTGAACTTCAATAACTCTGTATTCATGTTAACAATGATTTTGATACAATTTTGTCATTTAATGTTTACACTCAATCAAAATTTGTATAAAAAATAATATGTTTTTAAATATTTTTAACAGAAACAAAATTTTGTTAATATGAAACATTTGTTTTCTAACTTCAATGCAATTCTCATTTAGTTTATAAATATAAATAGACAATGTTTGGTAATACAATATAAGAGTACAAATAAATATAACTAAACATAATAATATGTAAATATTATTATTATTAAGTAAATCCCCTAAACTAAAGTTAAGAAAAAAAATATTTTTTTGGGCAACTAAATTTCAAAGTATTGGCTTTAGTTTCCTGAAGAAATAAAAAATATACATATACATATTATGCATTTATTTAAAGACATGTATTTCTGTGGTATTTTTTCGTGTTTCACTTGAATAAGGAATATTTTTTAAAACTAATCAAACTGTAATTTATTCTAATATTTTAGATTATAAAAATGAAAGTTATTATCTTATAGCTTTCAATTAGTAATGAGTACTGTCACCATTTTTAGAAATAATCTCAAAAATGCGATTTGGCATTGTCTTGTATAATGACTCTAAGTAATTTAGCGCAATTGAACTCCATGCTTCCGTTATTGCATCCATTAAGGATTCTATCGTCTCAAATTGTTTACCTCCTTCATAAACTTTTCTTGCAAGCCAACCCCAGACATTTTCCATTAGATTCAGGTCTGGTGAATATGGGGGCCAATCTAAAAGTTGAACACCTTGTTGATTAATCAATTGTTTTACTGCTCACATTTGATAGTGACTTCTTCAGATATAAATTCTCATTCACGGATGGCATCTAATCACGAAGTACCAAAGATAAAGACCTGATATTTGTTGTCAGGCTTTTAATATAATTTATATTTCTACGATTCGCTTCCATGAGAAGACGTATTTTAAGTAATTTTTTTTTTGCAACAGACAACATCTGCTTTGCTGCAGAAAATCTTAGTTTGAAACAAATATAAAACTAAATAAAAGATGTCTCTATCAGAAATGAAATAAAAAAAATAATACTTTGTAAAGAAAAACACTTGTAAAAACCTATTTAAATAATTTTCGGCTGCACATTTAGCAACAGTTTAGCTCAGGCATTTAAAGTCAGTTTTTCCTAGTTTTCATTAACAAAATTCTCGAAAGTATCAGTTAAGTCCATAAGCAGCTTGAAGCAGCGGTTTGAAGGAAAGACAATTTTTTTTTAATATTGAGTCTTGTAAAAACTTTGTCATAAAATGCTTTCTACATAAAATAAAATGTTCTAAATTTTATATAAATTATAAATCTAAATTTATTTAAATCCTTTTCTACTACCCTTGGAACATTCTCACAAAAATTCAACTGTTATCTCATTTTCATAATTAATATCTTTTCAAATATTTTTCTCTCACTTAAGCCAAAAATAAACAAGTTATTAAATTCAAATTGATTATTACGCTATAAATAATTTAATTAAATTTCATTTTGATGAGCAACTTTATTATTATCTATTCTCCAAATACTTATGCTCCAATTAAAAACTGTCAAAATGTCATATCCACAATCTCTCTCACAAATTGTCTGATTTCATTTTTTGTTTTTGTTTTCTTTCGGTTTTCAGCGTAACGAAAATAATCATTTGTACAAAAATATAAGTGTCGTCATACATGTCGTACAAACGACGTGTATGAATGTACATTTGATGTTTTGAATGTTATTTATATTTTTATTTTCGTTTTTATTTTTTTTTAATTTTTATTTTTTTTTTTTTTTTTTTTTTTTTTGATATTAAATGACTTTTTGACTTCAACACAAAACTTTTTGTTGACTTTTGAAAAGCAACAGCAAAATAACTAAAGAACAACAACAACAACAACAACAACAACTAAAAAACTCGTGGATAATTTATGATCTAGTGTCACGCATAACGTCATACAAACTTTCATGAAATTTAATGAAATTATTTTCGGGGGTTAAGAGAGAGGAAAGGATAATTTAAAACTCATACACACCATGTCAAGTACTTTAATGTAATTACAGTCGATTTTAAATACCAGAGAGCATGAGAAAAGAATGAACTCGTGTGAGTTTTTTTTTTTTTTACAGAGAAAATTATTAGTTTTGCGTGTCCTTAATGTATGTGTGAATGCATTTTTTGATTGACATTATTAGTATTGTTGTTGTC